>VFFE01004873.1:209129-225762 GCA_008921705.1 Burhinus oedicnemus
GGGGGAAGGTTATTTCAGCTTAAAAGGAGACTTTATTCATTCCTGATCAGCTTCTCCTACTATTCTCTCTTTTATTCTTGGATATCAATTTAAAAAAAAAAATCACCCTTCAGATGTTACATGTCTAACCCTGGGAATCCCACCCCTGGGCAGAGAGGGAGGATTTCAGCTTCCAATCGTCTCTTTCTATAGCCCTGAAAAAGCAATTTGCTCATAAAGGATAAAAAAAAAAAAAAAAAAAAAAAAAAAAAAAAGAGGGAGGGGGGAGAAAGAAAGAAAAGGAGGGCAAAAAAGGAAAACCACAACAAGGGCACGCGTTTCTCTTAGAGGAGAGCTTCAATTTTACTGTAATTGTCTGAAGAAGAGCTGCTTTGATCTGCAGAATTATTATTATGCTTCAAATGCCTGCCTGCTAATGTCACAGCTGTGCTTTGGCATGAGCACACCGAGGGGGACCAGAGGCTAACCTGGGCCTTGCCCCAGCCACGGGTCCCTTTCCCCCCTCTCCTTTGGATCTCTGAACTTTATTTCAGGAGCACATAAAGCACCCACCCAGCGCCACGACTCTGCTGCCCGGGGACAGGGGCTCTGCGCACTTGTGGAGCAGCTGCACAGCTCATCCTCAACCCCCTTGGCTTGGGAGAGAGAGAGAGATTAAAATGCCGAGATCGCCTCGGTATAAGGATCAGGAGAGAGGGTTTAAAGCAATATATTTTCTTGCTTTTTGGTCTCGCATAATCACTAGGCTGAAGCAATGGGAAGAAGGCTTTAAGGCCTTTATTATATTTCTTGTTTTACATTGCTACCTGTTATTGTTGTAAAATTCTTTTAGTTTTTTTAAAATTAGAACTAAATAATCTACGGTGTTTAAAATGCATCTCCCTCCTCCACACCCTGAAGTTAGACAAATATTGCTGGTAGCATCTAGAAAGAACCAGCCTCAGACCACGCAGCAGCTGGTGGCAGGAGGCCATGCCACGCGAGCATTCCAGCACAGACCCAGGAGGCACGGAAGCAGGGGGAGCAAAAAGGATCCTGGGATTTTCTATCCTACAGCAAGATACAGACCTGTGCAAGAAGGAATACCACCTCCGTCACATTCACTGTGGAAGTACAGGGAAGCTCCAGTTCTTCCAACTAAATTTTAATGAGGTTCCCTGAAATTTAGGGAAGTCCCACTAATGCAGCAGGAAGCATTTGTCACTGTGGACCCCCTTCCTTCTGGGGACCTGCAGTCTGAAGTTTGACTTTTTAAAGTCCAAATTGTTCCACAAAACACAGAGACGCTCGACTGCTTTCCTGATTTCTTGCTCTTATGCACCATGTCTGTACTTGTATGAAAATACATTCTATGAATACAGGTAGTCTATGAATTTTGGTTTGGGGTTTGTTTGTTTGTTTGTTTGTTTCATTTTTATAAATCAGAGTTCAGGGTGACCAACATACTCTACACATGAGGACAATGGCATCTTTTTTGTCAGTTCTTTCATGACTGGGGCCAGAGCCTTAATACCGTACCATACTGGTATCTGTTTCTTGTGAACTTCTTATATTCAGATAAAAAATCTTTAGAAAATAAATCTATTTAATATTATTCTCAGAAATTATTATTTCCAATTATTATTTGAAAATAACCAAATTTAATGATACAGTTTTTCAAATTCCTCATTATGCAAAGCCCTCTTCTAAAGGCCGTATTTGACTACGTTGGGGAGGTCAACTTTGAGTACGCTGAGCCTGATTTGGAGAACGCTAAGCGCCTGTAACTCTGAGAAGCCCACAGGAGCACAGGACTTCTGACAGCCCAGCCCAACATAACAAAGGTTAAACACTGAAGAGTGAAGCAAAAACAGATGCAGCTTTCAAAATTAGGCTACACCCATTCAGCTATTCAAGACTCTTGAATGACATAAAACCAAGTAACATCAAAAATACTTTTTCATGCATCTGAGTGTCAGTTATTTAAAGTTCAACACTTCATGAACTACTCAGTCTGAAAGCAAGATCAATATCTCAGAAATTTAGGATTTTCTCTCATAAACTAACATATAACTCTTCTTTGCAAGACTGCTGACACCTAACAGGATGTTTTCTATGCCACCGATCAAGTCCTGAGTGCCACTTATTGTCACCAGAGGGATCTGGCGTGCAGGTGGTCATGGTGTGGAGAAAACATGCTTTGCACCCTCATCCTTCTCTATCCAGTTTACTTCAAACATCCCAAACTTCTACTCTGTGAAGAGCTGGCATTTATGTTTGAAGAAGGAACAAATATTTTTAATCAAATAGTCAGAGGAGTTTTTCTTCCAATGTAAAATTTCTTATCCACATAGCACAATTTTGAGGTGTAGCAGAAACAGCATTCAGTCACTGGTGATGACATATTGGTGACCAAGTATTTTTGCAACTCGTGGAAAACAGAATAAGAATTTTGAGTTTTTACAGCTTTCCAGTGAGTAAAGCACTCTATGCCTAGGAATTTTTCAAGATATATATGACCTTTAAAATCTTCCCTTTTTTATATATATATATATATAAAAAATATACAAAAATAATACTTTGTGTAGGTAAAGGTTTCTAAAATCATATTTGTACAATTTTTCTCTGCTGGTATAGAGTCAGAGTCCTGGTAACTGGCAGTCTGCCTTCACATGAAGAAGTCTATGAAAAATGATACAAATAATTTCTTAAAAAGTCTCTAACATCTTTCTGAAATAGTTTGTCTATAAAATATGTAGCATGCACAAAATACACCGAGACGTGGTGTGACACAAACAATTTATTGGCATTAGTCTGGGATGAGCCACATAAGTCATGCAGGGCTTCACTACTCATAAGTATTGCAGTCATCTCAAACTCATCAATAACGCCTTTACTCTATTGCATCCTAGCATGAACTGTGTATCTATCTAAACTATAAACATTCACAATTTTTCAGTCAAAAGAGTAATAGGCAAATAGCTGGATTTCACTCATTTTGTGTTCTCCAGGTAGTAAAATAGACGCATATTTAATGTGCATACCAAAAAGTGCAGTGCCAATAAGTAGAGACAGTCGTATTTCTGAGTTAGTTTATAGATGGCTATATTTTATGGCTGTACTGCTAAAACCATATATGCATGCATATAATTATAGATAAATATCTGTAAAGTCAGAATCTGCACATATGAAATAGAGGACTGGATAAATGCAAGACAAAGTACGTGATAAAAATAATCCTAATTTCTATATACAATTACGGACTCTTGACTAAAATTACTACTTAGAAATGAGATCTTGAGGTTATACAGTGTCCTCTCTTACTGATCCTAGAGGTTGCTATTGGATGTTGCTCTTTTGCTTTATAATTTTGCTAATTGGTCATTAAGAAGTCTATAATTCTAATTCTGCTTTTGCTGGCAACACACTGTGGGTCAGCAAGTAAATTAATCTACCTCTACACCTCAGTTTCTCCAACTGCAAGACAGGAAACACATATCCATCACAAGGTCCTGTAGGAGTTAATCTGTTAATGTTTGTATCAATCAAGTTGTCAAGTGCTATTTAAGTGCTTATTGTTACTCATACAATAATTCTCTCCTTCAGGGCTCCGTAGGTTTGTAAATGCCTCTTTCATCACATATGTGAAGTTCTTTTGGGGCAAGGAGATGATCTGGATTACAGGCTGATCAAGCACATCTCTTTGTAGGTGGCCTCAGAACACCGAGTGCTCTGGAGCAAGGCAGACCAACCATTCCTGATATTTTGCTCCCAGGCTGCAGAACACTGCCATTTTTGCACTGGATCAGGGAACTGATGTAGCTTAAAGATATACTTGTATCTTATGCCCAAGCACTGCTACACGCATAACCTCACATGAGCATCTTTCCTACAAGACAAGTGTTAGGCAAGGGTCTTCGCCTACCTTCAGTGTGGTCTCTTCTTCCTGTGCGTGCCCCCCTTTTTGGCCTGGAAATTATTAGTCACAAACTCTGAGGAGATGTTCTGTTCATCCAGAGCATCATTTGCTCTGAGTGTTCTGGAGAGAAGCTCTGTTTATTCACGATGCCTGGCTCTGAAACATCTTGGTGAGAGGTCCCACTCTGGCACATGGGCTCCACCCAGCTTCTGCATCCGGGCAGGAGGGACAAACCTTTAGTCCACATCTACGATACTCTCAGAAGCCCAGCGATTGCCCTCGCAGGCACACTGTGACACCAGAATATGTAACACAGTCAGACACGTTCTGCAAACCTCAGACTCAGAGTCTGCCCAGTCACATTGTGCACATGCCGTCAGCCTGAAGCTTGCAGAGTCCTGCAGTTATTCCACATAAGTTGTACAGTTGCTGTACACAGCTACAAGAGCTTTTAGATTTCTCCTCAACTTATGGCCATGACACACCGCTGTCATTAGAGCTTGCCAATATAAATCAGTATATCAACTCTTATATGAGTTAGTGCTCTTTATCTATACAACTCTTGTCTACACAAAAGGTGCGCAGCATTCAAGGCACGTGTTCGCCGGGATTCCTGGCGCCTGCATGCACTGGGAGCTCCTTTAGAAAATATAGTAGCTACTCATCTAAGTCTTCTCACAAAATGAATTCTCTCTACTGGCACCAGTGAAGCTAAATACAACTTATAAAATATTGAGCAGATCTTCACAAGGAATGCAACTAAAAAAAGTGGCACTTTAATTATTATCTTTATGCTCCAGAAATATCCCATCAATATGGGGAGCAGATAATTCACAATACTGCTTCAGCCACTCTGCAGAATCAGGAGATACCGGTGCATCATCTATACCAGGCGTACAAACATTGGTGCTATGTATCTATGTATGTAGCCTGTAGTTATTTATCAATTGTTTATGCATGCACTTTTTTATGAATTTATTTAATTTATAGATATTTATATTGTAGAGCATGAGATGATAAATTTAGAAGAAAAGTACCAACTCAGAGCATGAGCCTCCTGCCTCGTTTAGCTGAGAATTCCCTCCCTCGTACAGATGGCATGACCTGGACCTTCCTGCCAGCATTCGGTTGGTAACAGCAGCCCAAAGAATCGAGACTTTGGGAAGAGCAGAGTTTTAAGCAAACCACTTCTTTCATGTGATTTCATCCACAGTGGTTTTGAGCAAACCAGTTCTTCCAACCTCTAGAGATGAGTTTAACGAGTCTTTTGCCCACAGCTGATCCTTGGGAAATTAGTGAGATTCTGTGGCTGCCAACATGTCAGCAAATTCTGTAACATCCAAATTATTTCTGTGTTTTCAAAATAAGCTGTGCTATGGGCAAAATTGCAAATCTCTCAGTAAATCACATAATAAATAAACGTCTCTGCATAATTACTTGTTAAATATCTCAGTTTCCCACTGTTCCAGCATTGACAGTCAGCCATCTAAACTCAAAGTCCATCAGTTTTGAAGCAAGACATTTAGCAGGACTTTTTTTACCTTGGATTTCTTTTCTTGCTTACCCCTGAGTCTGTTTTCCCATAAGATTTTAAGTAAAACTCTATTTTTCCTTTAAATGTATATATTTTTATGTTTTCTCAATGCACCAAGCATGACAGAGGCAAATGGCATTAATTAAACACATGGCTGGATGTGCTGACTATATATATTACTGACATTTCACTCTCTTACTATCTTTGAGTACCTCTTGCTATGTGCTACATGGGTAAAATAGCAGAACAAATGATACAGTATATTTTGCTAGGTCCAAATATATGTCTGAGCAAGTCGGTACGGAAAGCAGTGTGGTAAGCAGTTCTAGAACGTCAGTGATTCATTGACAGGCATCTGTTAACGAAGAAGCAGAGAGGCTGTTTCATCCGTTGCATTATATTCCACTTTCCAAAGACTCCTGCCATTTTCAGGATGGTTTGTGTGTCGAAAGATACGACTTCAGAGCAATCCTCCAGTTAAAGACAATGCAGAGGCTGTCCCCGGCTGAACATGGTACAGGCGAGGAAGGTGGATGCTGCAGGGATGGACGCAACCTGGCAAGCGGCACACGAGCCGGTCCTCCTCCAGAGCTTGGCACCACAGACCGAGCCAAGGATGAGCAAACTTCTCTGTCATTTATTTTCCTTATCTGTCCTTAAGACTAAGTACACATTTTAAATAGCATCCTGACTGTATTTGAAATCAACATTTGAAATAATTTTGATCTCTTCTTCATCCTCTTGGATAGACTAGGCCTGAACCACCTCTTGGTTTGAGTCTGAGATTTCTGCCCCCAACTTTCTAAAATTATTTGAGTTATTTCTTCTCTGCTAGAAACTCTGCCAGCTCAGTGCTTGTTCTTTACTTTCAAGGGTATTTTATTTACTTTCTTCACTTCTAGCTATTGAAATTGGCAAGAACAAGTTTATATAATGAGACTTAATAACAGTTTCTCCCATAAAGTTACCTATTTATCTCCTATTGTAGTGGTTTAGAAGGCATGAAAATGATGGGAAAATACAGGTGTAGTGATAAATTTCTGGGACTGATAGTGAATAATTTAAAATAGTCTTTATCCATGGGGGGTGATGCTTGGAACCCACCCACTCTGTGTGAACCTTTCCTAGTCACTCAGACTCCTCCTTTCATAATACTCACAGTAATATCCTCTCCACACAGACAAATAAAACCCTGTTTATCTAAACCTTTTAATCCAAATCTGTTCTATCTCTCAGCCTGTATCACTTACCCAATAGCTACCACCTTTATCTGAATGTTTTTGATGTCCTGGATCATTCTGGATAAGCTGAGCTGCTGAGGGAGCACACGCGCAACACGCTGCCAGCCACATTTCAGAAAAGCTCACTTACCCCACAGGAAAAGGTTTTAAAGTTATCAGCAGCAAAGATTTTTCTGTCGGTATTTTCCTCATAAACATTATTTAAGCAAATTAGGGACAGCGGAAGAGCAGAGACTAGGGGTTGTTTTCTAACCAGCAGGAACGACACTATTTTGAGACCTACGGTGTGCTATCAACAACAGTACTCCCCCCCTTCCCCGCCAATGCAAACAAAAAACAGGATACAAAACTTCACTTCAAGCAAAGCAAGACTCACCCTTAAAGCAAGCTCCTTGGGAAACAGCTAGAGATTGGGTTTGAGTTTTGCACAGCACCAGGTACACTCTCAACACCAACAAAAGCGTTGTCAGCATTTTGTTCTTAATTATTTATCCATTTTTAATGGTGGTAAGAAACAAATATCACAAGTGCTTCCTTTGCTCAGAAGACTCTGATGCAGAAAAGGATAAAAACCCACCCTTTATTTCCCCCTGGTTCTTTATTTACAGAACCATCTGCGTGCAGTTGCAGAGTCCAGTTGAGCCCTGTCTATATCCCCATTTCCCTCCAGCACTAATTAGTAATGCAATCCCACAAAGAGTGAAGTTGCCCGAAACCTCCCCTCACTCACAATGATTTATGTTCAATTTGTACAAATGGAGAAAATGAGATTTCAAATTTCAATGCCATTTCTGCAATGAGGTGATTAAAAGAGAGAGAGGTATTGCGTTCTACTGTATAGAATATTGATCCCAGTGCTATTTTCCTTAGCAATAACCATTAGCTCAGTATTATTTGCAAACCTCTAATGCGAACCTGGAGATGTAATTTACATTTGTGCTTTACTTATTTGCTTTAACAAAACAACACAAAAGCTTTGGGTCTTTCAATCTATCCTTATTGTCAATAAAATTAGCAGTTCATAAAAAAATTAATGTATATGCAAAACCATCACTTCCTTGTAAACTACACGGAGACTGTAAATGTTGCTCAGAACAAAAGGGAGATAAACTATTAAAAGGCCCTGGCCATTTAACAAATTGAATACCAAACGAATTAAGACAGAGTTCCCTTTTGTCCCCTTCTTTAATTTCTGGGCCCCTGGGAGCCCGCAAAAGTTTCAGAAGTATCGGGAGGTTTCCCCCGAGGAGCGCAGTGTTGACAGGGGGTGTCTGATGGGAACATAATGGGCACGGGGAGCACATGCTTCTGCTCACAACCGGTGCCGCGGCTGTTGCCATCGCAGGAGTTGCCCACTGCAGCCTTCACAGCAGAAAGCACCAAGCGCACACGCGTGCATGGGCACACATGTGCACGGGCACACATGTCCTGCATGCAAATGCTTCTGGGGAGAACGCCAAGAAAGAAAAAATGAGAAGAAAGAGCGTAATCGTGGAATAAAGGAGGACGGCGCTCACGCTGCTCGGGCGGCCGTTTGTCAGCCCCCAACCCTTGAATAAGACAAGGCAGTTCCTCCCGTCGTGCTGCTGCTCCCTGCAAAAACATCAGCTGCTTCTGCTGCCTGGCAGAGTTTAGAAGATGAGAACAAGGAAAGAAGAGGGAGAAAGGGGGGGAAAAAGAAAAAGCTAATGACCCATAATTGCCATGATAGTGGAATAGGGCCCAGGCAGCTGTTTTACATTCCCGGTATGTATAGTATGCAAATATCTACAAAGGGCCGACACAGTTTCTCTATTGTGGATCCTGAGGGTAACCAAATTAGCCTTTGGCAACCATGGTAATTGGGAGGTGCTGTTCCCATTAGGAGTCCTGCAAATTATGAAGAAAAATGGACCAAAGGCTTTGTCACAAATAATAATACCGAGAAGAAAAGAGCAGGCGGCCGTCTTTGCTTTCCTTTTCTTTCTTTTTTTTATTTCTACATTGTGTTGTTAATATCTCTCTGTTTAGTAATAAGAAAACAGTCCTCGGTGCCCTGCTGGACCCTCCTGGGCTTTCCATAGCAATATTAAGTTCTGGGGAATACTGAATATGGGACAGCAACATCAGTTGCAAATTCCCCAAGCAGAAGCCTCACAACCAGGGACCGTATTCAGTTAGACAATGCCGCCTCTGCTCTACGCTGCTTTTCGCTGTGTGAATCAGAATTAGGAAGAAAAAAAAACTTAGCTAGTACTTTTATTTGCATAGGACAAAATAGGACACAGAGAGCCAGCTAAGTTTTTTCTCCCTAACTTTGATTCACGCAGCTAAACACAGATTTGTTCTATGAATCACCCAACTTTGCTGCAGAAGAGGCTATATGTTCCACTAATGATTTGAATTTGTCTTTCACTCTTCCCACCTTCTTTGATCATCCCATATTTCTCAATTCCAGCATGCAGAATACTGTTTGATTGTTACGATCTACTCAAAAATTCACAACTGCCAACTTTTTGAGTGGAGCTCTCAGCTATGACACCATAAGTCAATGCCAAAAACATTAAATGCTTTTGTCTTTAACTCCCCCTAAGAACAGAGCTCAGGTAACGCTCACAGTCCTGGGAACACTGCACATCCATCCACTGCAAGGCCCAAGTTTGGGTTGTTTTGTTTTGGTTGGGGGGTGGGGGCGGCGGGGGGGCGCACAGAATCACACAGACAATGAAAATTAGGAAATGGTCTCATTTGCTTTTGTACTTCTTCCTGTAACTTTGTGATTACATCTCCTGAATAAGTCAAAAAACAACTTTCTTGGGTTCTTTTTGGCTCAGTACAAAAATTAAAGGAAGATGTCATCACAAGGGTTGAACAGTGCAACCTACAAAAGCTTCTTACTACTGCTTCCCAAGTGGCAATTCTAGGCCAGAATCTTGTTTTAAATTTTAACTAACTTTTCCCTAATATCAGGATTTAGGAGAGGACAGCAATTACAGAGAGAAAAGAATTAATTAAATTTCTGATTTACAATCCAGAGGACAGAATAAACAGAAGTAGAGACAGAAGGAAAAAAAAAAGTGACTACAATGGAAAAAATATAGAAGAAAAAAACAGATGAAGTAGGATTGCTGGTAAAAGAAGCCCTCCATGGTACAGCTGGCCTTTTATAGATTGACTAAAGCAATGAATTACTCTTGTTTCTAGATACTGATTCAAAGGACAAAACGAAACATAAAGGTAAGCAAACAACACTATTTTCAAAATCTATTTGAATTTTAGAAAACAGCGTTTCATAGTGGAGAGGTTCACACTGTATAACGCACACACACGATGAGCACGCAGGTAGGCAAGGGGACCTTTATCTGACTCGAGCCTGGGAAGTGCCTTTGCCTGCCATAAAACTGAACATTTCCCAGAATTAAACTTTTTTTTTTTTTTTTAAATATAAATCTAAGTCAAGGCAGGCACCTCTTCCAATAAAAGGAAGAGCTGAGAATACTCCTGTCTTTTAAATAATAATTTAATGTTTTATATACAGAATAGAGTCTCTGTAGCCCAGAAGAAAATCCAGCTCTCGTAACGCCCAAGCTTACCTCCTAACCGGTCTTTATGCAAAATGCTTCTACCAGCCAAAGAGGCTGAAAGGCTCCCAACCCAAGAACAGCCCATAGCCTGGTTTTAAAGCACTCTTCTAGGAGAAGGAAGGAGGGAACATTTTCAGGTGGGGCTCCAGCCTGCAGAGAAGGCATCGCCCTAACACTTCTGTTCCCAGGTTTGGATAAAAGAGGCAACATCTGTTCATTCAGTGCATGGGGCGATCCTGTGACATGTGGTGGAGACTTGTGGGATCTTTTGGAATGCAAATAGGGAACTTCTATGTTGTGGACCCTGAGCTGGCTTTTTGTGAAACAGATACTCATTTACTTGGCACTAGCACAATTAATACACTTTTAATACCAAAAAGCAAGACTTCAGGCACCTTAAGAATTTTTCTGGCAGGAAATTAAGTGCCTAAGAAATTAACTGGTGATTTTAAAGACACATTCTGGATTGAATTAACTACTGCTGTGTAAATCTTACTTTAAGAATTCTTTATATGCATCCGAACTGCCCCAATGAGGCTTGCACAATCCTGATCTCCACACTGCCCATTTTGGGCACCTGTAAAAAGCAATAGTTAAGGATTTAGCATTTGTACCTAAAGCAGTCTAATACCATGTCAACATGACACACACAAACTTTCCAAATCACAGAGAGTTATCTCCTAGAACAGGAAGCTCAAAAATCCACCACAAGAAAAGTTCTCGTTGCATTTGTACTAGTTAACGTACAAGATTTTTCTGTTGAGTGGGGGGCACCTTGTTGTGAGTAACATACAGAGTCTGTTTTGGGGTTTTTTTGCCCAACTGCTCCAGAGTGGCAGTGTAAACAGTCACTTTACAGCGCTGCAAACACCAAGAGAACATCCAGGCCTTTTAATATAAATAAGATTCAGAACAACAACTTCAGGAATCTACAGTCATTTTGATGGCTGTAAAACCTGAATCTGCAAGTTCTATCAAATTTGTAGGAAAAAATAATTCTAAACCAAGTCTCACATAGAACAGTAGTGTTTTAATTTTTCACGCTCAGACTAACTCTTCATCTTAAAACCACTATAACAGAAGTCTTAACCCCAGATCTTTATTTTTTCATGGTTTCCCCTCAGGGCCTCTTTAAATAGCCGGCAGAAGAGTCACTTCCCCGTCGGTGCAGTTGGCACGCCTGCAAGTGTACTTAAAGTTTGCGTCTGATCAAGTTATGTGTATTGGATCTGAAACCAGTTAGTCAATTCTTTCAGGTCCCTAAGTGGCGATTTGTGGTAATGTCTACATCAATACTAACAGAGCGGTTTGCTAGCTGGTTTACGTAAAGCAAATGTCTGAAGGATGGAGGGGCTGCCTCCAAGGGTTCTCTCAGTTAATGGAGATGTGGCTGGAAAAAGAAACGTGCAGATACAAAAGAAGTGCTGCTTTTAAAAGGACCATCCTTCACAGAAACACACAGCCCAGAGGAGATGACAGGCAGGCATCGCCCAGGCACATGTGCCCTATTCCCAGCTCTCTTCTGGACAAGCTGGAACAAGGGGTCTATGCTCACAGCCTCTATCTGCACACTAACCAGAAAATAAAAGCACCATTCCTCTAGATGCTTCATCCTGTTGTTGCTGAACTTATTACCTGGTATAGCTGGCTACTTGTTGCTGCCCACAGAGGAGAGCAGAGGATGAATCTGCAACACCCAAACTCCTCTAACTCAGACCCCTCCGAGGGCCTTTCTGAGCTGCCTTTGGGTAGAAAATACATAAATGAGGGAACCGACCACAGATTGCACCGCAGCTTAAAGACCTGAAGTTAACTAACGCAACTGAGTAATTCGCTGTACCAAATTCATGGTGAGGGATGAATAAAGCTTATATGTGGATTGTGAACACACATACACATGTACACTGTACCCGTGGGAAAGTGAGCAACATTGAAACCTGTACGTGGCTGGGAATGGGATACCGATGGAATAAATCATAGAATAGTTTGGGTTGGAAGGGACCTTTAAAGGTCATCTAGTCCAACCCCCTGCAATGAGCAGGGACATCTTCAACTAGATCAGGTTGCTCAGATAAGGGACCTATACAGTCAGGCAAAAGCTGGGGGGAGGTGAGACCATCCCTGGTTTGTCATTGTCAGCCCCACAGACGGCACGTGTGCAGTGATGAAGTGACATCCTGGTGGAACACACAGATGAGAAGTGTGGGTGAGAGGGAAAGCAACCCATATGGGTGAGATGTATGTAGAAGTGTAAGCAGTCAGGAGAGGCATCATAAGCTAAAAACACACACATGGGAAGTACGCACGAGCCCGTGTTACAGCATGTAGTCTGTTAGTTTGATTTAGGACCACAAGCTTCCCCTGTAAAAACACATCCAAGAACTGGAATGACAATATTTATAAAAGTGGAGGTGCCACTACTGTGTCATTTGTCTCTAGCACAGCCAAGAATTTCAGAGATTATCAGTGATTTTGGAGATTATCCTGTTACTTGGGATTATTAACCCAAATTTGCTAGGGTCATAGAGAGGGAGTATCCCTCTGCACAGCCTTTCCTGGGGAAGATTTGTTGCAACTCGACCTTATCTGCAATGGTAAAGTGTCCACAAAGGGTGACTCGGCTTCTGTCCCTGCAGCTGCACAGGGAAAAGATGGACTCTGTGGACCTGCTCTGTGCCCTCGGGCATGTCACTGCTTCTGCGCTCTGCTTCAAACAGTAAAAAACCCCACTACTTCCACACCAGCCATGTGCTGATTTACACTTTAAGTCATTAAAATATACTGCCTGAAGTGTAAAATCTGTGAACTGTCAGCAAACTTCAGCTTTGCAAAAATTGTTGCTATTTATTATAATAATGCACTATATGATATCTGTTAGATAGAACAGATCCTATCTCAGGCAAAAATACGGAATAAGTGGTCTCCCAAGGCCTCCTTCAACGCTGTCTTCCATGACTTTACAAAGAAAAAGAGCAGAGCACAAACCCTACAGGCTAGCTCTTCTGCAGATAGGCGATTCCCAGCACGGCCATTCAAGGGCATCCACCCCTTTGGAAGCTGGTGTGCACAGGCAGCTAGGGTACACAAATCCCTCCTCTGCTCGAGCACTGCAACAAGCTCAGGTCCTGCAAGTTTTCAAGCTGCTGCCAGTAATGAAGATGCTTTTTCAGACCCTTATTCATACTATCTAAGACTTAATGATTTCAAATGAATGATAAAAAGCAGCAGAAAAAAACCCAAACTTGAGTTGCCAAACTGCAACAAAGAAAACATTTTCAAATCTATCAGATCTCTGCAACCTCAGTTCTTCCATAGAAGGCAAAGAGGGTTTTAGCAACATTGTCTAAGGGATTTTGAAACTACCATTTCATTTTCTCATACTAACAGAGAGATCCTGCCCACAACTGCAGGCAGAAGAATAAGTTATTTTGTAGGGAAAAGGAAGACTAGAACAATTATTTATTTATTCAAATTATTTTCCTGAAGTGGAAAGACTTTTTTTTTTCCTTTTGTTTATAATATGAATTTTTAATTTTTAAAGCTTCGGTATACATATCGTAAGAACATTGTAACTGCCACCTTCAAATAAATTTTCACTGTTGCTTTCAAACTTCATCAGGACTAGCGCTGACACCCAGCCTGCACCCACCCCCGTGCAGAGCAAGCCCTTGGGTGGGTGGGCTTAGCACCTCACAAGCACGCACAAGAAAAAGTCTCTCCCATAAACAGTTTCCTGACCTTGTTTCTTTTGAAACTCCCATTGATTTCAGTGGGAGAGCAAGTCAGACTTAATAAGACTAGACAACAAGGAAGGATCATAGAAGAGAGAGGGGACAGAAGGAAAGAGATGTTTATTCAAGAGAAGGTAGTGAGAGTATTTGTTTATGGTAAATACATTTTAAAAACTATCGGCAGTTTTTTGCAGGCATTGCAACATGCAGTATGCATTATGTTTGTTATTGCTTTTGAGGTTAGCTATTATTTTTATATTCATTTTTGTTGTTCTTTTTAAATCAAATAGCAAATGATTGGCAGGAATCCTCTAAATCTGAAAGAATACTCATTTATTTTCCACATTTTTCTCCTATATTTTCAGAGATTAGTGCATGTAATATTTTAATGCTATGGCATAAATATGAATGAGAGTGAGAGCTCTTATATTTATACACTTGTAGCATATGCGATAGTGATATCCACATGATTAGATACAAGGACATGTGGCAAAATGCACTTAACATGCAAGCTCGTTTAGGATGCAAGGCTGGCAAAGTGGGCTTCACACCAGTGAGATTTCACAGTCAAGTCTCTGTCACAGTGGCCGAGAGCTGAATTTTTGACCAGTAAAGAGAGAAAGTCCTTATTACGAACAGATGTGATTTTCTTTCCCTTACTGATGTCCCTGAGAAATAACATTAAAAATGAGGACTTTTTACAGTCAAAAAAATATTAATTTGTTTTAAAGACATTTTAAAATAAAAAAATTCAAATTTTAATTTTTTTATCTGAGTTGGATTTATGGCAGCTTATGTAGTAAATTTATGGGACAAAAAGCAGGTTTATAAAACACTTTAAATATATATTAAAAGAAGAAAATTCATTGAACTATTCAAAATATGTGAAGTCAAATCTGAAGTCCCATCAATAATTATCTTCATGAAGACTAGGCAGACATCTGTATTTCTGCTAATGACACATAGGCAGTTTAAAAAAGGCAAAAGATGGAAGGGATATGTGGCATATTCTGGAATAAAGGAAATAGAGATTTAGTTACTGCAAAAAAATAATATATATTTATTCAGTCAAGCCTAGAGTCCATGGTTATGAAACATTTAACTAATTTAAAGATTCTTGTGTCCGAGAAAACCCTGGTGTCTCTCCCTCCCCAAAGGGGCGAGTTGTGCAGCAGATCCTCACCAGTGCTGGAGTCAAACAGCCCTCCAGGACATGCAGCCACAGGCCGGAAAAGCTATTTTATTCCTGAACCAAAAGAAGCATCTGCAAATGCAGTATCTGCAAGCGCATGGCTCTGAATAATTCCTAACTCTTCTAGTTCGAATTCTTCAAAATGAGTGTAGTCTCAGGCACAGACAAATGCAATGTTTACTATTTGCTCATGACCGCAATCTGGATGCACGCATTTGCAAATACAAGTGATCAAACCCGTGTTACCGTGCCTGGCCACTCCATTTGCCCATGGTACCCAAGGAACAGTTCCTGAAAGCCAAATTTCCCCACTCCCCAGGGGATGTCAGCCTTACAGGTGCTGCACGCCATCCTGCCTCCCCATTCCCCCTTGCAGAAGGATATACCAGTTTTTCTAATTCAGGCCTTCTATCCTTGCAAGAACACGGGCAGGATTTATTTGAAGAGATGAAAAGACTAAAGATTACCCTGAAGAGAGACAATAAAACATGCAAACAAAAGTTAAAGGAAACGCACTACCCAACAAAATAACGTTTGGTATTTTAAATGAACATGAGAGAGGCGTGATCATTTTTTATTTTTTTTTTAAATGTATATCAGCAACTGAATCAGTTTATGCTATTTCTTAGTGAAAATCTTGGGTTTTTTTACTGACAGGTTTATATCTGTTTACAGCAGGGTGCTTTTACCATGGTCATGATGCTGTGCTTAAAAAAAAAAAAAAAGTGATAGACATGCTTCAGAAATGGAAAGGAATTTAATGTCCTCACAGTAATTACTGCCCAGGACCAAATATTTTGACAAGTCAGTGGCTCAGCTCTGGGCTGATGGGATGAACTTCAGTTCCTTCAGAATTTTAGCCCTTCCAGATATCGTTCAACACCTGGGCAAGAACCAAGTCAAAACAAGTCTGACATGCTTTGACAAACAGCAGTGAGCAAGACCAGAGCAGAAACTCTGTTGAGACCTTGATGTTCTCTCTCTGTCCTTCTGCCTGAAGAAACAGTGTTGGAGGCAATGAACAAATGCACAAACTCATTCTCCCAGATTTGGGAAAAGAAGAATTCACTCATTTACCCATTCTGTCATCAAAAACATTCTGTCTCCTGAATACCTCATTAGAAAAGAGGAAAAAAAAGAGTAAGTATTCTTCAATTAAATACAGGAATGGGTTAAAATGTAAACTGACAAATAAAAAAACACAGAAATAATTTTGGTTACGGAGATTTAAAGGGTCTCTTCCTCCTGACGTCCTTTCCATGTCTGGAATAATGTCTCTCTAATCCCTGATAACGTTCCTCTCTCTTCACTAGATATGTGGACACTGGGGCAGCTGGGAAGAAGAGAGCACCAGCCTGACCTGCACCAGGTCACATTAGTCACAGGACAATTCAAAAAAGTTTTTGAGCAAGATAATGCTTTCTTTTTTTTTTTTTTAAATATTGTGACTAAATCTGTCTGGGAGCATGTATAC
>VFFE01004873.1:225782-302991 GCA_008921705.1 Burhinus oedicnemus
ACAATAAAAAAAAAAAAAAAAAAAAAAAAAAAAGATAGATATTCCATAAAGCAAACAAAACACAGAGCTGAAACTGAGGAAAAATGACAGCAGTGATGTGACTCACCTCTGGGCAGACGGGGCAGCCCTGCCGCCAGTGCAGAGCGGGGACTGGCATGAAGGAACACACGTTTCTGTAGCTGCACGCACAAGGAACTCGGGACAGAAATACAAACGCTCATTGCAATTGCCCCAGTTCACACCAAGAAATGCACTGTGAATTTCCCGATACCTGTACACCCTTTAGGACAGACATGAGCACGTGCCCGACCGCAAGGGCCAGGGTGCGTATGGTGGAGAGCCAAAGCCCCTGCTCCACGTGCGTGCACTCAAGCCATCCCATACAGCCATACGCCATCTCGTACCAGGGTTCTCAAAGCACAGCAGATTGCGATCACGAATACAAATATGCATATAAAATATTTTATAGATTATACAAAACAAATGTTCTGGTTCATTTGCAGTTCTGTAAAAACAGAGCCAAATTTACTGAAGGCATAAACAAGTACATCTATTTCATTTTTAAAATGTTAATGAAGAATGAGATTGTTATTTGTTCTTGGTCTATTTTGTGATTTTAGCCAATAGTTCTAGTGATAATTATCAACTGTTTATATTTAGATAAAAGCAGTCCATATGGCAATAGCAGAACAATCTGATGTTTAGATCCTCAGCTACATGTTTTCTATAAATAATATGATTGAATAACTGTAACAAATTATTTCATCAGTCTAAAAGCAGATACCAATATATAACAACTAAGAAAGCCATTTATTCATTATCTGCAAATAATAAATACCTTCCGAAATACATTTAACACCTAGGAAAACACAAAAATACAGATATTAACCCATAAATGTTTACATGAACATATCTTAAAATTTACTTCTTAATTTCCCAGGAATGCACACAAAGTACCAGATGGGTTCTTATGATAACTAAAGGACCTGCCTAATTTTGCATACATCAGTGCTTACTGTTATTTGATACATTTGTATCTGAATCTTACCCAAATATCATCCCTACTCAAACTAGCCTATCAATTTTGCAGATTCCAAACCTTACGAATACCCCTCCTGAAACAGACCTCAATTCTCAACTTGGGGACCCTCCTCAGCTTTGAAAATCTTCACAACAATCAAACTAACATAATTCCCAACTTTATGGCAACATGCACCTGGCGAGAAAGGCTTCAGCAAAGCCTTCCCAGAGGTTTTCGGTCTCAGTACCCTCAAATCAGGATTTCCAGGTTGCACAGCCCTCCTCACACAAAGGAACAACCTCAAAACCAAACCAGGGCGTGGGCAGCGTGGGCAGCGTGGGCAGCGTGGGCAGCGTGGGCAGCGTGGGCAGCGTGGGCAGCGTGGGCAGCGTGGGCAGCCACCCCTTCCCAGTGGGGAAAATGATTGCGGCACAATGGCCGGCACGGACAGCTTAGGGCAGCTGTGTCGTATAAATTGTCAGCAATGACCATAAGCACTCAGAGAAACAATTTAATTCCTCACTCCCGCCATCATGGGCTGATATATTCTTTCAAGGTCATTACCCAAGGCAAGGAGGGTCGCATGATTAACGAGTGACATGTCCAATGAGGGCGGCTGTGCCTGAGCAGGCCTTATATTAATTAGACAGAAGCACTGAAAAATAAACGGTGCCTAGCAAGGAGGGGCCAAATTTGAACCTTGATGGCTGCTGCACCTCCCTGAACTCCAAAATCACCATCTTGCTCCTTCCTTTCAATAGTAAACTGCTGCTTCATTACAGAAATTCACGAGCAGAATACACAAAAGATGCTTCCTTCCCTGTTTAAATGACTTGGGCTCTTGCATCAAATTTCTTTTGAGCCTGTTTTATGCCTTTTTTTCTCCTTGCCATAATTCATTGACTTATACCCCATGGAAGCACAAAAGATGACTATTCACAATCAATTGTGCATCTCAAGAGAGACCCAGAGCAAATACTAGAACATACACTGGCCCATCATTGAAACCTTTAGCAATCTAATCCTGTCCAAAAAAAAAAAATCCTCATTCATAACAGTTTTGCAAGTCGAATGTTTTTCTTAAAACTAAAAGCTTCTCTTCTGCCCTAGGTGCTAGGCAGGCATTCCTGACCACGTGTCTTGCCTCTCCACAAAGAAAAACAATAAAAATCCCATCAATGAAACAACTGATTTTCAGATGTTTTTGTAAATCAGAAAGAAGATTCCATGCCATCAGCCACCAGAATGGACTATCACCTTTAAATAGAAAAAAAAAAAACAACCAAAAAAGCCCCATACCCCAAAACTAGGGCTGCTGCTGCTAACTATGCTAGAAATGAGATTCAGTTATCACAAAACACTCATTCAGGTCAGCAGCAGATGAAATCCACCCACCTCTCTTCATCATTGCCTCTCTAACGGGGTACAGAGGGAATAACCATGTGCTGTGATTCTAGCAAGCGCTGAAAGTGTCAATATGCATTTTTAGAGCATTCTGAACAGTGAGCACACGTCCAAACATGAGTTTGAAGCATGGTAACCAAATACAAATAAGAATACCTTCAAACAATTCAGTTCAATTATTTTTTTGCATCCATGATGTTCTGACCAGCTTAGCTAGAGCAACCCAAAAGCTTTCTCCTTTCCTGCATCTTAGCACCAGTGGCAGAGCGCTGCACACAGCATCTTCTGTTGTGACCAGCGATCGCACAGCGTGGCTCTGAGGAAGCTGCAGAGATCGTTTAAGTCCTGCCTGAACACACACCTTGAGCCTGGGCCAGCTGTGACCCCTTCTGGGTCCTCCCAGAAAGGGTCAGAGAAGTCCAGGAGCAACTGCTAATTACACCAGCTATCACAGCCCTTCGTTAGGCAGTACGCTGCTGTCAACCAGCAGACGTGCAAGAACCCACCCCAATACCAAAAGCCTGGTAACTCGCTATGCAGCATGTCTCTGCCAGCTGAATGCTGTGGGAAAGAACCTTTTGGCACATGGTTTCCAGGTATGTCACCTGTAGGACTGTGTGGTTTGGGACCACTGCAGAGTGCCAGATCAGACAGGAGTGGGCAGCACTCATTCTCAGCGTAACTGAGCCATCCCCAAAATATGTGGGGAAATCTGACCAGCCCAGGCCGTTCCATTTTGGAGTTTGTTTGGTTTTTTTACATCTTCTCCATCTGCCTGTACTACCACGCTCTTTGTAATGCCATCTCTCCCTTAGCTCTGCTCTTGAATGCTTATGTCCCCTTCCAGTTGCACGCACCAAAGTGCGGGTGAGTCCCCCACCCCACGTGGCTTAGGCTCTGGTGAAAGAGCATGCCATCCGGAATTCAAGAAGAATGTACTATTGTACTGTGCAACCTTACTTCTCAGCACTTATATGTTTTCTATAATACAGGAAATAAAACCATTTTGAACATTTATTACACTTCTCTCAGGTTTTTAGACATTCCATAAAGACAAACAAATATTATGCCATATTATAGAAGGAGAAATAGCCGACTGAAGATTAACTGGCTTGCAAGGATAAGCAAATAACAAACAATGCTAACAACAATAAATTAAGGCCACACAGCTAACCAGCTATATAAACTTTATATTTAAGAAATAAAGGCCCCTCTGACGGCTGCAGCTGTGACCTAACCACTCTACCATGATGCCCCTCCGAGGAAAGGCTGTAAATAGTACAGCTACCCACACAGCCTGCAATCCTCCCAATACCATTGCTTCAGTTACCCGCCACATTTTATAATCCTGCTTATTCTCAGAGCAAACTAGATGAATTTCTGCCATTTTGCTTCCCTGGTGGTGTGTCCTGCCAGCTCCTTTCCCATCTACCATTTCACAGGGTTTCATTGCTCCCCAACCATGCACTTGTACTTTTGCCTGTTTACAGTGCTCCTGCCTCTGCCTCTCTTGTTTGTGAGCAATAACTGGGCTCCCGAGGACCTGCAAGAAGGTCAGGCTTTCTAAAGCAGTAATCCACCCACTGATTAATGCACCCACGACACACAGCACTGTACACACCAGTCTCGATTCGTCTGGGATATCCAGCCTGCTGTGCCCTGCTGAACTGATTTGATGCTATTAAACTGAGAGAGATGCTCTGTCAGCAAAGATGCAGCTCAGGACTATCTACACTTATTATTTGGAGAAAATGCCTTTAGACACCACCTCAATCTCAAATTTCCACACAAAAACCTGGAAAACAGTAATGCAGCACACGAAACTATGCTTGGTTTATCTGTTCAAACAGAATGAGGGACAACCGCTTAATTTTCACGATGTTCAGGTGCTGCTAACAAGTCCGTCTGATGTTTGAGTATGAAAGTACTTTAAATGAAGACAACGTACTCAGGATCTGCCTGAGCAAGAAGGACCTAATTTCCCAAGATTCTCAGCACTCACAGCTTCAAATGACCTAAGTGAAGTCACCTCAACAGTTTTGCAAAATTACATTCAAGTGTTCTTGATATTCAACTGTTTGTTCAGCCCACAATATTGTGATGCCTTCCAACTACTCAGATGAAGTACTAGAAACCACAGCACCCTCCTGTATTTTGCCTTACAACATTTACTACATAGCATCTTCTTCTCAGTTATAGCCAAATTTTTGGCGATGCAAACCACTCATCTAACTTACAGCAGAGCTTGGGACTGCAGACAGTATGTGGCTGAAGTGGCCCACATGCTATGAGGAGCTCAAATCTCCTAACACCCACCTACATACTCCAGATTGGAGTAGCTGCTCCACATACACATCATCTAAGATCTTCACCCAACAGACTACTCACACCGTTCCTGAGGCAGATGCAGCTTTCTCACTCCGCTTGTTCTGCTGGCAGATTCCTGTAGCCGAGCTGGAAGCTCTACCTGGTGTAGGAGAGCAGGCAGCCCTCACAGCTACAGACACAGGCAAGTGTGCTCTGAACTAATCACTGGGAATTAACAATCCTTATTAACCCTCTGTAATTGGGCTTGCTATTTTTTTCAGGATTTCCATTTTTTACTTTCAAACATTATGACAAAAAGTAGTCCTAAAGAAGAGTAAAAGTTAAACCTGAGCAGCAGCTTTTTTAGGGTGTCACTGGCATAATTACACTCATTAGCTTTCTTTTATTCTCACTACACAGACTAAAAAGGACAGCAGAAAAAAAGCAAAGCTCTTTGCCCTAACTGCAAACTTTTTGTCCATTACCTGCTTCTTAAAATTTACTATCAAGGGCTCCATGACAATTTTAAAATTCCCCCAGAATGTCTGTGGGACAGACAGAAAAGCACCAAAAACTGGAAGATGGAATTTAGCCAAACAGCAAAATACTAGTGGCTGGAATGTTAATTAGACTTGGAAATAATTTATTTTTTAATCCAACCAAAGTTTCAACTGATTTTCTAGCAACATAATTCAGACTGATTTTCTTCTTCCTTCTGAAAAAAAAACCTTAACAAGAAATGTAAAAATTTAGCCAAAAAAGAAGATTTGTCAGTAGTGGGGAGTAGGTTACAGCAGCTCTAGTAGTATGTCCTCACCAGCAAAGAATTCTGTACCGTAATTACATTTCTATTCTTCCACGCTAATTCTCTTCACTGATACTTCTAGGCTGCTTGCATGCTAGAGGGTGTATTTTCCAGGTTGCCTCATCATAATACTCATGCTGTCAACCCATACGCAACACAGTTAAGTGAGAGTCTCTCTGGCTTCCCAGATTACCTGTGAAAATCAAACCAAATTTACCCTTGGCCCAGACCAGCTGCCCCAGCCACGGCATGATTATACAGCACAACACCAGCATCTGCAAACAGGCTACGCATTCAAAAGCGGACAAATGGGCGTATAATTTTAGGAAGACAAAACATTAGAGGATGTGGGAGGGTAAACAGGAGCTCAGTTCTCAGGGCACCTCTGAAACAAGAGGAGGAATTGAGGTGAAACGCAGCCACTATTATTGTAAGCGAGTATCATTGAGACAGTGTAATACCAGAAGAGATAAACATATGTTCATAAGCATGTATGCAGGGGTTGGGGGGGAGGGCAATATGTCCAAAGAGCTAAATATGAGTGCTTATGGCAAGTTGGCATAACAGTAAAGAAGTGTGCACCCGTCTTCAGAAATGCGTATGTTGTCACCACCTGTACCTGAGTATGCATGGACAGGTCTTGGTTAAAAGGTCTATTTTAACTATAAATAATTACTACTATATAGTCATAAATAAATAAAACATATAATCTGTCATGCATAATAATCATATAGAATATATATCAGGAATAAATAATAACTATCAATAAACCCATTTTATTACAGAACTAAAAACTGTGAATGTTTCCCGCTCCCCCCCTTCTTCCACTCCTGCGGCCTCTGGCTCCACACTGCTGTTCATCACCTAAGGCAAACGCTCTCGCTCCCTTTCCCTCTCTGTTTCTTTAAAACTCTAAACCACAAGGCAGCACGCGAGCAATGCCATAGGTCACGATATCAAAAGCGGGAGCTTTTACAGGTGTCCTCAATAACACAGGCAATAAAAGGAAGCAGCAGCAGAAGCAGAATCACTGACCTTGTTTGATGCTGCACAGTGAAGGGAGGCACCGGCACTGCCGTGAGAAGCAAGATGCACCACGTAAACAGGCTGGGCTTTTCTGCTTTCTTGCGCTAAATCTTTCAAAAGTCATTTCAGCAGTTAATACATGCAAAAAAAATGATGTGGCTACTAACGACACGAACTTGGCCAAGTGAGGTACTTCTTAGCAACACTGATGATTGCCAAATGCTGCTCGTGACCCATGTTCCTCTGTGAAAGCAGAGGCCATACTGCACAAAGGGTGCACAAACACCAACTCTTCACCACGGAACTCAGACAGCTCTAGCTGCTTGTATGAGTGCAGGTGACTGGGTATCTCCAGGGCAGCAGCTCCAGCACGTGTGTCTGCACCTCCCATGCAACAGCTGCCTCATGCAGAGGTGCACACACGCCTGTATATGCACACACCCGTATAGGAGCATGCACTCACACTCTCCACATGGCAACCAACATCCCTTTGCACACACAGAAGACAGCCAAAATACACATTACCCACTGGGCGGGACAGCCTTTACTGATTTAACGGGTAACTGCGATTTTGGTAGGTACGAAGGCATGCTCCAGCCCTTCACGATGGTGTTTTTCTCTTCCCTGGGAGTGACCACTAGGAATTTTCCTTTAAAAATTCTTGGTATTTCCTTTAAATAATTTTGGTTTACCCAGAAACATGAATACTTTTCCATCATCTCATTCTCTGGTCCTGTACGTCTATGGTTACTGTCCCTGCGAAAAAGTGTATCAGGTATGAATGCTACATTAGCCCTAAACCCTTTTTATGATATGGGGTTTTATGACTTTGAGCTGATTATACTGTTTGATACTTCTCTATTCTGAATTTACTGCATTTTTGGCCCTTCCTAGGAAGACTCCTCTTCACATCCATAAATTGCACCGGCTTGGAAATCTAGTGGGAAGAACTGGGGTTAATTCCCATTTATTTTAGATAGGTGCATGTATGAATAACGAGGGGGTAGAGAGAAGAGACTTCTGTCACAGGGCTCAGTCTCACACAGCTGGACAGACCTCTGCTAACGACAGGACAGGCGTCCTTTTACTTATGGCAGGCTACTGGGGAAAGTCTGGGTGACTCTTCTTGCCTCTTGTTTTTTCTCCTAATGAAAGACTTTCATCATTGCTTTATTTTCTGGGACAATTTCTACCATCCTCAGGGAGGCCCCATTTCTAAGGATACTTAATTTTTCCCTCTCTGCCACCCAGTCCTTAAGGAAGGCTGCAACACACACTCTTCTGTATTAGCACTGCCTCTATCCTGCTGAAACATCACTGTCAGATCTAGTCCTATTCTTTTAGAATTTCTCTCCTCAAGCACTGAGATCAGCCTGGATCTAGAATGAGTTATGGTGAAGGCAGAGCAGTTTGCACTATACTCTTTTAAAGATCTACATCGGCTAAGTAACCTGTACTACACGTGGGTGTACATACATGATCCACAGATGCGATGCAGAGACCACATGCTTGCTGTACATGTTGCAACATACACTGCAAACAGGCAGAGCTCACACACACACACAGCAATTCCATGCACACAGACACACAATATTTCTGTATCTGAATGCATCAGAATTGGTTTGGATTAATTTATCAGGTGCCTGTATACTGAAAATCCGCAGATGCATTCTCTGCAAACCTCTGTAAGCAAAGGTGGGATCACCGTTTGAATGGTGGCTTTTCAGCAGCAGCAGCAGCATCACAAGCAACATTCTCTGGCGTGACACGAAGCAAAGGCCAACATGAATTAGAGATGCCAGAAAAGAAAGATTCCTCCCCTCCCATTCCAGTCCTTCCCTCCCAGTAACATCCAGTTCCTGTACATTTAGAATGGGTGGAAATATCACAGGGCACTGTCAGGTAGGCAGTTCACATGAAAAGCTGACTCTCGTGCTATTTTAATGTGTCCCCTGTGTATTAGAGGAGTATTTACGTTACATCTATTTAAGTGCGTGTGAGTTTATGTGTTAATGCCTGCTCACATACAGGATAAAAAATACACAGCACAGTTAGTCAAATACATGTAAATACAGACAGAATCCTATTTATTTGCCAGACCACACAAAGGCTAAGAAATGAAAAATGCACTCACGCCCTCTGACACCCTGGCCGAGTGTATGCACGAGAGCTCGCGTGGTAGGGACTGAAGACTGGCTTCTGGCTCCCTCTCTCTCCCTCTCCCTTTTCTGTTAAGAAGATACTTTGAGCGCAGGGATTGCTCACAATCTGGCTGTGTGATCCACATGCAGGACTTGTAATATGCCTGCTATTTCCCTCTCTCTCCCTCTCCACCCCCCCCCCCCCATCCCTCTTGTTCTCATGTTCAGTGGTTATTTTAGCTTAATGTGGTGACATCACAGCTCTCTTAGTGAGATAAAGCCCTTGCCGTGAATACAGAATACGGCTCCACTGATCACTTCCAAATGATGGGATTTAGCGAGGTCTGATATTTAGTGCTCATCCCTACAGCAGAAGATGCTGTGTTCTGGTGCAGCTCGGTGCAGGTTTCACTGTGAGTTTGCACGGCCCTGCTGCAGCGTGTGGGTGACGGCGCAGCAGCTTACTTTGTAAATTGGGAGTGAGACTTGGCAGAGACACTTTTAATAAGTTCACTCATTTTTGAATAGCAGAGGAGAACGGCTGAACACCTGTCTGTTGCAATTGCTTGAATTTGGTGGGGTTTGTGTACAAAGACTGGAAGGAGATGGTTCTTAGCTGAGGAGAGGCATGGAGTGCTGGAAGACATCTCATTTTTCAGCATCACAGAGTAGCCAAAACCTTCCTTTGTATTAAAATGAAAATACGATGTGCATTTTTAAAGTTGCCCACAAACCCCTCTACAACTTTTCATTTATCTGTAATTCCTCCACCCTTTTATATGAGATTTGCAATAGCCTCCGCAGTTTTCATGACTTTGTTCTGCATTCTTCTAAAATGGGAAACAAAGAAATAGCACATGATATTATAAAAACTTAACAGTGGACCAGATAAGAAATGCAGGAGGAGAAAATAATGCAGTCAAATAAGCTTTCCATTATTAACAACTGTGCCCTGAGGTCTACGGACATAGTCCCAAGACCTAAATTATCTTAAATCATGAGGTTACCAATAAAGACAGCTTGGGACAGCAGAAGGGGTCTGTGATTTCAAGGGGTTTGTAGACCACATATATATGATTAACATTTCTGTGCTAAGGGTTATTACTTCATTATAATATTTTCCATCATAAATGAATAGGTAAAACACCTGGCTATTAAATATAAACCTATCCCTCAGGATGATCAGATTATCACTTGAATTTAAAATCTTTCTGAATTTTTAATAATGCATAACAAATAAGATTATTTATGCACTTCCTTCGCTCTGCTTGCGGGGCCCACGATTACATATAGCCTCCTCTCCTGAAACGCAAGGGCCGCAGGAGGGCACACCGACGGCTCCCCCCTCTCTGCTCTTTCTCCTCCCGAGATCCCCGCATTTTGGTGCGGCGGGGATGAGGGACCCTCCTTGGCAGCCCAGCCCCGCGATGGGCACCGCAAGGCCCTGGCCACTGTGTTTCTGAGCACGGGGTAATTAGCAGCGCGCAGGAGTCATCAGCCGTGGCGGCACGGAGGAGGCAGCTGAGGAATCAGGGGCAGGCTGATGGAAAAGTCAAGTGGAGGCCTGGCTGTCTGAAACCTCTTCAATAGATCTGTAGTCTGGACTTGAACCCTGCCCTTTCACCTCGGGGTCCCATATTTCTTCCCCCGTCCCCCCGCGCGCTCCCTCCCGCGTCTCCATCGGCAGCGAAGGGCCGTGAGTGACCCCCGTCCTCCCGCCCACTCCCCCCGGCCGCCTCCAGCGAGGGGCAGGGGGAGGAAAGCTGAGAGGGAGAGGCGAGAGGAGGGGGGAGAAGGGTCCCCGACTTCCTCACAGGTAATTAAAGGGACTGTTTTCAAGGTTGCATGGGCAAAAGACAATTCGGCCTAATGAAGCATCGATCGGCCGGCACTAGGGTAGACAGGAGCTGACATTCACTCCGAGGTACCGCCAGCCGATGTAAAACACCGCGCCGGGAATCATCCTCACTGTTCGTCATTGCCTGTGACCTGCCTTGGGAAAGACAG
Source organism: Burhinus oedicnemus (assembly GCA_008921705.1). Classification (NCBI taxonomy): domain Eukaryota; kingdom Metazoa; phylum Chordata; class Aves; order Charadriiformes; family Burhinidae; genus Burhinus; species Burhinus oedicnemus. Next base: position 236,494 of record VFFE01004873.1, read on the forward strand.
AGTTTGCTTTAAATGGATATTCATTCCGTAATTACGCAAACTTGTATGCTGAGCGGTATCAAATTATTAATTAGAGAGGCAAATTATTTTTGTGGTGGGGGTTTTTTCTGTGTTTGTTTTTCTTCTTTGGGATAAATGTTCTTCGTCGTTCACATTATAACCCCGCCAATCAGCGCTGACGGTGCTGAATGCATGAGGTCAGTTATGGAGATGCAGGAAATTACTGGGGATTGGCAGGGACGTTTTTGTCAATTTGTAAGCAAAACCCTGTGTTATTGCCAGGTTTTCATCTTTTCATCACTGTCAGCCTGTGCCGGCATAAGATATCTAAAAGCAAAATCATCTCAGAGGCTGCCGGAAAATTAACGGGGGAAGATTAAAAATATATTAAAAATATTTTTGTGTAAAGCAGAAATAGGTAACAGGTACTTACATTAAAAATATTAAGCCAATTAAGCCCCCTGGAAGTGCTGACATATAAAGCTCGCCGCTCACCCTAAGCAGGCATCTGCTCTCTCGCTCGGAAGCCGAGCAGCTCGACAGCATCGCACTCCCTGGGCTCCCAAACCTGCCCTCGCCTCACCCAGCCCCTTTCTTGTGTCCCAAATGTTTGCATTTGTAGGACGTCTGAATGGTAATAAAAGGGCCAGGAAATGATAGTTGTGCCAAGTAAATTGGGGTGAATGCTGGGGGAGGGGAGGACGGATCGATTGTGAAACAACTTGCGCATTATCTAGGAAGGATTTGCTCACGGTCCTGCGCTGCTCCGTGTTACAAGAGGCCCCGCACTCAACAATAGCGTGTCCCCTCGGAGCAGGAAACACAAAGGGAATTTGCTCTGATTCAATCCACACAGTGAGGCCCCTCTGGGGCTAAAGAGGGTCACTTTTACCCTGGCTAAAAATAAAGAAAAAAAGATTTTTTTTCCCCTCTAACACACACACACACACGCATGCACGCACACACACGATCTAGTTGGAGAAACCAGCCCGCCTCCACTTGACGAGATGCTTAAAAATCACAAGCCTTCTCTCTTTTTTTCCATTCAGGCTTTAGAATTTATCAGAATTTACTTGGAAAAAAAAGAAAAGTAAATAACTAGAACGTGATCGAAGAATGGCAAAACAGCCTCTTCCTTTTATTCCATTTACTTGTATAACAAGTGCCTTTACTAGGGGACTGCTGCAAGACTGGCCCCTAATAACAAAGGAGGTGACACTGTCAGGGCACAGAACTGTAAAGTGAATTTTAAAAGACATGCGAGAGCCTAGATATCGGTGTTCTGCTGCATTCAGATATATTTGTTTTCTAACACTTTGCCTTTTTTGTTCAAAACAGCAGTTAGCGTTCTGTTTCTAATCCCAAATTCTTTCATCGAGAACAGGTCAGTAAAGAAAGGCAGTAATTGTGTGCAACACCTGCTGAAATAAAAAAAAGAAAAGTTTTTCCTAAAAATCGCTAAAATGTAGCTCAGCAGATTCTATCTGCATTAATTTGGCTGAACAACAAGATATTGCTGGGGACAAACTCTGAATAAAGCGGTCCCGAGTTCCCAGAATTGGCACAGCTCAGCCTAAACAATGGCTGCTTCCTATTCACCTTAACCCAGCTTTTCAAAAGAACATCCCCAGAAACACAAAGCATCAGCGGGAAATGGCAATTTTATGAATCCTAATCAATCAAAGGGCTTATTAACTCAATGTGAAGCCAGATTAAAATCTTTAATTATAAATCGTGCTAAAAGGAAAAACAAAATGTACTTATGGTACATTGAAAATTCCGGATATTAACATAGTTGCCATTATCTCTCTCAATATTAAATTTCCCCTCCCTGCCCTGCAACATGCTCACCTTTTTCTGTTCCTAAAGAACAGAACTGTCGAGCAAACTCATTTTTCTCCTTCCCAGGCTTATTAAAATGTATTCTTTCTCCCCGCATGCTCGGGTTTGCAGGGGAGCGGGGTGGGTGGTGGGGGTGCAGGAAGCCCCATTCCAGCCACGCAGGCGGTGGCGAGGGGGAGCGGTTGTTTATTAAGTGGGCCGAGTCGGAGTTACAGATGATTTTTTTTGGGGGGGGGCGACAATCAAATGTGAAGCATTTCTGCTAATGAAAACGGCATGCATGTCTGTGCAAGCGCGGGTGATTGGCAGGGCTGCAGATTGCTAGCCACAGGAAGGGCCCTCGCTGCAAGCGCCGGTGCGAGAGGGGCTATGGGTGCTTTTTTATCAGGGAGACATTTGGGAAATGACCACGGTAAATGTAATCACAGTTGGACGGGAGGGTGGGGGCGGGGGTGAGGGAGAGCAGAGAATGAGATTCGCATGTTTTATTTATTTGTTCAAAGTCACGGTCATCCCATTGTGTGTCCCTCTCCGTGCCTGTCATCTCCGGCCCCTCCAGCCCACCCCCTGCCCCAGCCCCATTGTCAGCACCCGAGGCAGAATGCAGCTCGGGTTTATCGTAAAATACCCCTAACTTCCCCAAAGCACAGCGTTTGGCCGGAAAAGGGCTTATTTTCTGTTTGGAATATTAGCATTGTCAAAACAGGCTCTAACTATGTCGTTAAGCGAGATGTTCCCTGCGCAATCGCTGCGCTGCCTCTTTAGCAGGTTATTTGCCACACGTCCCTGGCCTCGCACGCTTTCCCCTCCGTGGTGTATTGGGCTGGCAGTTGAAATTAAAGATTTCTTTTTTGCACAAAATAAATTTTTCAAACAAGTGAAATTTCCTTTGGAAAAAGATACTACAGAATGCGCTCAGATTCTGATTCTAGGTCGCTTCATTTTTTATAAAGAATTCCTATTTTCCTTTTTACTCCTTTTCTCTCAATGCATTGCCTTCCCTGAGATTTATTTCTTCAGGACTCCCAAAACGAAGAGCACCTTTTCTGAACTGGGATTTTTCAGATTTGCTGTCAGTTTTGCGGCTGCAACTGAAGCCCTGGAACGTGTTTCCCTTCTGTAAAACTTCAGGAAAACACAGCTGGTTAATTGGAAATACAGTTTTAATTTTTAAAAATGTGAACTTCATTTTATATTTTACAAATGACTGGTTGGCTCCAAAATGCTCGCAAAAGAGAATTTCACACCTTAGAGAAGGGAAGCACCTTCTCTGCTCTCTAATTGCCATCTGACGGTTCTGCACTCTGTCCTCAATTTCCACTGCTGTCCACAGACACCAGAGATTCCCAGCCCGGCTATTTTCAAACCCGCTCCAGAAAGGGCAGGGGCCGTGCTTGCACGTGCCCATCGAGGTCCTCACGTTCCTCGGGCAGGGTAAATAATTCGTGCTTTTCAAAATACAAACAACACCTGTCTTGTAAATCGTGCCCAGAGACACATAAATGGAAGAGCTTGGGAACACGGAAAAGAGAATTTAAAAAATATAATCCATCTAGTACTGACTCTTTCTGTGCTGAATATGCATTGCTCAGATTTTGGGGGGGTTTCCTACAAATACACCCTTGCGCATACACTTTGCACATCTGTTCTTGAACTGCATATTTATGCTATATACTGTACGCACAGAACATAGAGTACCAGCTTCTTTTTTGCAGATAAATACTACACATGCTTCTTGGCTGAAAACACTAACGCACAAACATTTATAGAACTCCTTTAAAACCTTAAATGCCGCGTAACAGGGATACTCCTTTGAAGATGATCGTTAGACCTAATAAACAGGATACTGGAGGCACAGATCTTGTCCTCTTCAGCTCTCACGACTGCCTTTCAGTAAATTCAGAAAAGATCCTTTGTGCCTAACTCGGTTTTCATTTCATTGCTTTTAAATTTGTTCAGCTTGACTTTTGACACTTTAGAGGCTTAGCCTTTTTTAAGTACAATAATATAATAAATATTTGTGTTGCCAAAGAAAAGTGAATCTGTTGTTAGTGTTATATAAAGCAGGATCTCTTTTTCATTCGTTTGTTATAAATAATTCACACAACTATGTGCATTTTATAAACATAATCTTTAGGAAACAGATACTATCAAACATTTTTGAGACAACACTCAGAAACATATACATATGCACAAAGTATTTGCTACAGTATATTTGAAACTGTAAACAAAAAAATTGTTAATGAAAGCAGAAAAATAAAGATATTTCATGTAAATAATTATGTTAATACAAAGTGTTTTCAGACTTATTTATACAAATTAGTCATCTGAATGACAAAAAGCTTTGACAAACTACAAACACCTATCAAAAAATCATATTATTTGGCTCATTTTCCCTTGCAATTTCCATCTTTAGCTTGCCTTGGAAAAGACGACAGATTCAGAAACTCCCCTGCTATCTGTCAATACAGTAGGAACAAGCCCAGTCAAAGGCATTTTTCTTTACTCATATGTTACAAAGTGTTTTCATGTTTTTTCTATAAAATATTCGAAGACTTTTTTTTAGAAGTTTAAAAATTAAACCAGAGAAATCTATTTTAATCCAAAATTATTTTCCCTACAATATTTGTGTGCAGCAAGTTTGGTTCAATTAGAAAAAAAATTGTATTTTCAAGTAACAATTTAATATGCAGAAAATATCTTCTTATTTTCCAACAGGAAACACTTTAAAATCATTCGGCAAAGAAACGATATATTTAAGATTAATATGAAAAACACTGTGCAGGAACTACCTAAAGCTCCACATATCTGCATTTTTCGTACTTTTCGCTATCAATCTAATTTTAGGATTTTAAGTATTCCTATTTTGTTACTGCTAAAGAAACGAGATTTTCTTGCATTGTTAGAAATTACAATTTGGAAAAACTTTACATTCTTTATAAATTCAAAGCACAAAATTCCAAAGGAACTATTTTTACTATTTTAAATGCTCTTGTAAATGTTTGGGACTTCCTTGCTGTTCAGCGCTGCAATCCCGCAGTGACTGTACGAATTCCATTATTCCCAAGAACAACAAAACCCCATTTATATTAACAGATGCTTCTACACGCAGTAGCGTGGCCGGAGATAAAAAGGCGCCGCAGCGTAAGTAGTTCCAAATCATTTAATCCGGATTAATCTCGCTCTGCGTTTGCCCCATAAACCTGACTTTTTGGGAGCACAGTAGGCGAGGAGCGGCATCCTAGGGCTCTCCAGATGCCCAATTAGACTCATCTCCGGACCTTGGTTCAGCCTCAGCCTCTCTGTTGGGGTAAAAACCATTTATCTTTATCATTCCCAGGGCGGGCGGGCAGGCGGGAGGGGCTGGGGGGAGGCCCTCGTTTCGCCTGTTGTCAGCGGGCATTGATCAGCCCTTCCTGGCTGGTGGCGGAGGTGAGGGCAGCTCCCCCAGGAGCCCTTCGGGGCTGGGCCATGTCAGGGGAAGCTGTATTGAGTCATGATCTGAATGACTGCTCATTGAGGGAAACGGGTATTGGCGTCCCCATCAGCTGGAGACACCCTGGGTAACGCTTAAACAAGTCCACTCTGTTAATGTCAGGCCACCGGGGACACGTTTAGCCTCTCTGCTGACCATTAGACCCTTTGATGGAGTGGACAATAAACTTGACAGGACAGGCTGGACACTGCTCTTGAGCGCGCCTGTGCCGAGAGCGCGCCGCGGCCTGGCCGCAGCCTGCCCACGCGGGCAGCTCTCCCTCCGCCGGCGGGGCGGGCAGCTGCCCGGACCTACGGCAGGAGCACGTAGGGAGCCAGAGCTGCCCCAGCCACCATCAGAGGAAGAGCAGCAGGGGGAACGGTTTCCTAAGAGTGCCTCAGCCAATGAGCCAAACCCAGGACAGCGAAAGGAAGTTCTGTCATTTTCAGGTTTTGCTTTAATTTCTTTCTTCCAAGTGTCTTTTTTACCAGCTGGACATTTTGGAACCCGGTTCTTAACTCCCTCGTACGAGAAAAAAAAAGGTCATTACTCTAGAAAGAAGGGAATGTATGCAATTAACTACATTTTGGTTACAACACTTTGAAGGCAGTTTCTAAGAGCCATTTATTTCATGCCACATTCTTAAAAAATAAAATAATCAAAAAGGAAAAACAGTAAAATCAACCGCCCTTCTCCATCCGGAGAACAATTCTTAGGGGAAAAAAAAATCAAGTTTCAAAGTATCGATTTTGTATTCATCAATCAAAAATAAAAAATTAATAGGAAATTCAACCTCAGCTATTTTCAGAGAAAGTGTTGATAATTGCATTTATATTATTTAAAGAAATTCTATTTAAATTTTTTGTTACATATGAGCTTACTAGTATTTACTTTCTTAAGTTTCTGCCGGTAAAAAAGGCCCTGGGTTTGACAGAACAAATTTTCCAGCATTTGGAAGCTTTTATCCCAATTTTAACACCTTATCTCTTTTCCTCTAGAGAATTAACTGATATTGCATTAAAACAGAAAATGATATAGAATTTTAAACAGTCCGCACAACTGGAAAACTGACAGGTCATTAAAACGCTCTACTGGAAAGAAACTTCATCCTAAAAATTTAGGGGTTTATATATAATATATAAGCATATGTATATTTACACATATATATACACACATATATAAGCATATATGTATACATATGCACATATACACAGCAATTTTACAATTGTTAAATAATTTGTCTAAAATTAATTTAAAATAAAACATATCTTTTAACATTAATTACTTTATCAATAAAAAACATTAAAACAATTGAGATTTTCTTTTAACCTAATAGTCAACAAAAAGCAACACTGCTAAAGAATATGTAAGTATAATCCAGATTATTCAGATATGATTTGTATTTTCAGTCAAACCTTAAAAGCTTTTAACAAAAGAAACATTATTTTTGTCACTAATGCATTTTCTAATCTGTAAAACGTGCTCAAATTTAAAGATATTTTTTAAAAGCCATTTAAAAAGATACAACAGTTTTGTGACATTTCTTACTAACTTAGTTAATGTCGCATTTATATGAATCAGAAAACAAAAGGATTTTTCCTGCCCCCCATGTGATGGTATTTGCTAAATGATTTTTGTGTTTATTCAGACTGAGCCTGTCTCACACCTCCGATCAGAAAGCTGCCCTCTTAGGAACACAGGTGGCAATATTTCTGGATTTTGTTTTTTATTATTTTTCATTATGATTATTATAATATATAAAATTAAGGAGAATGCCAACTATTCTTTTTCCCTGTAGGACCTGTCACTTTAAGATAATATAAATTGTCCGGTATTCTCCATGAGTGCATGCTCGCAGGGCACGAGGGCACACAGACTCTAGATAAGTAATAATTTAGTATATCAGAAGGTGAAAAGAAAAAGCAGAGTAAAAAAAAAAAAAGTCCTATTTTTTGCAGAAACCCTTCTCCACCAATTAAATATAACAGCTCTTGTTTATCATGGCTGGAATGCCGTGTTTTTCTCTGGGCCTGCGGATGCAGAATCCCAGTGTCAAAGGGGAGCCGGCATCATTGCTCGGAGCCTCACCTATAGCTCCTCTTTGTGCTCTGCTTCTCTCACATCTTTTCTTTCTGCATTTCCATTTCAAGCAACTGCACAGGGATAGCAGCACGGATCAATTTCAACATCGAATATTTAGTAATACAAGGTATGTATATTTTATATAAATATTTTCATTGAGTAGGAGCAGAACACTGCCTCTCTAAATGAGAAACACAGAAGCTCCTCAATATCTGACTCACAGCTAGTCCCCTCACCCCTTGGTTCACAAAGTTTCCCCAAAGCTTTTGTGAAAATTTCTGACTATGCATTATTCACATAGTTCATTGCCTTCTTCATAAAGTAGTTCTTGAACTGCCAGTTGTCTGTGGGCACCAAAATGTGTCACAGTGCACGAAATTACTGTTTTCTGGACAGCTTATAACACTGAGCAGGGCCCTGTTCTCCCACCTGGTCCAATACTGCAGATGCTGCCCCGTGCCAAGTCTCACTGAGCTTACGGAGCTCTGATCAGCCGTGGTGTCCACCGGGTGGAAAAACTGCAGAAAGAAGCCTGAGCCCGGCACCGACTGTCAACCGTGAATTTTATAAAAGAATTTTATGCAATTAGGAAAATATCCGGGGCAGAATCGTATCCTTTGCGGGCACACGTGGATTACACAAACACTAAAATCTTTGGAAAAGCGACTGTGTTCCCGTTGCCCACCCAGCACTCGGCACATCAGGGCCCCGGTTTCAGTGCGGAGCCCCTACCTGCTGTGTAACGCCAACTGCAATATTTACATGCTTTCAGTGCTTAGTGACCACGGATATCTGCCTCAAAGGGTCTGAAACGCTGTGGGGTCAAAATCCAATTTTGTATTTGAATAAAGACTAGCCCTAAATTATTTCCATTATACCCACCACAACATGATGAAGATAAAATTGACAAATTTAACTTGGCATAACTGAACTTTCAGCTTTGAATCTACAACAATCATTAAGGTCTCCCTGTGATAGTCATTTTATATATTATAAAATATCTACAACCTTAGAAAAAGAGATAATGTGAAAAAAGCAGGAATTAAAAAAATCTCTAACCACTTCATTTAGAAGAGCACAAAGGAAAAATGTTTTTAAATACATAATAAAGTCCTAACAGTTGATCACTGTTTTTATGTCCACCTGACTATTACCCATCTTCCAGAGGAAAACCCTTCCTTGCACACTGAAAAGCTACTTGTCATGTCCAGAAGCAGGACTCATAGGAAATAAACCTTGAAGGATAAAACATTTGATGACGGCTAGGGAGCAAAACTTCCCAACCTCCCACCACCACACTCAGATCCAGAGAGGAGCACACAGCACAGCGAAGTTCAGCACTCATAAAACACTCTTCAACCAGGTCTGCTCCGTGCACCAGTCCCACATACACATCACCTGTATATTGCATCTCCTGTGAATCTTCACCATGATTCTGTACTAAAATTGGCATTTCTCTAAGTTGCTAATGCCTCAAAGTATTATTTTTTTTCCCCTTTCCTATCTTTCTCAAATGATGTCTAAAATCGCAGATAACCAGTCTGTTGTTTTTAAATGCAAATTTCCTTAAACATACTAAACTTGCTTGTTTCTTTCTTTTATTTCATCTTTTGCAAATCACCTGTATGGTCACCTGTTAGATTTTTGCCAGACACTTTCATGCTAACCAGCAAGGTCACTGCAAAACCTGTACTGATTTTCTTCCTAAATATCCAACTGTACAAATACATATTTTACCAATGGTTCTGAAGTCGTCCCTGAGAGCTAATGTAAACACGAACCAATACAGCTGCAAAAGCCTTTGCAACATGGAGTCATAAATGGACTTCTACAGATTCCTGTTGGAAAAAACATGGCTGGTTAACCCTTTTTTTGCTGAGTGGGGAAGTCAATTTTGCGATGAAGCAGCTGTGGCTGTGAACTGGGCACCAACCACTCTCATACTCGGGGTAACAGACTGGCCACCCGGGAGAGTGGCCACTGCAGCCCGAGCAGCGGTATGACATTTATCTTACAAGTGTGTTCAAATACAGTATATTTTGCTTGGCTGATTGATTTTAGCATTCAAACAGACCTTCCACTATTTCAACCCAGAGATAGTCAATATCCTTACTTTGAAATATATCAAATGTAAATTTTCCAAACTTATCACAAAAAACTAGAATCTTTTAGCAATCAAGATAAATATCTGTAATCTCCCCTCCATTGATAGGGAGCCCGGTGGGGCTCATAGTCTGCCCTAATATCTCTTATATTCACCACAGAGTTTAAATGCCAGGCCTGGAGCTCACCAGAAGAACGCCCTGCTAGGTCAAGAATTTCAGGTGGTAAATGATTTTTTAATTTTTTTCCAAGAATGACAGAGTCATTTTTGCAGTTGAATAAAGACCAGCTCTCTCCCCGAGACCACAAACAACACAGATCCTCAGGTGAAAACAGATTTTCTTTTTTCTTAGCTTGGTCACCATCTAGGTACTGAAACATTTAAATCAGGATTACGAGAAAAAAAAAAACAAACAGTGTGGATAGCTAGAAAAAGTGACTCAGTGTGGGACTGTGCTGCAGACATACATTTATGAGAAACCAACTTTGAATCATTGTACTAGATGCAGTCCCAGGGAAAAAAATGTATGCAGGCAACAGGGAGTTAAGTAAATAATTTTTTTCTTTTCTTTGTCGATGTGTTTAGTTCTCTTCCTGCCAAGACTCATTTCACTCTGCTATCTTGTGAGAGACACATATGGTGCAGTGAAATTGCCATCCAAGAAAGCATGTCCCAGCCTGTTGAGACATCATCAAATAAGATTAAAGCAAAGTAAAAATAAAAAGATAGAACGATTTTTTTTCTTTTTCTTGTACAGAGAACATCTGATGAAAGTCACTGAGGTACTTGAATGCTTCTAAAGGTTTTGCAACCATTTCTTTACTTTGCCTGGTTAAGAAAAAGGCAGAAATAACAAGCCAATATCTCCTTTTTCTTCTTCAAGTTAGTGAAAAAATGTGTTTCATAATAAACCTGATGTATATGAATAAAATACAATATTGCCCTCTGTGCTTCTGTGGAGACAGCACTTAAATGCACAAAAATACCACTGACTTTCTGTTCTGGTTGCCTCTCCACTCCTGTCTCTCACTTCTGCATGCAGAAAATCTTTTGGGGCCAGGACAAAATAATTAGTCTATTAATCTAGTCCACAAAAAGGTCCGAGTTACCTCCTAAACAGCACGTTCAGGTGCCTCTCTGGCTACCAACTGCTACACCCAAAATTAAAATTCATCCGCTGAGAAATACAAAAGTCCAAGCTGCAGAATTTAAATAAGTGTGAAACTGTTGCCCATTTTCCTTACACGCACGAAGGCCTCGGGATGCTGGTTAGGATGAAGAAGACTTTACAGGTTCTTTCCCTACGAGGTCTTTTCAGCATCTACATTTTAAATACAAGGACTAGGTAAAGAAATCCCAGCTGATCGCCACTTGCTCTTGCACATGGTACATACAACAAGACGTAGGACCAGAGTGGAACTACTGGGAGGGTTTACACTGTTATACCAACAGGAATTGCTGAGAAGCAACTTGCCAGCTACTCTTTACTGCTTTGAAATCAGGCTCTAGAAATACTTCAGAATTATCGTACACCTCCCACCAGGAAAGCACCAACAAATGCAGCATATACGGTACGTTCTGTACTTTAAGTGAATAAACAGAAGTGTGCTCAAGGCCAAAAAGAAATCACAAGGGATTGGAGGAAGCCAAAATCAAATTAGCATTGTTGATCACGATAGAAGTTGAGGGGGAGCTTCTTAAACGTATGAAAGAATCTGCAAAATGGGGTTCAACTTCAGAAACAGGAATATATTTTGTGTATTTCTTTGCTAACTTCTCCAGTTAGACTGCGCTTCCACATCTTGTTTCCAATGCATAGCCTTAACTGGACTGCAGGAAAGCAACAATGCATCAGTAGCAGAGATTATCCCTGGCCTTAATAAGCTGTTGTTGGCTTTCATAACAACTGCAGCCTAGGACGAGTCACACCGAGCTCAAAGACAATCTTACCAATAGCCTGGAGCAAGGATTATAGAAACAAGAATCCAAGGGGGGGTGGGAGGGAGCAAAAATCCCAAGAAACAGGGGCTAATGTAAAATCGTTTACATATTAACCTTCTTCCCTTCTGACAGTGGTCAAGTTCTGATTCAAAATACAAATTATCTCCAATTACTTCAAAAGAGGCAGTCACAGAGCTGTCACTTAACCTTCACCATCTGTTTGGCTCAAAAGAAAGCTGTACAGCCTGCCACTTTGACCTCATCTTTCTCTTTCCACACTGGACAGACACCAAAAGAAGAGAAGATGGCTTATTGTTCTCCAGAGAAAACCTCAGCCCTTGGGGAGCTAGGGGGCTGAGGGTGCTGGGAGGGGAGGGCAGAGCTTCAGGAGGTGACTTAATTTAGCTCTTCGGGGGGAGGGGGGATTTGTTTTGGGAGGATGAGTTTGCAAACCTTCCTCACTCCTTCTGCCAGCTGTCTCCAGATTTGGTTTGTTTAAAAGTGGAGCCTCTGTAAAAAGCAGTTGCTGGCTAAACAACAGGGGTGGGTGAAAAAGCAAAAGCTGATTCACAATGGATTCTGGCTCAAAGATTTTTGTACATTTTTCCACCTAGTAGCCAGATGTACCTAAAAAACCATCAGCTATGTGAGATGTCAAAGGGAAAATAAATCCCTTTAATGAAATTAAATAGCTTTCTAGGAAAGATATTACCACAAAATGATGGGGGGTGGGGGGTGTTAAAATAAAAAAACAACCAGCCAACCAACCAACCAAACTGAAAACCCAAACACCAGAACACAAGAAGGCGCACACTCTGGGAAAGCACAACTTAAAGTTATAAATATGACCTCACTGTAAGATAAATCAGAGTTCACCACTACTTTCAGCTGTACAGATTAGACCAAAGCTTCTCCCAAACTGCTCATTAACGATTATATATTCCAGCCTTTCTTGTGGCTCCAGGGGAAGGCAGGGAGTTTATGGTTCAAACTCACCCTCAAGAAGTGGCAGCAGTGAAGGGCCGAGTACAAATTCCCCCTCAGCTGCCAGCAGAGGACAAGCAGGGTGTCAGGGAATCAGGGCTCAGAAGCAAAACCTACAAGTGCAGAGGTGTTGGGAATAAAAAAAATCTGTTTGAGAAAAGAGATTCCAGAGGGGCTGGAGGGCACAGTAATAGGGTGCAAATTTTTGAACGCCTCATGGTTTATGGGCAGTTTCTAATGCTTCTGCCGAGAAACATTACAGCATTTCCATTGGCTCTGATCTTTATTTTTAGTTTTATTACCCACTGCATAACAGGTTCCTTCAAGAGAGAAAGAAAGAAAGCAGATCCCTCTGTAAACAGAAGCAACGCCAACTCCTGTATGTTTCACATAGCATGCTTTAGCGTGAGCATAATTTCATATGTGAAAGCAGCTCTGAAAACAAACGTCTTTGTAGCCATGCACACTACATGACACTTTTGGCATCACTTGGCAGAGGCAGGCAAACCCCTTTTCTTGTCACACAGTATTTAATCCAAGAAATGCACACCACAGTACAGATAGCCAGATGACAAGAGCTGCGAACTTTGCATTTCCATAGCAGATAGGAACAAGTCAATTAAATACATAGAGCTACAGTACTGCTAATAACAGCGTATACTACTGAGCATTTTGCTTGGTGGGAGAAAGGCAAGCCTGCTGCAAAAGGTGCTGGATCAAATAATGATCTCAAGCAAATAGTCCTTTTCTTCCTAGAATCCAAATTCCTTTGCTACCTTTTTTAAAAATGCAAACAGAATATTGAACTCAATTTGCAGTTCAGAGGGGGCAAAAAACCTCCCTGCGCTCCTGTGCTGGAATAGCCTGACAACAGCTGCAGCCACACTGAAATGTTTAATTTTACTTAAAACATTCTCTCAGGCCTATGTATTATTTGAAGTATAATGTACAGAATTATCTAATGAATTCTCAAATCAAATACTCTCATTTTGCTGCAGGCCATTTCCCGAGAACAAACCAAAGGCACACAGGCTTCTTTCTGTGTCTGACTGTTGAATTTAAACAGATGTCCGGTGGACATCAGCTTCTTTCAGATTGCCTCTCCCATTCACTCTTCTGTATCTCTGGCCAGTGCAAACCCCCTTAAATTAAAAACAAACAGAGAATGAAGATAACAGAAAATATGGCAAGACTACCAGGCACAAAAAGGTCTGTCGTGAATTCTGGCTGTCCCCTCGCTGCAGTAAGGGATGTGGTGACAGTGAGAAAGTCGCCTAGGAACAGCATCTGGCTCTGATTAGGTAACAAGCTGTAGCATCTGCAAACTTGTCAGTTCTCGGCCCACAACAAAGTCCAGCCAGCAGATCTGTGTTTAAAACGGGAACTAGCTGTTACATTTTATACGACAAACATTATCTGTTCCCATTGCAGGGTGCCTTTTTATTAAAAGCCGGCTCTAAGAGGAGAAATTAAATGTGCTTGTTACATTTTACTTTTCATCTCAAGGAAAAAAACTATTCGGTTTTGTCTGTCAGAAACCTTTTTACTCGTCTTTCCTCTGTGAGAGGGTTGTAAGATAACAGTAGTGATTTCACAGCCCACGGTAAGCAGCCACTGTGAACCTTGGGTGCTCTTAGAACGTTTCTCTGCTTTTACCTCTAAACAAGAAAAATAAAATAAAACTTCCATGCAGTGAATCCATGAGCGGTAACAAATCAAACCTGTGGCTATACTCCCCGGGAGGCACAGTGGGGTACACAGCACCTCGCCTGGGGGGGTCGGACACCTCCCTTCTCCGCAGCGCGTCCAGGCTGGCGCCCAACCCAAGGGGTGCCACAGCGGGGCTGCACCCAGCCAGCCACCTGCAGCACCCGCCTGCTGCCAGGCAGCGAGTCTTCCGTTCACCTGGTGTGTTCGATTGCACATCTGAATTAAAATTCACCCATCTCTATGTTTTTATGTCCTTATTTCAGCGGTGTATTTGACTAGGAAAGCTTCCCTATTTCACCAATTTTTTCCTTCTTTTTTTTCTTGGTATGTTGGAGTCGGTCTTTTTCTCTGCTCTCTGTATTACTGAATGACAGCTACAGTCCTCAATGCCTCTTCTATAACCTGAAATGTATTTATACTTCTCTTTTGAAAAATGAAAAGAGGATACTGTGTGTCTTGTGTAAGACCAAAGTCCAACATAACTGAAGAAGAACAGAAGAATTATTATACCTGAAAAGTTAAATTTCTGTCCAACCTTACAGTTATTTTTGAACATCTAAGGGAAACCACCTATGAGCACCTCCACAAAATATGTTCCCATACAACTAAGCAGTAGTCAAAATCAGTAGCAGAGACTTAGATAGCATGTATCACTCTACGCGATTTTGGGAACCTGTCAGAAATTCGTATAATTTAAAAATTTCTCAGTCTGAGCAGTTTGCTTCTGAAATACCTGCCTTGGTGCCCTAGTCTGTCTGGGGGCCCACCTGCATAAACTTTAAACGTGGTTTCAAGTCTGGTGGTACTTACCACAGCAAGCATAAAAACACGTGAATGGGCAGAAATGAAAACAAACAAACAAACAAACAAAAACAAAAAACCAAACCAACAAACAATCACAGTCCCATCACAAAATCTGAGCAGAATGAGAAAACATTGGTTCTCCAAAACCCAGCATACTGCAGCACTCCAAAATAAGGACTTTAGGGGAAAAAATGTTGGTATTACAAGAGCTTGGGTTGGGGGTTTAGGGTTGGCTTTTTTTTTTTTTTTTTTAAACCTCGCTAAGAAATCTGGCCTATTTATTAGTTGTGAAATACAAACCACGTTATCAACAATCTTAAGGAAATGGATTGATGTTAAGTGATACTTCAGAATCTGCCCCGTAGCAAAGCTACTGCACCATTACAGAAAGATAAGCAGAAAATCCTTCCTGCAAATAAAGGAGACCTCCCTGATATTCTATAAAGCATGCAGCTGATTTTTAAAAGCCACTGACATAACTTATGGATCTGGAAAATTTCTGCTATACAGTAGCATGCAGTAGCTCCTATAAAATCAGACTTATTAAAAAAGAACAATTGCTAATTAAGATAATTATCCTGAAATGTTGTTACATAAGCTGCAACTCGTACTCTTTTTATTAATAATACAACTGAATCTCCAGATTGCCCGAGCCTGAACGGATGCTATGCACTGCCATGGCAAAAACCGTTTGTCTGTTTTCTAAGATAAGCTTTTTCTAAATTTAATAAATCAAGAAGAGAAGAGACCCCCTCGTGAACATCAGAGACAGAGATCCATTTCCATTTGGGTAGTATTAACCGCACGGAAAACATTTTCTCACAGGAATCAAGCTTTTGGGCAACTGGGAAGAAGAATGGTAACATCAAGCCCCTTGGAGGAAGCTGCGATGTCAGGACAGCCCGATGGGATCACTGCGTGCAGGCAGGAGGAACGCGACTTGCTGGAATAAAGCGATCACACCGGCAGCAGGCGCAGGGCCGAACCCTGCGCTCCTGCCGCATGACACGCCGCCCATCGCCACCTTGGCCAGCGGGAAGCCGAGGCAGCGCGGAGCCGCAGCGCACCCGCAGGAGGCGCCGCCCGGGCCCGGCCCCGCAGCCCGGAGCTCCCCCGCACCGCGGCCCCGGCCCCGCACCCGGCTCGGAGCGGCGGCGCAGCCCCGCGCCCCGGCTCTACCCTAACACACCAGCTGCTAACGGCACCTCCCATAAAGGGGCAGGCAGCTTGCAGAAAAGCTAAACGCTCAAAACCAAACCCCATTTTGCAATAGTCAATAAACCCTCTTACTTGCAGAATTAGGGGTTGGGTTTTTTTAATTCTGAAAAATTACGTGATATAAAAAGTAATTTTTTTTTTTTTTTTTTGAGCAATTCTCACTGCTGCGTGATCGCTGTTTGAAATGAAAGCATGATGAGAACTGGAACATACTGAAGAAAAAACACTAGGAGATGAACCTGATGAGAGACCTAAGGCCACGCTTCAGAAGCGCTGCCACTTCAGGACATTATCCCGTACCACTTCCACCAACATCAGGGCACTTTCTTGCCATAAAGAGGCCTTTTAATTCTTCAGGAGTTGTAAGAAGTCTTACAGGTTTGTATTTGTTGTCTTCTTTCCGATTTCAGAGCTTTTAAAATGTTGACAATCTTTCCATCAGCCAGTACCACATCACACTAAGCTGCACCCCACTGCAGACCCTTGGCTTCCCTACGCTTCACATGGTCACTTCTGTGATTATACAGGGGACCGAAGGGTAAATCTTAGTTGTTTAATTTTGTTACCCACATTATTTCTGCTATCATGCTTCTCTATTCAAAACAAAACAGTGGCTCTCAAATGCTGAAGTTCTGTCAATGTTACAGCTTTTTTACAAACTGCTGTGATTGCCATTATAAAACTGATAGAGCCAGCATTCCCCTAAAACCATTTTAAGTCCTCAACAAAAGGCCATGCATTTTAAAAGCAACATGGTTTGTCCATTATTATGATTTATTATTATTTGCATTACAGTAGTACCCAGAGGCCCCTGCCAGGGTTCCTTTGTGCGAGGCATTGTACAAAATACACGGCGACACACTGATGTAAAAAACTTAAATTCAGCCTAAGAGGTTCCAGACCCATTCTCTCTAGGTATTTCCTCATTCAATGCGTTCATCATTTTTATCATTCTAAGGGGTGTTTCCCAAACTCTAATAATTATTTTCACAGTCATACAGATTGAGAATTTTCCCAGCGCCTCCCTCAACTTCCACTTCCAGGTACAACCCTACGATGAACACAGCAACAGGCTCGGAGGTCATCCGTGCCAAACTAACAGCCAGGTTTTAAAAACTCCTTTGGATCCAAGGACATGCAAGGTAATTATAAGCATCAAGATGATATTAACTGGACTGCACTAAACAAAATAATCAAGCAAAGACGGCTGTTAGTTTTATGTGATTCTCTCTCCTTTAGCTGAAAAAGAAAGCCTAAAGCAGCTGCTCTAAATGAGGAAAAATATTCAGAAATCCAGTAAACAAAAAAGCAATATGGCTATGGATGCACAACGTGAGTACGGAAACAAAGGAAAGGTGAAGAGATTGCATGTATCACCCTTGAAAGCAAGAGTGAAAATAGCCTCTCCTATCTCTAAAAGCAGCTGGGGAAGATCCGCAGTAGATTTTTCTGTAATAAAATTCCCCTACATTTCTTTACTTGGAAAACTCAGTTTATAGGTCAGTTAACAAGTATTAAAACCACAAGAGAACATGAAACGCACCACCTTTTCCTTTTGATCCTTTTCCCTTTTGGATGAAAGTTTTGAAGTTTGGAATATAAAATCCTTGAATTTTTGTTATGTTTTATGCCTCCACGAAGGCATTAAACCAAAAGTTTGTGGGCTGAAGAAATATCCCTTAACTAGTAGAGAATTAAAGCAAGCTGTCCTGCACCAGCACACCTGTTAGCCAGGTGTGCGGCTGCCCCAGCTCCCCAAATGGAACACCTCATTTACAAAACAAATCTGTCTAGAAAATTACCTGCCCCTCTTGATTGCGGCAAATGGTTTTCATCAACCTGCACTGAACTGTACTCTGTTCTCCCCAAATTTACAGCATCGGGTATAAGAGTCATTGTAGGAGGAAAAGGAATAGAAGCAATGTTTAAAAGCCATTAAATAAATAGAGGGTCCCCACTGAGAATGGTCAGTGCCTTGGGTGTCCATTCGTTAAGGTAGCTTCCCGCTGAGCACACTACATAACCCACCACCAGGCACAGAATTGGCTTGGCTTAAAGGTTTTAAAGGCCCTGTTCTCTTGCAGGATGCTTCGGTTTTGAAATCTATCAAAGGAATCTCAAAACAAATTACATGGTAAATTATTATCTCTGTTCTGGCCTCCTCTCTACACCCCACTGTTCAGCATGAATGACGATGGGAGAGCCGCTTGTGAAAGCCTGCAAGATAAGCAGATTACAGGATGTCAGGTGCCTCGGGCTACTCTAAATTTCACAGCCAAACTTCGCTGGCCAAATCAGTTCATCTCACTAATATGGGTCACAGGCTATTTCAATTAATGCACCTCTAATGACTAACATTTGTTCCTTAATGTGAAAGGAATAAATACAGAGATACACAAAGCAGCAACAGAAAGCAAAATGCTCTCCCCTTGCTTCTCATCAGTATCACTGCATTTAGTTTCTCTAACCGACTAACAGAGATGGGGAAAATAGGCTTGCAAGGAATATAGAATTTCTCTCAGAAAGAAACCTTTTATGTAGCTTTCCTATCATCACCAACGCATTTCTGGCAGCTTTCACTGTCCTCTAGATCCCAGTGTACTGAATAACAAGACCTGATATGAAAACAGAATGCAGAAAACAAATTAGCATTTTGAAAATAAAAAGCATGGCTTTTAATCCTATTAAGATCATGGCTGCTTCTTTTTTTTTTTTTTAAAGTTCTCTGAAAGATATACTGATGTTTCCATTAACATAAATGCTGAAATCAGCATTTCCTTTGAAAGAAGTTGTTAATATTTGGAAATGGTAGGATTTCCAATCCTAGATTTGATTGTTATTCTATGCTACCCTGCAAGTGCCAAGGTCATGGGGAGATTCACCTGCACACTGAGCTAAATGAATGCACTCGGCCACAATACATGTATAATTTAACATTCTCCTCTCAAGTACCACCATGCATTCCTAAAAATATTTTATTACAATAACAAATTGGTTTCAAAATCATGCATTATGTATTCTGAAATTAGGTCTGCCAATGAAACCTGTATATACAAACATACAAGCAACCATGCAGGACAGCATGAACACAGAAATTACAGGTTCTAGAGGAGCTAAAAGGAACAATTAATTCTTCCTGTAACTCCAAAAAGTCCTTTTTTATTACTTTAATCGGCATAATTAAAAAGAACAATACAATCTATTGCTGTGAAATGTATTTAGAAATCAAATAGCGTGTCTTTTTCTAGATGTCCTTATAGAAAGAAAATGTTTAACTGCAAAGTGCGCAGTATATTAAAACATACATTTGGGAGTTCATTTCTCAAGGTTAGGGTTGGGAAAAATAACGCAAAGCTTCTCAAATATTTAAAAAAGTATTAGTTACATTTCAAAACTTTACCATTATAACATTTTAAACGCTTTTTTTCTTCAGATCAAGCTCCTCCAAATATTTAAGATGAATTTCTCAAAAAATTCCTGCTAAATTCTTGATAAATAAAACTAGTCCTTTGCCATTTCTTTTTTAGTTAGTTAGCCAAAGAGTTAAAAATTTCATAACATTGCTGAATTTTCAGTAGCAAATGCTGTAACGTTAATGCACTTTCATGATAGATGGTTGTTTCTGATTTGCAAGTTTCACTTTAAGTTAAATATACATTGATAAAGCATCCTTTTACAGCCCAAATATTCTTTTTTCTCATGCAAAATAAGCATGTTTCTTGGTCAACCGACATTTTGTTAAAATGGACTTGAGGTAGCTATTTATGAATAATTAAGATTAAAATGTTTCTGTGATTCCCTCAATGCTTTTTTATTTTTAAACATTTATATCATGTCAAAATGGACTTATTCTTCCAAAGGTAACTTTCCATTAAAATAATGGAGAAAATGACATTTCTAATTTTGATAATAGCCCTGAGTTCTTAACTAAAGTCAAAGCCTTCTGCTGCAGAAGCATGACATTTTTTAGGATTGATACCAGTATATGAATTCTTCGTAATGGTGTTAAAATACTTGATCTGAAGTATTTAAAACATGACAAATAAGGATCAACTAAATTTCCATTTTAAAACAGCAGCCCTGACTAAACCTTTATTTTGGACTATGCATTTCACTCTGTTAAAACTATTTGCTTTTCTGTTATTTATGGTAAGAAAAAGGGTCTGGCAGATATTACTATTAATTAGACTTCGTTCAATTTTAAACTTTAGAAAATGTTCTCAAGAATAGCTTGCAAATGTATGTTCAAACTGAACATTTGTTATTTCCTTTTTATTCCAAGAAGCAAAAATGCAAAATATTCTAAAAGACTGTGTTTTGCAACAGGAAAGCCAGATTAGACTGAAGACTTTACATTTCTAAGATATTTGAATGTAGTAAAAATTGCATAAAATTAGAACCTTTACACTCTCCTTTTTGAATACAAGTGCAAACGTTGCACTCAGAAACTGTTTCTCTGTAATTTCGTTTAGATGTTCTGATATGACTAGACATACAGCTTTTTCAGTAGCGAGATTATGAGAAATAATTATCTCTAATCTAATCAGTAGTATCTGAAAATGGTAAATGTTAGCAGCTTAATTTGTGATTTCTTAAAAAGCCTTTTGTATCACTGTTTAGACTGACACATTGAAGCTTCGCTTTTAAAGCAATAATTAAGAAATTGTTGACAGAAATTAAATGTCACTGACAATTTTAAACAATTGTAAATGTTCTTCCCCCTTTCTTTCCTGAGGTTGAGCCTGACAAAAAGGGAAATCTAAACTACCATTAGGGAGAGGAACACGAATTTCCGGAATGGTTTTTTTTGCAGTAAAGAGATGTGATTCATATAAGTAATAAGCAAACCCCACGCTATGGATTTTTAAATGCCCTGGCTTGTAATCCAGAGGTTAAATGATTAAACCCATTCCTGCACTTTTCAGTTTAGCTGCAGATATGTTTCCTTGAATTTAGCTGTGGGCAATTTCAAGCTGAATAGGAACTGCTCTTTTATTTGTTATTAAAGTCCGTTCCTATCTTTCAAAACTGTTTGTTACACATATCTGAACACATACATGTATTAAGAAAATATACTGAAATAAATACACTATAAAAACTGGATAGAAAACACTCGCTGTTCATTTTTGCATGGCAAATTACTTAACGAAAATGATAAATGGCAATACATTAAACCATTAAATACAGCCATTATCTTTTCTTGTACGAATTTAAGTACAAAACACAACAAAAATATTTTCTAAACATTGCACGTAATCCTTAAAAAACCAAGGAACTTCAAAGGCAGAGGCTGGGGGTGCCTGAGCTCAGGGTAACAAGATGAACACAAGCAAATGCTTCCTGATGAGATGCAGCCAAGTGGTCAGTGACGGTGAATGCGTCTCAGCCAGAAGCAGAAGCTCCGGATTTGGAGGAGCCCTTTCAAAATGACACTTACATAAGAATATATACACGTGGGAAGTTTGAAAAGCACGTAGGAGATAACACATATATTAAAGCTTTCCTTCCTGATGGCTAATTATTCCTCATGAAAAAGGCAGGGCTGTCTGGACAGGAATATCCTAATAGTGCACTGTTGCACTGTTGGCTGTGACGGTTTTGTTATTTTGAATTCAATAGTTTAGGTTAAAAGACAGCAGATACTGTAGCAGCTTGCAGACCCTCTGTGCAGCTTTCTGGCTGGCAAGAAAAAGACCCGAAAGCTGAAACGGAAGAAGGTTTCTACATATTTTTCCTATTCAGGATCCTGCAACTGGCTGGTGAGCTGCATGACACTGAAAAAACATGCAGGCTCCTAACAGGATTAAAGGCAGAGGAAGAGCATACAAATCAAAAGCACACCGGTGTTTTTCAGTACCGTTTTGTTTTGTTCACGAAATAACTCCACCCGGTATGATTTAATGCTGTAAACACAAAGAGCGTGTGTCGAGCCCTAAGTTCAGGGAGCTGTCAGCGGGGGGAGGCAGGGTGCGGGGGCTGGCTGGGAGCCACGGCCCCGCCACCGCCGCAGGGAACGTCCCCTCTGCCGTGTCTCCTGCTGTGAAACCCAGCCGAGCGGTCCGACACGTAACGTGGGAATCAGTTTTCAGTGTGAATATTGCTTTTTGGGTTGGATACATTCTCCAGTTCCTCCGTTAAATTAGCTTTCTCTTCAATGCAGATATATTAATTATTCCTTTGGGGTGCTGGAAGTAAACTGACCAATATTTGTGATTTTAATGGGAAAGTTACAAACCCCGAGAACTTCATTTTACCATCATTATTAGAAACCCAGTCCCCTGGGACTTTTTACTGGCCAGAGACTCTCCAAGCTGGGTTATTTCACATCACTGGCTTGTATGACAAAGCATTTCCTTAAGCTGTCCTAAAATCTGTGACTGCACTTTTCTGCTCCACGACGTCACAGGGCAGTGAGTGAAACCCGTACTTACTGCATTCAGGAAGCCAAATCCACTTCCCCTGCAACAAACCTACAGTAACACATCCACAAATAAGCTGCTGAATCACGTTCAGGACGAGACTGTTCACAAAACAACATATAGCCAGCAGCACGAGCACAGCATCTTGCACGCACATACACGCTCCTTCATGAAAACACCCAAATGTGACCAAAGGGAAATCAGATGAAGATCCCCATCAAGGAAGAATACCCAACATATAACTGCGACGGTCCCCGTAAGATTTCAGCGTTTGCTCTGGACCATGGCCACAAGACAGTCCAGCCAACAGTGCACCTTCAGCCCGCAGAAGGTGCTGCAGGGCCGGCTGCGTGTCCTGCAGTGCGCTCTGGGCACCACCGGCATGCTCCTGGCCATGCCCACGGCACAGAGGGAAGCCGAGGGGAAGGCTGCCCAGGCTGTGATGGTTAGGATGGTAGCTTGTCTCATAGTTTTAGGAAAACTTTTGTCGGTAGCACTTGTCTCCCAGGCCGAATCCAGGCTAAGAATAATTTAGGTGTGGGGATTTTAAGAGTAGTAGGAAGGTACAATTCTATCCACAAGGCTAACTACCCCAAGTACGTTACTAGAAATAATATTAAATAGTACTTTCATAGGCAGAGCTCTAAAATACGATAAAATTGAACAAGCAAATTTGTTCATTTGATACCAATCTATTTTTCATAGCAGCATGTGAAAATAAATAAAAACTGATTTAAAGCATGTTCTCAAGAAATAAGACACACAAAGGTAACAGTGTGACAACTTCATACCTGAAGAAGTTACAGGAAGATGGCGTCCATAAAAAGGTTTCACCCTATGTTCAAAACACAGTTGGTTTTAGTTTCCTTGAAATTAATTTCCTTTAAAAGTAAATCATACTTTTTCCTTCTCCCTCTCGTTTCTGTCTTACCTTTCCCCCTCCTCTACCACCAGAAAACAATATTTTGTGGTGTTAAGCTTAGCAGGTCATCTATACTTTAATTTTTATTCACAGCTATACGATTTTGGTAAAAGTTTTCTTTGCATAAATGCTGCTCTTCCAGCAAGCAAAACAGGAAAGTGAGTTTTATTATTTGTTTACAAACAATAATGAGTAAGCAGAAAGGTTTCTTGCTATACCACACTTTTACACAGTTGCACAATGACATTTAGGAAAAACTAAACCTAGAAGCAGATGGAGTCCCCTTCAAGTCAAACTGAAGGAGATGCAGAAATTGTCTGTCACTTGATATGTTTTTTTTCCTCCAGATCATCTCTGGAAACTTCTTTGTCAGGATATTAGTTGAGGAAAGTTTTCTTCCCTCTTTTCATTTCAGAATCACTAGCTCTTGCATTTGATGTGTTTTGGGTGAAATGTCAGGCAATTACGGTGATGTACTTGCTTTTATATTACCCTCTCTCTTCCCTTGATGGCTTTTAAAAACACAGGTACCCCTCTCTCCTCCCCTGCCCTTGTGTGCACAGGAGATCACCCCCGGCCCAGGTGAAGGGAGGGCAGCCCCAGCCACAGCTCGTGCTCCCAAAGAGACTCCATGGCTACAGTAAATCCAAAGTGCAGTAATTCTGAAAATGATCGCATGCATTTTAAATAGCAATTTAGAGTGATTCTGCTACACATCCCTCAGTAGGGCCCACACCAAATTACTTTCGTTTTACTGTTTCTATGTTTATTGGGGCTGATTCATTACATAGCACAGAGTCTATAGGAACGGGCCATTTTTCAGCATAACAGGTTTACAGTAAAATTATAGTTTTATAAATCCCTAGGAGAAAAGCCCCATATATCCCATATGTGCAGAAAGGGACATATTGCCCACAGTGTCCTTCTTCATAAGGAATAGCTACTCTTTGGATTTCCCCCTTCTTAAACAGTACAGTTAAAGAGCTTTTTTTCTGTCAAACTATTGGCATGTGATTGCCACTACATCTTCCTTTATCCTCTTTAGTGTATTTATTTAGTCCCCTGAGGTCCTTTTCTCTCCTAAAAAGGAAGGCCTAAGAGACTTGATAGATGTTATTCCTATTGTCCAGGAGAATCTATGGGCTAGCAGACAGATGGTCCTGCAAGTTGTGATCTCCATCATCTCTGAGCCTGGAACCCAGATACCCCATTTCCTATGGGCCAAGACGCAGGACAGCATAGCTGGAGGAGAAGGAAAGCACAAATCTAGCCTGAAAAGAATATTTTTAGATTGAATGAAATAAACCACCCACAAAGACAGAGAGAGAGACCTTGGGAAACCATGGGACTTCTTTCTTTCTTTCTTTCTTTCTTTCTTTCTTTCTTTCTCTGTTTTAAAGGAAAGCACTGTTTTCTCTTGGCGTTGTTAAAAAACAATTCCCATTTAAGCAGTGACAGGCAGGACTCTGTAATCTGTACATACAATTTAATCCTTTAAAGAATCAGCAGAACCCACATCAATCAAGCCTTCATCAACTTGTAAAAACAATATTTTGATTCAATCAGATTCAAAGCCGCGAAATTCCCAACTAATTAATGCAGGGTCACTCAGAGGCTGTGAAGCAATGGCTAGCAGAGTGGTCAAATATTTACCCCTCAACACAGTAGACATTAGGACAACCAAAGGACCTGAAGAGTGGGCAAGAATAGATAATGTGACTCTGACTACAGCAGGTTTCATTCACTAGAAGTATTTGGATAAAGAATTATTACAAAGGAGACAGCAAAAGAAACTGAAGCCTCTGCCGTAAGCAGCATTCTCGCATCCCGCTCAAGGGCTGTTAAATGGTCAGTGACCCAGGCAACATCCTTCTCATTTTTTGGTTTTTAACATGCATGTCTCCAGACAGTTGAGTTGTTTTGGTTATAGTCCTTCCTTATAACATTCACAATAAATTACATTGTAAGAATGTAGACAGCAAAAAATTACTGAAGAGTCCAAACCACTAAAACCTGCTTTGTATTCCTAGAAATGAGTCTTGAATTCAGCCTTTTCCTTTAAATATTCTTAAAATATAAGGCCAGCATTCAGTATATTCTACGCATGGAGGAAATTTTCACAGCGTGCAGGGGGTGTCTGTGCGTACTGCAGACACGCGTCTGCCGAGCCTGACATCTCAAGGTGATTCTTTGGAGTTCATCTGATGCAGCTTTAAACTCTGCCTTATGAAAAAATACTTTTTGTATGTTCCACTCCAAAGCTAAAATTTCATCAATTCTTTTAAAATGCACTCATTAACAGTCACAACTTATTACAGCATAATATATATATTCATACATATGCGTACATGGGGCCTATATGCAGCTGAATGCATTGTTTGACCTTGTGTATATGTGTAAAGACACACAATATACACCTACTCTGTGTGTGTGTGACAGACGTGGAAAGACTGTATGTCAGAGAAAAATAAGAATACATCTGGAGTGCTGGTCTCCATGACGTCTGATTACTGAAAAAACATATCTTTCTTGAGAGAGATATTTTTACATTTCTTGGCAGAGGGGGATTATGGAAGCGCTGCACCCACTCACACCCATTTATCCTTTGGTAATGGCAGCTTCACTGAAAATACTTTCTGTCCTAGACCATATCATTTCTTTCCAGGACACAGCCACTGCAACAGTTACTCCAAAATGTACAAGGAAACAACTTGCTGCAAAAAAACGATGGAGCAGTTTTCACTTTCCCTTTCAAGATTCCTTTTGGGTTATTGTGCTTTTTTTGTATTTATGTATTTTTGCATTTGCACTCTAGAGCTACACAAGGTACAGAAATGGAATATGTTTTGCATTATGTTGCTATGACTTTTGCTTCTGTGTTCAAATTCATCATACTGCAATATGTACTCTGGATAGATTGACTTTAGATTAATGATTATGCAATTAATATGTGCTCTTCCTTCCACAAGAAAGTTTTCAAAAAGTTTAAGAGCAACCATTTAATAGTTCACAATTTTTACATTGCCTGTGTTTTGAGACAGCTTGAGAAGGAATTACACACCCAGAGGAATTTTTAAAAAGCCGTTTTGTAGAACCCATGCTGATGGTATTTCACCGGAAAAAAACGCCAGTGCCTGGTTACACCAAAATGTATTTTAGAAGGATGCCCTCTCCCAGACTACTATAACAGTAGTCGCAGTAATAATAGTGATAATAAAAAAAGAGATCCAGATAATGCCACCTGAAAAAAAAAAAAAAAAAATCTATTTCAAGGATTCATCACTAATCTTTTCCTAATCTTACTCTCCTCTGCATAGGAAAGACCAGACAAATAACTCAGGGTTGAAGGAGTAGTTATCTACTTCCAGACACGTGTCTTACAATGGAAAGACAAAAATTATCACATCCACTTAAATTTTAGGTGTAAAAACATGGATTAAAGCATCTCCTCTCTAACTTTCGTTATTACTGCTACTCAACATCATAAAACAATATATGAAATCCTGTTTGCTTTCCCAGACTACAGTAATTTCCTTGTATTTTTTCACTTCACTTGGACTTGGTCAATTTTGAGATGGTTTCCCGTTCTGACTTGAAGCGCTAGTACAGTCCTGAAATGCGTGGGATCCTAAAATTATTCAAACCTTAAAAATGGCAACCACATATGTCATTTTTGCACTGGGTTAACCTTTTCAGCAGACAGGTCATTCTGACACATAAAGGGAAAAAGAAACAGAGCCACCTGCTCCATACTAGGAACTGGGGCTGTGTGTGCTATGCTGGGATTGCTAAAAGAATGTATAAATGAACTCATTGCTATAAAACTGCATTACTTCCAGTTTCCCTCTATATTCCACGTGGAAAAAATGCTAACTGCTCAAGTTACTACAGACTGAGAAATTCTGGGATAGAAGCAGTGTCCCTTTTATTTTTTAAGAAACAACAAATACACTGTGGAATACCTTCTATTCCCAGCAGTTGCACTGACTGGTATTTTCAGGCTGAAGGGTCACTCTGCAGGCCCTAAGGCAGGGAACGGCTTTGATTCCCTGTTCTGCTTTACAGGTTATGTGGCTGACATGAATTTTCAGAGGAGATGCCGCAACTCTAAATTCAGTTGTTGATAGGCAAGCATGAGATGTATGTTCGTTCCATACATCCACCTTTATAATTTACATTCTACAGGTTTCCATTCAGTCAGGCATTTGAATAGGAAAATTACAAAATAATTTCAAAATCTCTATGCCATTGAGGAAAGGTAGGAGACTAACCAAAACCATCTGAAAAATTTCCATACAACAGTGGAGACTTTTCTTTCTTCTCCTTTAATTTGCCAAATTGCAGCTGGTAAAGGAAAAAGCACTGGTCAACATTATAAACTCTATTCCCATGTTACTGACTCAGTTTTATTTGGACAAAGAACAGATAACATACTGATGCATAGAAAACCTGATGTAGGGACAGAAAAATAAATTATTTCATCTGCTGTTATCCACAACATCCACCCACCTATAAAACCATCCAGGTCATTGGAAAAGCTCTGGACACAACGCATTACCATGCATAGGGTTACTTTGAAACAGCTTATAAAATGTCTAGAATATTGAATATATTTTTCTTTCGTCATTCTTCTCCTTGGATTTCACTTACATTCCCTTTTGCTATTAGACTGAGGGTGATAAATGGAAGACAAAAAAGCGCACATTTCTCGATGTCTTTTAAAAAGCACTTGAACAAATATTATCTATGCAGCCAAGTGTGTCCTGCATTTGAATAGGTGCAAAGCAGTAGGGAAATCACCAGAAAGAGACATCTGCCCTGCAGCTCTTAACACCAATGCAGGCAATATATTAAACAAGGATTTATATTAGTAAATTTTCATGTTGAAATTAACGGCACTCTTTGAAAGTGTTACTGTTTCAGTTTCACCTTAGATACTAATCTAGCATCTAATCCATAATTGTTTGTAAATACGCACATTTGGGGAATTACTCTTATAAACATCCAAACATCTCTTTCCCGTGGTAGCATTCCTTCAGTAATTCTGCAAACCAACCTGAACTGCTCTATGAGGTAGTGCAGTGGGATGAGACTATTTTTAAGCTTTAAAATAAAACAGAAAGACAAACAATAAATCATGGATAAATGTACTAAGTGCCCTGGATATTAACAGAAATACTACCTCACAAACAGAAGTTCTATCTTCTAACACTTTTGTCACTAGTATTTCAACAAGTATTTCAAGTAACAGAAATTAAGGAAGTCTGAATTCTCTGCTGGCAAAATATATTCCCAGGAGTAAAAGCTTGTTACATCACATTTCAATGCAAAGTGTGCCCCTAATACCAAATTCTCCCCATCTTTTCTTTCCCACAGCTTCTCCAAAAGAACAGGATGACTCGATACGGTACCAGAAAAATCTCTCATCGTAACGTCTCTGAACTGTATCAGCTCCTGGTCTTCCCTGCACCATTGTACAGCAGTCTGTGTCCCGTCTCAGCCATCAAAACTGTCACCTAGCTTTGGATCTCCCCAGTTACTCTGTTTTCTCCCCCTGGATCCTGCAGGTCACCCAATCCGTCAACCCACCTTGCATTTGGACACGAAGACATTACACTGACACACCACCCGTCTTCCCCTAGTCAGAAGATGTGTCGCCTTACGCTTGTACCTATGGTCAGTATTTCTATCACCTTGCCTTGTGCCACTGCTACCTGAGTTGTCACCTGCCCTCTAAGCTTGTCCTTGTACATCTCCACACAGCTTATGTCTCCACTCATTGCATCTCTCACTTCATCCTGCCTCTGCAATCAGCATTTCACTTCATCTTTACTCCCAGTGACATCCATCATGGCTTTAACATTAGAAATTCTTCTGGAAATGAATTTTTGTCTCACTGTCTAAAAGAACTGGGTTTTTTTCTTTCCCCAACCAGAACTAAAGAGCTTAAATAGAACAGCAAGATAGGCGCATGCCAAGACCAAGTAACTGTCATTGCTATATGGGCTAGCTCATTTTTCTCTTTATGATCCTTGCTATATATCTAAAACTAGACTGTAAGCTCTCTGAAGTAGGGCTTGGCTTTTCTATATGCTCCAGTAAAACAAATTACATAATAAAAATAACTGATGTTTGAAATGTAATTGGTCACTAGAATTTGCAAATCAGTAAGATAAAACTTGAACAGCTCTGTAAATCAGTAGGTGATGAATTCTCCCAGAGTAAAATAAGCTGAGCAGTCCCTGTCAGTATGTCACACAGTATGTATATTTACAGTTCAGAGGCACTCTGCCTTCTTAGTACAATTTGCAGATTTCTGATTCTAATCTCCAAAAGCAAAAGACTCCGCACAGAACAACAGATGGATTATCAGCACAGGGTGTCTAGGAAGTGCTCGCACCCCTGCTCGGAGGTTAACATTTGATTTCTCTATTGTATGGTCATCTTTGCCTGAAAGAATCGATATACAAAATTAATTCCTAGTTCTCAACATTACATTTTCAGTTGCAACTACAAAAAATAATTTGTTGTTCATAGCAAATAAGAAGCAAGCTAAATGCAACAACTGTCATAAATGAAATTTGAAAACAAAATCAAATAACTGCAGTAAAATAATCCCACAAAAATAAAAAACTAAAACCCATGCAAAAATTTATCTTTATTCTACTCCAATAAACCCTTCATTAAATATAAGGTTTAAAGGTTTCATAGTGTATTGGCTGTCTGTGACACTTGTGGTCACAAGATGCTGATGATTCCATAACCTAAAGAACTGGATTGAAACAGCTCTGTTTAGGCCTTTCGGATGTAAGCCAGCCTGTAGAGATACACCATCCTCTCTTTGTGTCCCTTCCATCCAAGAGTGGTCAGGTTTAAAACCAGAGTGCAGCGCTGAATATAAGGATATGAAAAGAGGATGGCCTAAGTCATGACTCATCTCATTCACACCGATTAGTTAAGACCCACTTTCGTGGTCTCTGAACGTGGTCCTTTGATCATCATTAGTCCATGTGGTCAAAAAATTGCTTCAATATTAAGAAGCAATTTTGATGTTTTTAATTAAACACATGGTGATAGTGCTTATAGTGGTCTGTGAAAAATACTGAAGGACAACCATGGTACAGAGAGTCCAAAACCCCTGTTCCCAATAACCTGTCCTATAACGCGCAGGAGCAGCAGCCCAGGCAGGGAATGACACCTCTACCAGGTAAGACAAACATGTAACTCAGCAGAGTGACCATCTGCCACCCCCACCCCCGCCGGCACAGCTATTAAGAAGGCTTGTGCTCATCAGATTAATAAATCAAAATAGTCAAGCTATTTATACCTATGTTTTGGAGACTCACTAAGAAGTTACAAATTCCATTCGATTTTGGGAATGGGAGCCAAGCGCCATCGCCTGAAAGCCTGGTTAGCTCTCTGGCTACAGCTACATCTAGCTACAGCTGGATGATAAACTTCTTTCTGTGCCTTGATTCTCCAATAAATAAACTTGGATTTCATAACGCTTAACTCCCCCTGCAAAGCACTCTAAGACCTAGAGATGAAGATTATTACAAAAAAAATATATTATACAGTAGTTAAAGCAGTTTAAAATCTTGCTTCCAAGTGTTCTCTTTTTCTCATTTTTTTCATGGTATTGGGCAAGTTACTTAACCTATTTCTTGCTGCCTTCTGCATCTATTCTTAGTAATGATGATAAAAGTTTATATCTAAATTTAAACATTTGTGAAGAATTTTCACAACTTCCTTGTAAAATGCTTTAAAGAGGTCAAAGGGTCACTACTTTCAGTGATCATTTGGAGTGGCTTTTTAATTTCTGAAACATTGGATTTTTTACTCTTGGCCTACTGGAACAAGTGATTTTGCTTTGTCTGCCCAGAGCTAGCTCAGTGGAATCTCATGGCATCGCCTGGGATTCTCTTTGTAGGATGGCAAATGGTGGTGTCACAGGTCAAGGCTCTTCAACATGCTGATGATGCTTAAATTCAGAGATGGTTATTTTTAAGCTTTAATTAACACAGGGGCAGTTTTACCATGGAATCCAACCTTGCTGTCTTGGATGTAGGGGTACCAAATCATTTGTGCAGTCATGACAGCAGTATCAAAAACATTTGCTGTTCTAACATACAGTATACAGAAAAACAGTGTTCCGGATTTGCGACTGGAGTTCTTCCTTTGAATGCGTTATTTTGGGTATCTCCAGCATACACCAATATACGCACTGTTGTTGCACTCAAACAGAGGCTTCAAACTGTGTGGTCGCTCTGTACCTTTGACTGAATACGTTCTCCTTCAGCTACTGTCTTTCCTGCTTTTCAACGTAAGCTTTGAACAAACACATACAGAACTGTTCTCAGGCCATTTTTTAGCGAGATCTGCAAAGCCCTTTACACTAATTATTCTAAAATTAACCAACAAATGCAACCAAACCATTCTTTGTCCTCATTCAACAGCAGCAGTCATGTGTCCCCCCCCCCTCCTCCTTTGCTCTTTATGGATAGAAATGAGCAGAAAATATTTCATTTTGCTCTAGAAATCCCTATCAACCTATAGTGAGGAAGGCAAAAGGACAGATCACTAATATCAACTTCTGTCCAACCTCAAGGCCATCAGAACCTTGAAAGCAGCATGGAAACTAGACACAGACTTGCTCTGACTCTCAGCCTGAAGGCACGTGGCAGGCACATGGCACATCCTAGCTTGCAGGTTTTTCCAGAACTTTAAGCAATATACGTTACTGTGTGCTGCTACTGCTCTCTATGAAGACAGACATAAAGGATGCTGCAGTGAAGGAAGCAACACTTCATGCTGCTTTCAGCAGTGTTAATGTGCAGCCCATGGTCTTCCATGGAGCTAAAAAGAAACTATTCTCTCTTTGCATTTCATCTATTAGTACAAAGTGAGTGAGAAATCTATAAAGGATGAATTATGACAAAACGTGTTAAATAAAACATCTTCAACAATGAAGGATTAGATCTCAGCATTTTGTAACAGTCTTAGGAGGTACAGATTCATATAGTGGGGAGAGAAAGAAGTGGAAGGAGGATGCAACGCTAAGGTGGCTTTAGCCACCAGAGCACTGTGAAGGGCATCGTGTGGTTCTCATCACACGGGAGTACTGTCTTACTTACCTTCTGCTCAGGTCTGGTGCTAACTGTACTTACCTTAAACAATATTTTTTTTTCCTATTATTTGTTTCACGTATCTATGTCTATATCTGAAATGGAGAAAAGTAAGTATTTTCTCCAGTAAGCTGTCAACCCAACTACCATACAAAGACCCAAAACTCTAATCCTATCTACATTACTGTCTACTGTGCAAAGAAAAGCGAGCCCATTTCCGAGATGCTTATTTACCTAATATAGACTATAAAAGGTATCGAGGGAGTCATTCCATTCAATTGGGTCAATCTTACGTATGTAAATATGTATTTAAATTTGGTAAATATGTACAGTATTTAGACCATGTAGAGAACGATTCTTCTGTGGAATGGGGCACCCCTTTCAAAAAGGTTTACACTACTCCAGGTAAATTAAACTCCCTTACACACCAATAATGAAAGCTGAAATCTGCTGGAAAAGAGATGCCCTCTTTTGTTAACTGATGTGAGTAAACATTGCTGAGCTTTGCAGCATTCTAATTGCAGTTATTAATTAAATGTATTTCAATAAGATTAACTTAGTGGATTTGATATAATATCTAATTTTAAGGGTAGAAATAAACATTGTTCCACATGGGAAATGATTAATTCATGAAAACAATTTCATTATTTAAGGACTGTATATATATATGTTTGCCTACATGCATGAACACCAACTATGGAAAAAAGCATTACATACATGTGCATGTATTTGTCTTCCCTGCCTTTAAAATGCAAAAATTTCCTAAAAATAAAATTCTTGGTAACAGTTTTCTATTCATCCGCTGGAAAAAACAAAATCTTGGTACCTTCAGCCTTCTAGCTGGAATACCTCATAGGAGAATAAATCTGTTGATACTAAATTACTATTCCCACTGCTCTAAACCCTTGAATTTATTGTGCAACTAGGCTAAGCAGACTTTTGTTAAAGAAATAGTTTTATTAAAGAGTTTTCCAAGTAAAAGCCGTCAGACTGCTTGATATATACTTGTTAGAACTCTTAACAGAACAGTTCTGAAATAAATATATTTTTGAGGTACTTAAGTCAGTACTCATTTATGTAGGAGAAGCTCTTCCACCATCCAATGGCTTATTAAGGAATAATGGAGGGTGGAGAGGGACACACAGGAAATCAGCATATTTCAAGGCTTAGAGTGAAGAGGTTTTCAGCCATGGCGAAAGCTCTGGAGGTTTCATTTAACAGAAAATTCCTCTCTAGTCCAAGTTCACACCTCGTGTAGTCAGTATCAAAGTGCTATGCAATGAGAAACACATTAGACTACACTTATTTATATTACACCCTAAACAGCAAGCCTAAATAATTTAGGATTTCTACAGCTTAAAGTGAGAAAAAACCCCAACAACTACCATTTTCAAAGTCTGAAAGTGTGTGCTGTTGGGCCTCCTAGGGACACCAGCGTCCCTTGGATGAATGACATGCATAAGAAAATACAAAACCTTTCAATCACCCCAATACATGAGGTTACTTCAGGGGGAGACAAGCAAGGGAGGAAGGGAAAACTGTTGGGCTCTTGGCTCAACTTTCCGTAGTAAAAAGACAAAAAAGATAAACTTGAGGCTTGGACAGAGATCAGTGTTACCCAGAAAGTCAAGAACTTGGACTTGTGCTCCATGCCCTGCAGTGCCTGTGCAGGCACAATGCAGTGCATGCGAGGGCAGGAGCTGCTTGCCCGGGAAGAGGCTGACAGTAGCCAAAACAGGGGTTCCTGCAGCCGGGCAGTCCCACTGCTCAGAGCGGCCACCCTGAATTGCACCTTACTCCAGCTGGAACAGAGCTTCTGCATGCTGTTTATGAAGATCCATTTATTTCATCAACTGTATGAACATGTAAATATCATTTCATAATTTCCCATTCTAAAAAGAGAAAGCAGTATGCCAGAAATGTCTACCCTTTTTGCAATTTCCAGATACGCAGTATTTTTATATATATGTATATCATATATACACAGTGTGTATATACATACTCATTCGTTGATAGAAGGAATTATTTTAAAACATGTAAAAATCAAACGGCATGTTTACATTTTATTAAATGTATCAGCAGTGCTGACACATTTCTAAATATAGTAATTGAAATATCTTAATTTCTGTCTCCAAACAGGCTTGTGAAAACTAAATAACAGCATAACCTGGATTTCCATATGCCTGAACCAAACAAGTATATTCCTGTTAATATTCAAGTAACTTACAGCTGATGTAAGGAAACATTGGGAAGATTAGATAGTCCATATGAATTACAGAATCAACCTAACAACAGAAACTGTCCAAAAGTGTGAATAATTTTCTTATAATTACCTTTTTTTTTTCTTTAATATAACAATGCATAACATACTGATCATAGCGAAACCTGGAAAGGGTTGCAGAACTTTTTTG
Organism: Burhinus oedicnemus; assembly: GCA_008921705.1. Lineage (NCBI taxonomy): Eukaryota > Metazoa > Chordata > Aves > Charadriiformes > Burhinidae > Burhinus > Burhinus oedicnemus. The sequence continues at coordinate 271,531 of VFFE01004873.1, forward strand.
TAGGTTCCTGTGCTAATTGTGACTTACTCCTAAGCAAACTGAGAAACAGCTCAGGAGAAACCCATTCTCTATCTGATGTCTACTGTTGTGGATTCAAGAGGTGCAGATGACAAATGGAGAAGCAGCTGAACTGTCCTATAACACATATTGGTTCTTTTTCTCTCTGAGGTGATTATTCTTGATAAGTGAGGTTCTGCAAGAACCAATGTATTGGAGTACATTTGGGTCTAGGTCCAGCTCTCATCAGTGGATCCCATGTTTACTCAGCTTGTGTAAGCAATACTGCTCATCCATTTCATAGGACTGTGCTATGCCAGTGTGGAGAGAATGTGAGTCGCTTAATATTAGTATCATAATAAAATCAGCTTTTGCAATCAGTTCCAACACCTTCAACTGACTGCTGTTTTCCATTAAAATCTTCTCTTAGATCAAGTTATACAATGAAATTCAGCTTTCTGCTGCCTCCATTTTCAACAGATTATAATGAACAACATCTTACGTTTGCATAATACCTTTAGTAGTGTGTCAGAAAAGAATAAAGTACTCTTTCTAACAAAAGCCTGGTTAGAGTAGAAGACAGAGAAATGAAGAAAAAAAATATCTTATGAACTAGTATTGAATTTCAACATTATACTTGCTTATCATATAGTATAAATAATTCACGCTTGAAAATCTTGCTTTCAGAAATGTTTACTGACACAGCAAAAATCCATGTGAGAGGTTACTGACATGGCATGTAAATGCACAGCTAAAAAGACTAGAGTGATCACCAAAAGGATGAGAAAATAATTAATCTAAGGAGAGTATCAGCTAAGAGAATACATTGTCCTAAATAAACTATCTGGCAATTAACAACTCAGGTACCGGAGTCTCCTTCATTCATATCTGTCCCATGGTAGACTTCTGTAGTACAGACTTCTTCTACTGCTACTTCCAGTCTTTGATCTAGTTTATATTTTGATTTGAAAGATAAGAAGAGAAAATTACTAAGAAAAACCTACCACTATAGGGAAACAAAATTTTTTTCGGGTCCTTTTACTTTATTATACTGAAACGAGCTTTGTGGTTTTGAAAATATCAAATAATCCAACATATTGGAGGAGTACTGAATAGAGCAGGCCGAGGCAGGGCTGTCAGCGCTAGATGCCTGGAACAACGCTCCGGCAGGGAGGACCAAGAGGGCGGCTGGGGCCGGGAACAGCAGGAGCTGCTGCAGTGGGGTCTGCACACAAAGACGTATGAGGCCCACAGCTGGAAATGCTAACAGCAGCAGCAACGTGTATTTGTCACTTGCACTAACCAGCTCATTCTTTCATGAAACAAAAAATTCCTCAGTTAAAGATCTAAAGATACTAATTTCTTTACCCAAGGAGAGTTACAAGAAACCCAACAATGAGAAAAATAATAATTAAAAAAAACCCCAACATGTTAAATCCATTCTGTTTAATTTTGCATGCTGAAATGGCTGTTGTAGTGCACAAATGTTAAAAACTACCCCTCTGAAACGGAGTGGCGTTATCTCAGAGTTGTCTCTCAGCTACACATCCGAAAAAGGGACTTTTGCTGGAATACTCAGCCAAAATGGGAAGATGAGTAATCAGAGGACAAGAGGAGGCTGCGATGGCGGGGGGTGATGTTGGGTGAGGTGTTAAGTTGTGGTAGAAAACGACAGACAGTCGTAAAATCCACAAGACTGTACCTACAGTGCTGCACAAGAACTGAGAGACAGTCGAGCCACAGCTGAACCAGCGCCCCAGCAGAACCGGGCAGACGTCTCTGGGCTCTCCTTCCTGCATTCCACTCACCACGGCCACTTACATATTTTTAGTAACCATTACACCTTCTAAAGTGAAAAAAGCGTTGAGTGAAAAGGTTTGTTACTTAATAGAAAACCAGTTCAGGGAAAGGCATAAAAGCTACACAAAATTTTAAATGCAATTATCTTACATTAGAATATTTGGCTTGAAAGATCTGGAGGGTATTGTTTTTGATAAGACAGAGCCACTTGACAAGGCCTGTCACCACTCCAGGTCTCTCTGTTGTCAACTAAAGATGAAAGGACATCACAAAGAATTAACTTCAGCTTTTAAACATTTTGAAAATGTCAAAGAGGTCATAGCTGATCTATTTCCTTATACAGCATATTCACTTGATGAAATTTGTGGTAACAATGTGTTTTTACTTTTCATTCAAATTGGTCTAAAATCCTGGTAATTGATCACAGACTAATGAGAGCTGACATGGGACCGGTGCGATTGGCTGAGCTTTGTATCAATCACAGCTGCTGCCGGTCCACGCTGCGCATATTAGACTTTCTAATGGCACTAATTGGTGACTACAGAAAAAACCTGCTAAATCTCCTAGTGTAGTTTCCAGACCCATTTATTTGGTTTCCAGTTACACTAAAGCCAATTTAAGCCCTTTTATAACTAACACCTTCCTACATATAGGACCTATTGTTCATGCCTTCTCACAAGCCGTCTAAATAGTCCTTAAAATATTCAGTGAGATGACTCTAAATTAAAAATGGGTCCAATCTGTGAAACAGCAGAAGTAAAAGTAGAAGCTAAATATTTGTATTGACCTTTTAGGAGCATCAGCCAAGTCAGTAAAATATCTTAAAGGCATCTTATTATGCATACAGAGGCAAAATTTTTAAATCGCATTTAAAATAACATGTGACCACATTTGCTAGAAAGTGATTTTAGATTTCCAGAACATATTAGCATCTCTAAATATGAAAGTTATCAGTTAAAACAAGTTGAAATGCTGTTGTATCATGCTAATTCTTCCCCCACCCCCTATATGATTTGGAGAGAAAGGTCAAGTCTGCTGTCACTTCCCTCTAACTGATGCTCAGAGACCGTGTGCACTGAGCATGATACATTTAAAAGAAACCAAGCAATCGGCCATTTTCTGCATCAACTGTATTAATCATAAATCCTCCATCTTGAGCTAAAACAAGAGATTAGGTGCACAGGAATAAAGGCAGAAAGTTTTCTCTCTGCTCAAGACTGAAGAATCCTTTTCCATTTTGGACACGTTCCTTACACTGTGCAAAAGGGTAATAATATTAACTGTAATTTGTAAGATAGACTGCCAAGGAAACGGGCATTTAGCTACAGATAAAACTGTACAACTGGAACCTGTGTTCATGATAAACAACAGGATGATATATATATATAGAAAAAGCAGGTGCCGTGAGCACCAATGTAAAGATATGGCACTGGGAATGCTGCTGCACACCTCATTTTTTCCTACATACTTGCACATTTTTTCTAGACACATGCATACATATGTGAGAACACATATTTATATAAATCTCTTGTTACCCACAACATATGACTTATGTATACATGTGTTTACATATATATACACACACATGTGTGCGTGTTTATATACAGACACAGAGAGAGAGAATACCTGAGATGAGAACATACGGGATGGAAAGTGGCACTAAGCAATCTGAAATATTTTGTATTTCAAGACATAATAATAAAAAGAACAAGATAGAGAGACAGAGATAAAGTTTAGAACAAGCAAGCGCTAAGGTTTAAGAACAGACCTAATTATGCTGTTTGTTCTCCAACCTGAGATAAAAATAATCCTTAACATATTAACAGGACTGTTCAGCAATACTTCATATATTCCACTAAGCAATTTGTATTTCCTTAGTGGAAATAGCTTAGGAGAAACAACTATTACCCATGTTTCTCTCATACATTTAAAATGGAGGGTACATGCAGGAAAACATATTTTAATAAAGCCATAGTCTGCATTTGCAATTACATGCCAAAAAAGGAAATAATTTACTGTACAATTACTTAAATATGTTTCTTTAAAATATCTGGCAAACTGAATAAGTTCACATCTTCTGTGCAGGGATGGCTCGCTAAATCTTTATTTAGGTACCTACCACCAGAAGGTAAGACAACTGTGGTACTGGCTGTAGCTTTTCTGAATGAGAAAAAGAACAATTCCCAGCAAGATCTACAGATGTAACCCAAGGTGATTGTCCAAAGTCTTTCCATTCAAAACCCTCTCGCTTGTATTTTGAAATGTTTCACTTATGTGAGCCACTGTTACGCCACAGGTAAATTTGATCCCAATTCAATTAATCACTGGCATCAGTAGCACTTAAGCATATAATTACACGCAAGTATCATCTCAATGCTTTGCCAAACACAGACATCTGAAGCACACGTTTTATCACTTTGGTCACCCTGTTAACTAACAAGTTCCTTACACAAATTACGGAGTAATCTATTTAACTGTATTTTCATAACCTATTTGTGAGGTACACATTCCCCATTCTCACCCTTATTTAATTGATATGTAAATGTAGATCTGAGAAGTAATGCAGTCGAGTCCACAAGGAGGGAAGGGTGGAGCAGTGGATGGGTGAGGTGTGGTATAAGGTTTTCAATGCACCAAAATCAGGTTGTGCCAATAGACTGACCCCCTTCAACAACAGCCTGTCCAAAACAAGACAAGAAATGCATAAATGAAATATCTATCTTAACGATGCCGATATGTATTTTACTGAAAGTTAACATACAAAAGCCTTAATTTGCCAATTTACAAGTAGTGGGAGCTTAGATCAACGGGCAACACAACAATCCTTTGCCCCTCAAATGCATTAGTGCTCAAATACATAAAACAGAAGGTAGAGAGGCTGCCCACCTTTCTCTCTCTCTAGGCAGGTTTTGTAATAAGCAAAGGAAAGCTATACCCATTGGTGCTTTGTGGGTTTTTGCCTACTTAGAGCTTACTTGGACTGTGAAGTTATTCTGCGTGTGCACGTAGAAAGGAGATTTTAACGAAAAGAAGAGAAATGAGGAGCCATTTTCCAATGCAGTCTTCTAGACGAGTAAGGAACTCATCATATATCAGAAACATTTTTAAATGATCCTTCCAAAATTTCTACCAGGCTCTCAAAAAAAAAAAAAAAAAGAGCAAAACTCTTAAAACTCAATGCATACTGAAAAAGCCAAGCCTCTGCAAGAAGCAGCAAGGTGTCCCTAGCTTTCTCACTTTCTTTTTAGGCCAAAATATATTGCACTGACATTGCAAGCATTTTGGCATAGCAACTTCTAAGAAAGGAAGAGGAAAGCCCTTGAAGAATATAATTCCCTCATCAAATTATATTTAATGGCAATAGTATGCATTTTCTATATTCTGTCCTAGGATAAAAAGTCAGGCAAAATAATGTAAAGGTATTTCACATACTGCAGGCGAACTCCGAAGCCCCTATTTTCTAATTAAGAGGGTTTGAGGTTAATCAGTTTAAAATTGCATTGATTTATATAAACATTTTGACTGAGTGAGGGAATAAACTGAAACAAATTATGAGGTGCATCTTAAGTATATGTTGTATTTTGCTGCTTGTTGAAGATTTGGGTATAAGGAAAAGTAACACTCATCCAGTAGGATTCTCATGGTGCTATGGCACTCCCAGTGCCAAACAGGCAAAGCAGAGTCTCTGAAATAATACTTTGAGCAAGAAAAGGTGTGCAAGAAAAATTTAGTTCATCAACAGTTAATAAATAGAAACTGAAAAATATTAAGAATTTATAACATTCATGTTAGTATGTTGCTTAATCCTGCTGTATTCAGCATTGGAACAGAATTACTCTAGCACCAAAGCAACAAAGAATGAGATTGCTCCCTAATGGAATCATGGCACTGCTCCTTGTCCTCGGCTCTTCTCACATTTGCTCTTCTTTACTTATGTCTCATCAAAACACAAACTAGGATCCAGGTCTGTTTTGCAGTTGTACATGAATGCACACACAGAAAAAAACTGGTTAAATTACAAGCTCCTCGGAGCAGACATTGTGTGCTTTTAGAATATATGGGTATGCATGCAAGTACTTAGCAGAAAGTACAGCAGGACTCCAGCTCTTGACAGTAACCCTTGTTTTTGGGGCAATCAGCACACTCAAAACCAGCACCACAATACCAGCGGGATAATCTAGCCACCTAAACACAGAGTTCTGGTTCTAATGATGTTTCTACCATCATCTTCCTTCCACGATCTTGATATTCAGAGATCCTCCCTTTCTCTATTTAGAGCACAAGTTATCTTGAAGAACTAAAGTCCCATTTAAAAGCTAATTTTAATCAACTGCTTTGCTAAATTGAAAGGAATTTGATTAAAGCATTCTAATCTGCTCTACGTTAGCAACCTTCATAACTGATTTTCACCTCGTCAAGTTTTCTGGACATACCAACTCCCAGGAATTTGATGCTCCAGCACTAGAAATCCCAACTACTGGAAGCCTGACACAGAACTTACTACTATCAACATGATCCTTTCTTGTTTACAATGTATGACACCCAGAGGGCTATAACAGAATCCGGTCCACAAGGCAGTGAATGATACACAAATAAATAAAGCCAGAGGGCAGATTATTTGCTACTTTACAGCACTATTGCTTCACTGGCTTCAATAGAGTTGTTTGTACCAGTTTACTGGCAAAGAATCTCTCCCAGAACAATAATATGATAATGATTGTGCTCATACAGCTCTTTCCATGTGAATTCTCACATACGTTTCCAGACATTCATTAATTAGAGCTTCTAAAACTTTGAGTTAGTGATGTGGAGTGGCGACATCCCCTTGTGTCCAATAAAATGCAGAAACCTCCAATACCAGCGATCAATATTTTAGGGAACAAAATACTGTACTATTCTATAGCCAATATTATTTGCTGAAGCATCAAAGTATTCCCCAGAAATCTTTGACCAGCACTGAACTAGCAGAACCTCGCTTATTTTCAAGATCTGAGCAGATTACAACATAAGGTGGCACACTGCTGCTAGTACATCAATCATGCCAGGAGATTAAAGCACCAGGAGTCCCTTCCTTAAAATGAAACCCTGCGTTCCTGTACTCAACAGGAGGAACTCAGACTGCAAAGGCTTCGGTTTCAAAAAGCAGAATATTTTTTGTGGACTTAAACAAATATTACCGCAGCATAGTGAATCCAGAAACACTCATTTATTTGAAATTATCACTAATTGCATTTGAAGACAAAGAGTTTAAAGATTAAAAAAAGGCAGGCAAGTAAACCTCACTCCCAGCCATGCTGTGACTGCTCGAAAAGGCCCGTACTTTTTTCCATATGCCTCAGAGTTGTATTTCCTTATGCAATTGCAGTAGAGATTTGAAGTCCTGTTGTTGACTTTAGCTCTCAGTCTGACTTTTTTTTCCCATCTGCTTTTATTTTGGCATCAGACTGGAAAGGATTCTGGAACAGACACAAACACAAGTGAAATCTGGTTATTTCCCAAAACCAAGATGTACAAGACAATGGATATTTAAGTCCCTCTTCTTGGGTGTCAGCTCCTGGTGAACACCTTTCTGTTGACAAACCAGTATCTCCTTTGAGCATACTGCGTTTGCTCTCTAAAAAAAGACACAGTAGACATTAAAATGACTTGTCGGAAAAGCATATTATATTTTTAAAGTGCAACATATTTTTTTCCCTAATTCAAAACAGCGAATGTTAAACTTAAAGACTCTTCCTAGTGCACGTTAGTGACAGGCAAAGCTCCCAGAGGGGTGACTGCCTTCAAAGACAGGTAAATGAGGGCCCATATAAAACAGCCAAGTATTGATGTTGTAGTAAAATTCAAGAAAAACACATTGGCAGACAAGTAAATTTGTCACTAATAATTTAATGTAATTTCCCTAAAATGGAGGTAATAGGTACTCAGGGAATACACCTCCAGGGTTTACATCAAATGTGCGTGTGGAAAATTGCGAAATAATATTTTTTTTAAATGTAGATGCTTTGGCTGACATGTTAGTTTATGATGAAAATCGCTCTCCTGAAATGATAAAGGGGAAGGAAAAATATAAGCTTCCAAACATACATAACTTGTATCTTCTAAAACCATCCCCAAAATGACAACTCAGATACAGAGACTTCTGAATGCCGAGATCATTTGTTTGTGTTTTAGTTTCCCCTTTAAAATGATGGACTGCAATTACCAAATAGTAATGAACCAATCATGTTGCAAATGCTATTTCCTGTGTCATTCTGAGTTATAGAATCTAATATCAAGCTCATTTAAAATATTCCAAAATTGCATATTTTTCTCTGCAGTGAAGTGACAGCTCAAATTGTGTTTAGTTGCAACCATATGACCATGAGCAAATCAAGTATAAAAATTTCATTTTCTCTAAGTGGTAATGCAATATTTTTAGCTTAACTCCTACAATGGTTCACTTTGTACCACACAGGATGGTGCTGGATGGTGCTAAAGTACCATTATCAATTATAATGTGGTTTCTATAAATTTTAAACAATACTTGTACATGACTCATGTAGGTAAGATTCAGAGAAAGAAAAAACAGAGCAAAAAAACCCTCCACTTCTTCAAGCAGATAAGGCTACTTTCAGCTATAAATTGAAATTTCACTGTGGAGGCTTAATATGGTAAAGGCCTGCATTTTTTTTCCAGGGCAGTAAGAAAATAGGGAAGAAAAAAAGAAAGAAGAAAAGAAAACATAAAAAAGGAAAAATGCAGCACCCACAAGCTCAGATACTGAACAGAGGGGGAAAGAGTACCCAGAAAAAGAAGTACGAATTTATATGAAAACCAAAACTACAGAATCTCTATCATATTATATAAAATTGATCAAGATAAACAGTCCACAATACAGAATGTGTTATCCGCAAATACAACAGTCTGATATCACACTTGCATGTGAACATACATTTCACTACTACTGGGGGAAAGCCGGGCACAGTAAGACTTCTCTAGCTGTAAACACACCGCAGGTTTTCTTACGAACTTGCTGTTTCTTAACACCAAGATGTTGTACATTCATGCTCTCTGCTCCTATTTTCATGTCTCTGTTACACAAGCCTACATATTCTGAGATGCTACTCAATATACATTCATGGAAAAAACAATTATTCATGAAACCTCACTTGTATTAGTTGATCCATATATAGAACATTATGCTCAGAGAAGACTGCAAAAGACTACACTGTTAATTGCCAAAATCTCAGCATCATTGGGACCTAATCCGATAAACCGGGACACATGCATCTCCCACAGAATGAAGTACTTTGATGCTCACTGGAGAAATTCAGCAACTTGTTGGAATAGGACTTATTATGTACACTGCATGACTGGCAATTTTTAACATCAGAGGAGTACAAAAATGCAATGGGCTTAGAGTTACAAAGTCACCTCTCACTTCTTTGTACTGAAGTTTCTCTGCAGTCTTTCCAAAGGTTTTAAAGAAAGGCTGACTTAAAAAACCCGCCTACGTTTTCTTCTCTTTGCATGGTAAGGCCTGAGTGTTTGTCACACTCTGTTAAGGAATTTTATATTGCACAGGCTGTTCTGGGGAAAGCATGCTGCTAATAATTAAAAATAATACCATCCTCTGAAATGGACTCAATATTTTATTACTTTATAAATGATTGGCATGATTCACATTCATCGAAAAATCACACTTCTGAGTAAAAGCCCGGAAGAAGGCACGACGTTACGCATTGACTTGGTAATGTCCACACGTTCAGGGAAGAGGAAGCCCATGTCATGCTTAGCATTCAAACATGACCTCTATACAGCTTTTTTCAAAAGCAGATCACTAAATGCTTCACAAAGGACATTAGTGTATAAGGCAGTAAAATTATTTGTCCGAGGTAACACGGGTGGCCAACAGCAGAGGCAGTCAGGACTTGTATCCCCTCAGTCTCCACCCAATGCTCTCTACGAGTACATGTATCATCTATTATTTCAGTAAATGGTGAAGCAATTTCAATACTTGCTTTAGTGTTTTTTCTTAGCTGGATCTTCACAAACCTTTGTTTTTTCTTTTTTTTTTTTTTGCTGTTAATTAACTTATTCCCTTGTTCTGTATCTCAACAGTTGGGCTGCATACAGAATTCATATCTGAAGTTACACACAAACTATTGTAATGGAAGTTAAAATAATAAATGGATATTTAACTTCTGAACTTAGAGTCCAATATAAAATGAAAGAATACCAATTATGTCCCCAGCTACTTGGTAATGTCTGGATCTTATTTGCCTTCTTCTGAAACATAGATTGATTTGAAACTTTTCCTAACTAAACAGAATGGTATTTGATCCTAAAATTTGGCAAACACAGAAAAAAGCAATAGAAAAGATAAGATAGGACATGTCTTAGTATTTGAAGGGAGAGAAAAATTAGGCTGTGAATTGCTTAGACTGAGTTGGTTTTTTTTCCAGTGGGATTACTAAAAATAACTGAAGAGGGGTTCAAATTCTGGAGTAAAATCTGTGAATATAATCTGAAAGAACAGATTTATAGCCATGGAAGGTTATAAAAAACCAAGGAAAAAACCCCCAATCATCCCCCAAACCCACAAACTATAGCTTTTTCTCAACATCAAAAAGATGACAAAAAAGGTCACAAAGTTATCCCTCACAAGAGCCGTTTATAGTCAGTAAAAATACCATTAGAATGAATAGCAATGGCTATTGCTGTCATTACTAAATATATACAGACATGTATTTGTTACCTGTATTTTACAGATAGCATACATACCACAAAAGAAAAATCAGCATCATGAGAAATCAATATATATTTAAATCTTTCTATCCCGTTTGCTGTCACTGACTATGGTAGTTGTGTTTATCTGTGCATTTGTTTGTAAATACACAAGGTAGGTACTCAAACACCTATACAAACACAAAATACCCACAAATAAGTAAACATCTGGAAAAATATCTTAAGAGTTTTCTCTTCTCCTTTCCTGTCTCTCTCTCTACTGTTAAAACAACAACCAGGATATAGAAAGATATTACCAGCACCTTTGGTCAGAGTAGGTAAGCTAGATACCCAGATTCAAGGATTTTTTTCTTCTTATATGAGAAAGCGTCTCTTTAAAATTGCATTACTGGCATTTATGATTCATTCTACAAATAGTGAGACTTCCACATATAAATCTGAAATTCATTTAAGATATTTTGAGTTTAATAAGAATAAAGGCACCCCATTTTTCAAAGCAATAAAGAAAGATGCACCTGCCATGAGCCTGACCACTGAACAGACTGGGAAGACACTAACTCAGTAAAGGTAAAAATCAGAAAAAAATATGAATTGATATAAAAAAAAAGATAGCTCATCTATCACTTCTTACTGAAAGATGCACATAATAAGATGAATTTAAAACAATAAAAAAACCCTGTCATTTTTTCTCCTCCAGATTTGGAGACTCTGTGAAACAGTAATAGAGGAGAGAGTTTGTAGAATATAATAGGCAACAAGGTGGGCAACTGAAGTGTAAATTATCCCTACCAATGCTATGTTGGCTAACAACCTTTATCTAGTCAGAAAGTGAAATTTAAGTGTTTTTAAGCTTTTATAAAATATTTTAATTACATTTTTGCAGCAACAGATCAGTTAGTCTTAAATCTGACCTGTACCCTTGTGCCTTTCACCTGCTAATTTCCTCTGTTACTCCAGTCTCTCTTTGTAGAAACTACCTTGCGCATATCTCTAGCACCAACATCCTTCCTAGCACTCGGAGTCTCTCTTCTGCCATTCCCCCTGCACCGGTAGGGTCATGCAAGCACTGTAAAAGTCAGAATAAGTCAGGTCCGTTCTTCCAGGAGACTGAAAGGAGATCGCATCATGATGATACAACTCCTTAACCACTAAAAGGCAAAGCTATCAAGATAGAAGAAATTATAAGCTATAATTTTAAGTAATTCCTTTGCAAATGATGAGCATTTTACTAATAATACTTCAGAATCTAAATTTTGTCACTTAGTCAACAAAATATTGAGGTAATTTAGGTTAATATGAACCTTTGCAGAATATTTAATTTCTGCCTCTGGCTATTCTCTAGTTTTCTATAATATATTGTGTATGAATCCTTTCCAGAAATGAAAATTGTATAATGGCAGCATTGTGATACAAACTGACAACAGCCAGGAAATTGAAAGTTCAGGCTGAGGCTTCATCCTTTATTTACACCACTGTTGAGAAGGGAAAAGCAGAGACACCAAGTTATGGACAGTGAAGGGCTTAACTTTTAATTTCCTGGATGTTATCATTTTAAATAGGAGCCTTGCTGTTATTTAAATCTATCTGGAGGAGGCATAGGGAAGGTAAGAAAAAGGAAATAATATTATTTCTTTGAGCAACAGGAGCTGAATGGTATAAGTCATTTGCTCCAAAAGAAAAAAGAAAAAAAACCCACAAAACAACAACCCAGCAAACCATGAAACAAGCAAAACTCTCAAGGTGCACTAGTTTTCTAGACTTTTGGTGGATGATGTCAGATGATGTCAAACAGCAACTGCAGCCAGTCAGAAGTGAAGCTATGCACCACGTTACTCATATATGGACATTCATTGACTTTAATACTCAGACCCTGGTCTTCATGTAGTCAAGAGCCTGTTAAAAACAGAATCAAGAATTATTTGTGAATCCAGCTGAAGTTCCCTGAGGACAAGTACAAACCCAGCTTTCCAGTAATCTGGTGTATACTCTCATGCCAGCTCTGACAACGGACATGTGTTGCTGGTGTCCCAGTTCAGGTAGTTTTCCTCATGGTCTAAGCTGAACACTTTCATTCTATTAGCACATCAGACTGCAACCTGAAAATCCACAACTGGATTTTGCCACCAGATGTAAACTGTTCCTCATCTTGGCAGAGGTTTTGCAAAGAGATGCGGAAAAATTCACAAAGAATATTGCATTAGGATCAAAAGCAAGTTCTCTACCATATACTTTTGAAGCCTAAAGGCAATGACCTGGCTGAGCAGGACGGATTCTGGAGCTTGTGTAACCGCTGCTGTTCCGTCGCTGTGCATAGTGCTGTTACCCTGTATCAGGTGGCTGAGGACCCAGTGAACAAACCAAATCCCCTGAGCCCTAGTCACACAGCCACCAGTCACGACCATCCACAGTCACCCTATGGCTTTTAATCAGTGTTCCAGCACTTAGCAAATTTTGTAAGCCATCAGTCAGTGTTTAAAAATCATTCTCGTTCATGGTTGGCATACCACACAATGCACAGAAATCATACACTGAACCTAAAGCTTCTGTATATCTTTCAGATTGCCATAATGGTTTAGCCATAATATCTATACCATAGTGAATATGGTACCTGGATTTTGAATCCTGTTCAGAGAGGTGGTAACCCATGATTCTGGAATCAGGACATTGAACATTTCCATTTCAAATTTTTAAGCAATGTAGAAGCTGTGAAAACATTACAGATAGCAACTGCACCTTCATAACACTGAAGTCTTGTCATAACCCTGTAGATTCTCATGGACTCGTAAAAAAAGATAGAGAAATATTGCTGTCTGCTTGGTATTTCATCCACAGCTAAGATACTCTATGTGTCTAGTAAGACTATACACAAAAAACAGTCACTTGATGCCCAGCAACTTCCAGTGTTATGGTCTGGAACAGAGCTAAAAGCACTCATGTGAAAAAGCAATTAAGAGAAGTTATATTTTAAAACTTTGAACAGTTATTATTCACTGAGTATTTCAATACCTAGGTCTTACACGAGAACTAATGCTATCCATTTTCACACAAAAATGTTATGAAAATTGATTCTGAAAAAATATAAAATATTTTAAAGGGAAATTTTTTTATTTTATTAATTTATTTTAAAAGATTAAATAACAAAAGTAGAAAAAAAAAAAAGAGAAGAAAGCCCTAACAAAAGGAGAAAAAAGCCCTAACAGTTTTTCACAGACTTCATTGTAACCGCAGCAGATGAAATGGGACTTCAGAAGTGCCAGCACAGGGAGAATAGTTCAGGCATGCCTCTGATTTATTTCCCTCTTCTGCACAAAAGTGCTGACATACATCTTGAAGCGCATTTTGACATATGAATGTATACTAGACCATTTACTCCATAGGTAATTGTACAATTTCCACTGGAAGACAATTCTTGGGTCTTGTTGAAAGAATACTTTTAGTAATGGATGACACCTGAATAATTAATTATTCTTCACAATTCTACCAGTCTCAGATTCAGGAGTTAGTTTCTGTTCTCCTCTGAACACTGCCTGGTATTTTTCAGAGCACATCTTTGTTATAAAGTTGAATTTCTGGGTCCTAAAGCTTAAATTTCATCTTTCAAAGGCCAAGAACATTTCATGTCCTAAATCATGGGAATGTGGAACACCCTGTAGTTTCTACATTGAATCAACTTCTAGAAATGTCACTGCTTTGTGGTTTGAATGCTGAAGTGACCCAAGATTCATCAAGGCTGAAGGTTGCTTATATGAACTTGTCAATAAGGCTCCAATTCCTATTTATTTTCTAATATACTAAACAATAATATACAATCAATAAGATAATAAACTATTTCATCAATAATATAATCAACACGTAAGCTTTTATTTAGATGTTTGTGGATCCTAAATAGGCATTGCCTATGAAGAAGTCTCAGAAATTAATGGTTTTGCATATGTCATTGCTAATTTAAGTGGGACCAACTGAACCATCAGTTAAAACACTATCAGCATGGTGAGCTGCTTAATTAATGAAGATACCTTTTTCAGGCATCTTCCCACTGCTCAGATTTCAAGGTGAGAAATCTAATCTTCTTCACACTGGTGACATAAAAAGGAGTTACTTAGGGAAGCAGTATTAAACCCTGTCAAATGATGTACGAAATGCATCAATGAAGAAGATTGTCAAACCCTAAAAACAACGACTGTAAAAAGCAAGAAAATCCTATTGACTGGTCTCAGGGAAACACAAGATTGCATAGCTTCATAGCAGAGACAACTTCATCCAACGTGCAACTGTTAATATTGAGATCTCACTCCTAAAACTTATATTTGCCAGCAGCACAATGGTGAGAAAACTGTTGCTGACAGGTATGTGAGCATCAGGTAGTTAGCACAGGCCAGTACATGTCCAATAAAAAGGACAGTGAGGATACCATAATCTTATGGCAATATAAGCTCTTCAGTGTGACTCTAATCTTGCCAGACTACATTAGCCGAATGAGTTTATCGGGAAGTTTTATATCAAGACAATTTAGCAAAGGAATTGTCACCCCAGTTTGCCACGTGGTCCTTGATATTGTATTTTAGTATTTATCATCAGCAATGGGCTTAAATAAAGAGTGACTGTGGAAAGAAATACAGTGTGTTGTGTACCTGATGTTACAGTATAAGTAGGTATTCTGGTTACACTATCATGCTGTTATCATTACTGAAAAAGTTTCACAAGCAGATACAGGGAAAATGTTTGTCCTGTCTTGCCTTGCCTGTACAGAGAAGAGACAGGGACAGAAAGAACGAGAAAAGATAACAGGCAAATACGTAGGAACATTCGACATATATGCTGAAAGCACTGATCACTTTAGGACTACAGCGAGTTAAAATCTATCAGCATCCACATTGTAAACCAAAGCTAGGTGCAGTTATAATGTAACATAACATAACATAACATAACATAACATAACATAACATAACATAACATAACATAACATAACATAACATAACATAACATAACATAACATAACATAACATAACATACTTATGGAAAATCCTGTCATCGTGCTCTGCAAGAGCAATCTCCTAAAATACAAATTGCTGGAGACTGTATTCCAGCCACCTTTGAACAACTGACTACAGGTGAGATACTTAAAATTCTCCTCTGGAGTTAGAACAATAATTCATTGAAACACATGAGGCCATTTACCTCTCATTCTGGTGGTTAGGACATTTCCCTACTGATAAGTCTAAATCTCTTCTGGGTGAGAGAACATTAAAAACCAAGCAAACACACACACAAAACCACTGAAAAACAACCAACCAACAAAACCAGGTCTGCAACCTTCTAGGAAAATATTCTAAACTCTAGGCTGTCTTTAAAATTTCAGCACCGATGTTTTGATATAGCGACCCAAGCACCCATGTAGAGAGGTGTGAGCAGAATTGCATTTTATCTAGTGTCACTTGGCCTGTAGATACAGGTAAATACCTAGGGCCAGGATTTCAGATATACCCTTTACTTCACAGCATGCCGGCCATGGTAAATCACATAATAAGATACCCATGTCTCCTCCCAACTGTGTAGGGAACAGAGATGCTCTGCTTAGGTACATGGAATCAAATCTGGCTGCTTGACACATAGCATAATGATGCCTAAGCCATTCCGTAGATCATTTAAAAATCCTACGCTACCATGCTCTTCCTGAATACAGAAAAAACTGATTCATTTTCATCTACAAAGGAAGTAAGTGCCATCAAAACCTTCTATGTCCACTTTCCAAACTACCCTGGTGCTGCTAGGTCTTCAGCAGAGAGAATTGTTAACCATTGGTGACAAAATAACTGAAGGACCATTTGTTGAAAGTGACATCTATGAGTACAATGTAGAAAGGAAAGAAAGAGGGACCAAGTGCAGATGCTAAGGATGGGGTGATGGAAGGGTCAGTGAGAACGGACCAGCAGCTTATTCCAATTGTTGCATCGCACCAGCTAATGAGCAGAAGACCCATAAGACAGATGATATATGTATGGCTCTTCGCACAGATGTGTGTGACTCGATCTAACTACTGATCTGGATGATTGCCCTTTCAGCTTCCACTGGCTAGTTCCCCATGGTATAAGGCTAAAAGACATTAGGTATCCATTACGCATTTTTCTCCCCTTTATGCATTGGTGCTTGTTCCCAACCAATACTGCCTTTATTCATTCACAGGTCTTGGCTCTCCTTCACAACACAAACTACCCCCTTTTTCTTACTAGACCTGGCACTGATACCTGTTGTCCTCAGTATGCAGGATATTTTTGGCGTGTTGGGTTCTGACATGAAATCATGGAAGTTTTCCTAGTGACAGACTCAAGGTAGGTGCTCCACAAGCACAGAGACCCACCAGTGCTGTTACCTACACTCAGCTATTACCAGTGCTCTACATGCTTTCAGGAAGCTGACATTAAGTAACACTCGCCAATGTGCTATTATGATCTAAATCAATTAGAAACAGAAGAACAATTTCTGACTGACCAAGATGACAAATATGGGAACAAGGATGCAGGAGTTTATGTCAAATGAAGAATGTCTATTAGTCCGCTAACAGAAGGCAACCCACATGCACGCACACACCCCCAACACGTGATTATTTCTACCAAGGTAATTATAACTGGCATTTAAGTAGCATAGTCATATTTAGTTTCTGGCTTTGCACTAAGAAACATACTGTAAAAAGTAAGTGGCTTCTATATTCAGCCAGAGAGCAAAGACAAACCATAGAGTATGCTTGGAAAACCTCAACATCTGGTTATAGCAATAACCTAATAAAGAGGGAATTTTAACTGACTGATTTCATCTTGTCATTCCAAACACCAACAGAAGAGACATGTCGTCAAACCTTTTTTAGTTCTTTAACATCCAAGTGATTAACATAACAGATCAACTTACAATGAGGTTGTAAAAGTGAGAAGGTCTGTGTCCTAGGATGTTCAGTGGAAAAGGGAGGAAGAACATAGGAGAGGGGCTTTATAAGTCTCCATTAATGACTTCTGAAACTGGGAAATGACAACCCTGCCCTGATAATCTGCAACATTTTGAGGCAAGTCTTGTAAACAAACAGGCTGCAGCATTCAGTGGCAGCTTGGGATAATTACATGTAAATGGAATAAACAGTAGAAAAATAGAGCCAACCCTGTTTCAGCTACATAGTGCAAGACCAGTGACAAGTGTCTTTCAAATGACAACGCTAAAAAGCACTGGGCTACACCAGACTACCTAGAGCTTGCACATCAAACACTCATCTACAGAATTATTTTTTTAAAATACCATATTAAATGATTTTTAAACACCCTGATCCATAGAAATTATAGCAACAAAATAACCTGTGCAATTTTTGCTTTCAATTCACTAATCACTTTTTCAAGAAACTTTGAGTACTTTTCCCAGTTAGGGAGCAGCTTAACTCTAAAAGGAATAATTGTTTTCCGACATAATAGAAAAGCAGCTAACTGCCAGTATTTTCCTGCTTAACTTTGCCAAAGTTTCTTTTGACAGAAGTGATATAAACTGAGATAAGATCTTCAGAAATAATTGCTAATAGAATGAGAGACACTATGTATTGGCAGAAGAGAAGACGCAACACCATGAGAGGGACTAAGCAACTAAAATTTTCTGACATTCCTGTGTCTTGAAACAAGGAGACAGGAAAAGGTGAAGAGTTTCATTGCTCCTAAATGTTGCATCTACACAGTTGTTTTCATCCTTTCGTCTGTGGACCCAAAAGGGAGTATAGGTTATTGCTAGTAGGAGTATGAAAAGCAGTTTAGAAAAAAAGCAAGCTTCTTGTCAGTGGTCTGACACTTGCAAGGCTGAGGTTCAAATCTCCACTGTAAACTTTTAGAGAATTCACCAACTCAGAAAAATTTTCCAACAATAAGCAAAACTGCTTGTCTAGCTCTTGCTGTTGCACTGCATTATCTCCTATGCTGTAATTTTAGCAACCTCTTAGCATTTTAGCGATACAATGCCCAAGTAAAATAGCACTACATTTGGTAGAAGAAGCTATCGACTCCATAGTCTTAATGACATCTTAGAAGAATCCTGAAGTACGTGGACATGGGGGAGGTTTCTCATATCAGGCACAGAACAATCAAATCAGTACCTTTTTTTTTTTTTTTTAACATAAGTCATCCTGTATATTTTTCAGCACCAATTTTACAATAAGCAACTATATCTTATTTGCTAAGAGATATACCGTGCACTTATTAGGAAGCACAAATACCACCCTGGTGTTATTAACATTTCTAGAAATTTCTTCTTTTTGGGGGGGGGACGGGACACGGACTTTCTATCTGCACTCAGTGCTTCACCAGCAGTCTTCTGTATTTACTGCTTTTGTTTTCAAAGACAGATGAAATTAAAGACTGCTAGCTTCTACAAAAAAGAGTCAACTATTATAATATTGTCTTCCACATAATTTTGAACAAAAACTCATGTAATAATATCTGCATGAAGCTCATATTTCTACTTTAGCTATTACAGTTACAGGGGAAAAAGCCTTAAAAATATCCAGACTTGAAATTCAATGACAGGGAATCCACAAGATCTCTAGCTACACTGTTTTAACAGATGACTACACACGCTGCTAAAAATGTACATCTTGTATGTATTTATATTATACACAGATAAGGCTCTTTCTCTTTTCCTACTTTCCTGTTTTCCTGGATGTTAGCCTTTTGCTATTATATAACCATGGATTACGTTTGCTCCCCTGGCTAAAGCATAAGACTGGATTCTCCTGTTCAACTATTAATCTGCCCTAATCACTAAGACTTTTTCAGATGCTTTTTTTGATGTTTCCTGGCTGTAGTCCTACATCTCACAATCACAACTTATAGGTTTTCTTTTATTTATGTATTTAAACGAAGGCATGACTTCACATTATCCAATATTAAAATGTACACTCATGATAAAAGATGACCTTAAAAATTATTTGGGTTTGTTATTAAAATGGACCTGCACCCATCATTACTTATACAATATGATTTTTTTTTATCATCTGCAAATTTGCACAACTGTTTCATACCTTCACGTGTTAACCCTTACATGATTCCAGCTAGACCATGAATGTCAGTTATGTTTCTTTTTTTCTAGCTAGATGTATATTCTATATCATCTGTGAATTTTAGAAAGAAATAATTAGTTCCAAAATTAAAATTAAGAATTTAGTGTATTAAGTAATCCAAATTTGGGGAATGATCAAATAAAGAAAATATCACAAGATAAAATTTTGATGCTATCAAAATTAATGGCAAAACTTCTATTCGCTCCATCAAGGTCACAGTATCGCCCCAGAATTCATTCACTCCATTTCTTTCAATTTTATGACAATGTCACCGACAAAGCCTAAAGGACAGTGCTCCTGACCCTGCTAACTCACTGCTCATTCTGATCAGGACCAGCCACTGTATATTGTGGAGGCACAAAGGCAGAACAGTCACTCTAAGGCTTCCCTAAAATCAGCTCAGACGGTACAGTGAATGTTACAGTCATTTTCAATTCTTTCATTTAGGTATTTCCATTTTTTCACTCTTATCAACCAAATTATTTCTCACTCAGAACTCCATACAAGTCAAGTCTCAACTGTAAAACTTCAGACCTTCCTGCCTGCATCTGTCCTTTAAATTGATTTCTGTATGTTAATGAAAAAACCCCCTCCCTGTGTTCATTTTTGGATAAAAGTTTTGCTCCAACAGGAAAGCAGTATTCTTGTGCACCCAATAAGGGTACATTTCATCCTCAGAGAAAAATGCTAGAACAATGAGCATTTCTGATATACTATTAATCTGCAAAAATAGGATCACAAAGGAAATTCTTTCGCAACTGTAAATTAGCAGGTACCAGCTTTTTTTGCTCTACAAAAGAACAATGTTAATTTTCTCAGATTATCTGTGTGCAAAATAATACCTTTTTATGAAATAATATAAATTCTCAAGATTATTCTTGTATACTTGTTTGCAGTACAGAAAATATAAGAATATGCACGTTCTCGATATTGGTCACCAACAAATTCTCAAGAGACGTAACCAGGTTTTCCACAAATGATAAATATATATTATTTTTTAATAGGACTCTATACATATAATGTATGTATATCAAAGAGCACATCCACCTACAAGTGCTTTCTGTATGTATAAAAGAAGAACTGCTAAAAAAAAAAAAAAAAACGCTGGTTTTTCTTTCTGACAAACGGGCATGAAATAACAGGCTGACATCTGCCTCTGCAGGTCATTCCAGTCAGGCTGCTGCATGTCAGAATTCAAACTGCTCCATCCATCAATGGCAGACCAAAAATTAACGTAGCTTGGAAACTCTGCAGCAAGACAGTAACAGCCCAATTTAAAGTCTGACCTTCGGAGAACGGTGGGGTAAGATGGAAAAATTATTTCATGCCCTGTACCAAAGCCAACAACACAGTTCAGAGGGATTTTCAGTTAATTTTTTTTATATATAAAATAAAGTTAGCTAGTGTACATTTGTTAAACTGTTATGTCAGATAAGAAAACTGTTACAAAGGCTTTTAATTTATAAGGCATTACCAATTACATTCACAGAGATATACTTTCATGGCACTTAGAATTTTAATTTCTCCGAATTACTGATTAATTTTTTTTAAAAGCATAATATATTAAAGGTTATAAATAACACTATTTTCTTAGTGATTTACTGGGTAAAAACTAGTTGATCAGCCTGAAAAATTTGATTGAAATAGGCTGCAATTTTTGCCAAATACAGAATTTCTGGGTCAATTAAACAAACAGGATAATCTATTAAAAAATACTTTCTCAGAATTCCAATATTAAATTAGTTTATAAAGGAGTTGATCAAAGGAGTTATTTAATAATCATAGAGACATACACATTAGCAATATACACCAGCATAAATTATAGAGGTACCTTTAGCCTTCCAGACTCTATACCAGCAGATAACAGTGATTAATTCATTTGTTAAATCACCTACTAACACACTTGTTAATTGCTCAATAAGCTAATTTAAGTGGAAGCTTAATAACACATAATTCAAACTTCCATCTCCTGTTGTAAATAGCAGAAATACCATATAGTTTAAAACTTTAAGTAGCTCAATAAAATTGAACTGATTAAAAATAAAATCCAACTAATTCAATAAAATTGCTAGATCACATTTTAAATGTAGATCCAAAACTTCAGAAAGTAATTTATTTTTCCCAAGCCTTTCTCTGGAGGTCATTTAAACAGCTCACTTAGTGTTTTCTTCCCTTACGAAGTATTTTTTCTAACATTGGAAAACATTTTCCTTTGTAAAACAGCTAGTTAACTTTGCAACAGAATCAAAGGCACTAAGAAATCTGGAAGGTGTTATTAAATAATTATAAGAGAACAGATAGCTCCAGTATAAGAGTTTGCCGAAACAATAACACATGGATATTTACTATTTTGTTTTTATAAAAAAATAGAAGCAAATATGATCCTGCTGCACTGGACACCTTTTCAAGTATACAAGTCAGCCTTCCCTATCACGTATTTTAAAATTCAATCTAACCAGAGAATTTCACAACAGGACACTAATTTATAGTGTTTCTCAAAATCATACGGGATTTGACGCTTTGGGCAACAAAAACATTCCCTTTATGCTTTTTATTGCATGATTTCAGAGCCACTGAAATAATAAAGTTGTCTCTCACACAACTGATACCCCCTCTTTTTGAAAATCTGACAACTGTCAGAAAGGAAACCAGAAACATTAGTTTAGATCTAAATATGCTTTAATGGTAAACTTAAAGCCATCAAAGAATTAATAGAGATAATTTCTTTCATCACCACCTAGATTTTATTTTTTATGAGATAACAAGTTTGGTTGACAGCGATGGAAAAGATAAAAGTTCTATCTGCTTTTTTAGTACTATAAAAATGCAAATTAACAATTTTGCACAATAATCTACCAATAAGCCGTGGGTAGAATCTATCCAGAACTAGCTGATTGGTAAAGTCTAAAAAGGCCTTGGTCTGAGTAATCACCATATGGGTATTTTTGCTTGAGAGCCAATAAGGATCAGCTTTCCAGTGTTAGTGAAAGACTGCTGATAAAACTTGTGGATGACACAAAAGGGGGAGGAATGTTAAAAGCTGTGAGAAAAGCACCATCTTGTTCAGCATGGTATGAACTGCTGCTATCCTCTAAACAGGACCAATTCAAATATTACAGATTTTTAAATACTCCAATACAAAATAATTACAGCTAGGAATAAAAACATAGAGTATTTCAGAACGATAAAGACGAAACAATTCAGAAGAAGATCTCTGTGTAATGGACTGGTAAAAAACCCCTAACGTTATTTGCTGGAAAACTGAATAGGGAAGAGATTTCATGTCTGTATATGGTGTTGAGACCAATATAGGAATACTGCACATAATTCTGGTGTCCAGCATCAAAAGCCTATAGAAAAACCAAAGAAAAAACTTATACTGAAAGAAGCAAGAGCCAAAACACATTTAACTTATCAAAAAGAAAATATAAAGGCGTAACTGTATCTCCATATACAGTAAGTATTGGACAGTAAAAGGCTCTAACTCCTCAAAAAATCCAGAACAAGAACTAACATCCAGAAGTTGATGCTGAGGAAATTCAAACAAAAAGGCACACGTTTTAATGTTTCACTGAATAGTAAGAAAATGACAGATTCTTCCTGCCTTAAAGCATCAAGAGAAATTGAAACAGCACAATATGCACTCTACTTAAACTCAAGTTTATAGGCTTAACACAGAATTAACTAGGCTAATTTTAATGGTATATGTTATACAGGATGTCAGATTAGATGATTTAACACTCCCTTCTGGCCTTGAAAATCTATAATCAATGAAATAATCCATTAGTTGCACTTTATAGAGTTTCTTACACGTTCTTGTGAAGTATCTGGGGTAGCCCACTGCCAAAGACAAGCTAGCAGACTGCTGTTTCTTGGTTTGATGTAGTAGAGAGCTGAAGTACTTGCGCTCTAATTATCACTGAGAAAATATATTAGGTTGACGAGCCAAACTGTGGTAATTTGATGACCAAATATGTATGTTAGCAAAGTTGTTGCACACTACTAAGAAATCTGAAATGTTCAAGTTATTACAAGCCATCTGACGAGGATAAGCAATTATTTTCCACATTTTATCTTCAGCTGCAAATTATTGGTTTAAGCTTAAAAAAAAAAAATTAAAAAATCAGATGTCTCTTGCAAGAGTTTTAACAATTACCAGTGACTATTTAGATCTGAAAATAACTTTAACTTTAATAAACATGAGTGTTTACACTAGCAGTAACCATGTGCAGCTCTTTACAGTATCCTATTCTTCAAATAAAACATGTAATTATTGCACACAGAGAAACTGTGCCATTATCTCATTATTTCCATTAAACTAATGGAAATTATTTACTCTTTTTTTGTTTTCCACAGAATTAATGTACTTGGTACACGTGATGAATTATTTTTAACTAGTCCTAAGACTTAACAGTTTACAGTCAGTTCACAGCTTTCTTGACAATGAATTGGACTTAATGAATTGCAGTTATTTTAAGGGGGAAAAAGTCTTTATCTATTAACATTAATCATTACATTGAATGAAGTTATGTGGAATATCCTCCACTTATTTTGAAGTAATCAAAGCTGCAGTCACTGTCTTTCTAAAGGAAACTCTCAAAACTTCAACTAATCAGTAACCAAGTAAAACTATTGTGAAAAACTTAAACTGTTTTGTCTGTTGCACTTGATTGCAAAAGGGTTATGTGTGAGAAGAGTGTTTAATCGGGAGAGGATTAAGAACTTACAGTTACGAGATTTACTTTATTTTACTTATAGAGCTGCTCGGACAGTAATGAAGAATCAACTGGCAAATCAAAACTCCAAATTTTATTCTTATTTTCTTATGCATTTCCAAAGGACAGATGACAACTGCTTCACAAAAATTTCTCCAATGCTGACCAATCCTTTAGCAGCCGTTTACACTAGTGCTCGATACTGCTGAGTGTGTTTTTAGAAGTACTATAGGATAACCTGCAGTGCCAAGATTTCTGCTTTTGGAGAGCCCCATCTAAAGTAAGTGAGAGAACCAACACTGATTCCAAGACAAGGGAAAGTCATAAATTGGCTATATGATCAACATTTCTTTGATTCAGGGTAAAGTAGGATGTTAACCTTACTACACTGATATGGTAGCTGTAACTAACAGGAACCTTCAGAAAATGTTATTTCCAGATATGAAGATGAACTGATTTATTTTAAAGGAGAGCAACACAGCCACTACCCACAGCCTTCCCCTACACGCAGGCTCTTTGCCTTTCATCTTAGACTTGCATTCCACTTTAAGAATGCCAGAAGTTGAGAGCTTACTCTTGGTCTTTCAGCTGACATACAGGATTAGTATTGTCTTTTAACTTTGTTTAAATGCAGCAATAGTCAAAACAGTTTCCTGAGCATCTTGACAAACGTTAGGGTTTCAGACATCCTCCCCTCTTTCAAAGGGTTGCTTTGGGGTTTTCACTGGCCTCCAGCTTTTTCTTCACTGGACACTCATTTCCCAAATACTGCTGCTTTGCATTCTCCTCTTTAGCAAGTTCTTTTTACGCTTTGGATTTTTGTTTCTTGTTCCACATCTATTTCTCTCTCCCAGTCAAATACCTGTACTATGCAACAGAACTTTGTGATAGCAAATTGAACCACCTTACATTCTTTGCTTCTCCTATCAGTGGCCATCTTATTATGCATTTGTCTTGAGAAGTTGGCTTATCAACCAAATTTGCTACAAAGATGACTATGTGGTACTTGAAGAATCAGTGGTTTAGAAGTTTCTGCCTTTGGGAGGACAAACTAAAGCTGAACAACAAATAATATGCAGAATAGGGTATTAACAGTTACCAGGAAGGAAGCCTCCAAACAGCCAAAACATTTATTTACTTTCCCTCTTTCAATATTACTTCTCTCTCTGCACGGGCTACAACCATAACAAAGGGCACATTTTTTCCTGTTTCCAAAGTGTATATGCTCATGAACTGTGGAAGGGAGATACCAGAGATAAAAGAATGGCTGTGAGGAGAAGACAACTGCTATGAGAGAATCTCATTCCCCCAGTAATTCTCCGTGCCTACTCACCACTATTCACAAATGCCTTATCAAGGACAATTTGCAAATGTAAGCTTCTCTTACAGACATTTGCAAACACATTGCATTTATTTATAAAAGAACATCTCCTAATGTAATTAACAAATTAACATATTATAAATATTATGATTGCAAACATTTAGAAGTGATCCTAAATTCACACATATGTAAAGCACAAAAGGCAGGTGCCTGAAAACAACCTCCATTCAACCAAAAAAACATGCTGCATGACTCTTTAGTCTGTCTTGACAACTTCACATACACTGACAGCTGAGAACAATTCTGGATGCTACATAAAAGGAGTCATATTTGAAAATATGTTGTTTTGCTCTATCTGAATTATTTCAACTCTCATCCTTTAAATTATTAATGTAATATCAATGTTCTATTTTTAAGAGCAAGTCCATTTTAGAGCAACAAATGGAAAACTAACTATAGCAGGTAACAATAAGAAAATTACTAAATAAAACTGTATATAGACTAACCTAAATTTATATTCACCTTCAGTAACAATTATGACTACATACACTGTAAGAGCAGTATTGCCACTAGAAATGTGTTTCCAAATTTTTTTATTTTTTTTTTTAATTTGAAGGTTGGAAATTGGGTGGGAGGAAATGAGGATTAGGGAAGAGAGGCTATTTTTCACGAAATATCAGATAGGAGATTTCCAACACTGCATTATGGTGAAAAACAGTGACAGCACAAGAGTACTGCAAAAATGGAAAGGACAGAAAATGTGCAAAGATATAAAAGAACAGAAAGAGAAAGATCTGAGAGTTATCTTTACACAGTTACTCCATTTCTGGGATATAATTAAGATCACAAGTATCTTGTTTTGGTAACAGCAGCAGCAGTTTTGTGTCAAAAGTGAAGGGGGGAGCAGAATGATCAGATCTTCTTGCTTAGAGTAACTGCCAGAAAGCTAATGTACTGGGTGGAGTTGGACAAGTTGCATTAATGGGTAGAAATGCACAAAATTCCATTTCTGATACAGAAACTTACGCACACCTGCAACAGAGTCCCTTTTTTCTCTCTTCTCACCTGTCCTAATCACACATTTATTTCATTTTATAAGAGACAGGAAATAGGCTACTCTGTTGAATCAGCAAATTATTTTATTAACACACAGTAATCAATAAACATGATTTGATTCCTACTTGGAAAATATTAGAAGGACAAGAGTGTATGATCAGGTTAGGAGAACCAAGACCATTCCAGACTAGTGTTAAAAGAGGAAGCCCAGTTTTCCTTAGAACATACTGTTAAGGAACTATAACCAACTTTGCAGTAGAAGGAGGTTTCGGAACCTACTCCACCATACCAAATTCTTCCAGTGCACTGCAGATGGCATTAGAAAACTGTTGCGGTTCCAATCAAGCATGTGTAACATGTAGAGACAACCAAAGATAAGGCGAAGTTACATATAGTTACTATGCACAGGCACATTTTTTTTCAGCTGCTACATTTAATACCTATGTGAAATGACCATGTTTGTGCATGCTTGCATGTCTGTTATGAATGTGTATGCATTCCTATTGCGATGGAGCAGCCATGCATGATGCATGTGATGTGCAAACTGGATTTATGCACGTTGAAATATTTCAGTATTTGATTCTTCTTCGTGACAAAGAGCAGGGCTTCCACTGAAAGCTCATTTAATAAAAATAATGCAATGCAAATGAACCTGAATCAGAAAAATTAGATTGATGGAAGTAGCTTGGTCGCTGTAATTACACAAGGTGTATTATTTCCTAAATTCTCTTTGCATTAAATATATACCATACATTTATCAAACATAATTAGCAGTTTAGGTGACAAGGATTTGATTTTTCTCCTGCAATAAAAATCCCTCTACGCTGGTATGTACATCTAAAATGTAATACGAACATTTTCTTACTATCATTGTTTA
Source organism: Burhinus oedicnemus (assembly GCA_008921705.1). Lineage (NCBI taxonomy): Eukaryota > Metazoa > Chordata > Aves > Charadriiformes > Burhinidae > Burhinus > Burhinus oedicnemus. Next base: position 299,103 of record VFFE01004873.1, read on the forward strand.
CTCCGCTAAGAAAAATTTCATAGGATCAAAGAATCAGAGAGGGAATACCATTTGGGACTTACAAAACAGAAGATGAGGGAGATGGCTAGGTCAGCCTTTTGTGGATTTCATGAGCATAAAATAAAATTAAATCAGTCAAAGCTTTTAAGGTTGTTAGTCAAATAAATCGTATTTGAAAGCAAAATAATTTATGATACCCCAGTATAGCTTTATTTCCCTTATAACCAGCATTTAATTTTTTCAAATACAGAAGTAAATTGATGAACAAACAGCAACAGAAACAGAAGTTACAAAAGAAGCTGTGACAAAGTGGGATGTGGTCAATAGGCATTCTACTAAAAGAAATGGGTTTTCAGAAAAAGACAAAGTATATTCAACAAAAATCTTATTTTTATGTAGCACTACCTTTCTTTGCTTTTATTTGCCTTTTGCTAATTTCTCTCTGTCTAAACCTAATTTAAAGAATAGCCTGGAGAATCTATTTTAACACACAAAAATTTTAAGGTGATACTACACTGATCTGAAGCAGAAGACTAATATTAATGCACTATTCTTAGATCTCTAGTGATACTCTTCAGGCTGACTTTTGATTGACAGGCTGCCTTAGGTTTGAGTTTCCTGTATTCATTTTCCATTTCAACTTAATATCATTGCAACACATTTTCTAGATGATCCTTGTATTTTATAATAGAGGCTGCTCCCTTTTTTGCCCAAGATTGTACAGTCAATACTGTGGGGTACATCTTCAAAAATATTCCAAACATGAGTTAAACATTTGAGCTTCCTCATACAAGGTGTGTTTGTTTTTAAATCTAGTGAACATTAAGATCAAAATTGTGATGACTGGAAATGTGCTGTTTATCATACAACATGCAAAAGTAGTACCTTAGGAAAGTCCCTTGGAAGAGAGGCAAAATATTTGAAATGGGATGCATGCTTGTGTATTTCCATAAATAATATTTGCAGTAACATTAAATTACTGAACAAACTACACTTTTCATGACTAATTGAATTATCTAATTATAGCATATCTCACACCTTCTGTGGATCTTCTATGGCAAGCAGCAGCCAATAAAACTCGAGTTCTGCAGTACACACAGTTCTTCCTGCTGTAACACTGTCAATTCCTTTCTGCTGCTTTCCCCACTGGCTGTTTTCAGCAGATTCAAGCTGCAAGTGCACCACTGCAAAAACAATTCTTTTACCTTTAAACAAAAAACTACCCATCTCTATATTAGTGCTCGGATTTCATTTAATCTCTGCTGTATGCCACAAGGCACCTTCAGTGTTTCTGGTTTATACATTCAAATCTTAATGTTCAAACTTACTTCACTTACTGAAAATAAATTCAGCTAGAAAGGTATTTGTTTGCTTGTTTTTAAAGACATTTCAAAAAGCAAAACACCTTAAGAAAATACTAGCCAGTTGTAAACTCTGATCCTGTAAGAAGCTTAAAATTTTGTTGTTTGTTCCAGAATGGTTTGCATCATGTCCAGTTTGATTGAGAAGGGGAGAGAGAAAAGACTGCTTGCTGATTATACATCTAATACATATATAGATTTATTATATATCCCTCACTGTACATCATTCTTACCAAAATGCAGTTTGCTTCCCACAAATGCCATCAACCAACAGGACAAGGGCCAGTTTTGTTTATGCTGAATTTTCATCTGTGTTTCATGAACATACAAGTGCTATTTTTCACAAGGCTTTGGAGCAAAATACTGAATACATGAACTACAAAAGCTGCCTCGTTCCACTGGAACGTAACTGCCCATATCCTCTCCCTTCAGTAAGATTTAAGGGTGTTTCTAGTCTCATAGCAACTAGCCCTAGATAGCTAATATTTATAGGTTGTGATGCAATTTACTAAGCGTGGGGACATTAAAAGCTATTAGACATGTTTAAGAAATTTCATTAGTACATACGGATAATTATGAAACTGAAATTCTCACTGAAACTAAATGCAATGACATCAGCCTCTCTGACCTTCTCAGAACAAAATGAGAACATTACCAACACAACTAAGATAATGAAGTTTCTTCTTCTCTGTCTCAATAGTTGAATGTTTCTTTGGGAGTTTGGACACATGGGGGTTTCTGTTTAGGTTTTGAGTGGTGTGGGTTTGGTTTTTTTAATAGTTTCACAGAAAATAACTGTATCAAAATAATGGCAGAAAGCACTTCCAGTTTTTCTCTTAAAATCCCCCAGGATCATATGGGGACCTCAAGTCAAAAACCTTCACTTTAGAACAATAAATAAATAAACCCGCTAAAGCCTTCCCAAGGCTGGCCAACTGTAGCATAAGTAATGCAAGAGGCTGAGAGATGCCAGATAAATTTGATTACTATAAAAGATGGGAATATGTTTCTTTCCTCAGAGAATTCACAAAAAGGGGTCAAAAACAAAGCAGCACTGAAAACGAACAACTTCATTTTGCCAGCAACTCAAGGCGAAAATACAATACAATTTCGCGGGAACATTTTATCACATTGGTGCAGACACCTCCTAATCTTCCATTTCTGAAAAAGGAAAATAGGAAAGATACAGTCCAAGCAAAATGGGACTCTTCTTTCTTTTCTGGAAAAGTCATTCTGATTAGTATATCAATTTAGTAAAGAGTTCAAGAACTGTTTTCTTCTTCCACCTGCTACCAGTGTCATAGTATCTCTAACACATTTCATTACAAAAAAAAAAAAGTAATCTTACATTTCATGTTATTCTTCCTACCTGTCAGATTACCAAATCATTTATATCGAACACATTCAGAGAGCATCATTAGGAGAAGTGACCTACCATACTTCCCTTGTTAAAGAAAAACAAAGTCTTGACTCAATGTTAATTGTTACAGCCCTGAGTAACGATTAGATACAGAGATCCCCTGTGCACTGTTCTCCAACTAAAAGATAGTCCTGATTTCACATTGCTACATTTTTCCTCTGTAAATAGATGAGCTCTTGCCAGTTGCTATTACAACGGCACTAGTATTTTGTTAGCCTCTCTGGAATTACTTTTTCCTTCATGTGTCCTAGGGTTGCACTTGGCTTTTTCACTAACACATCATGTTGGTGGCACAGTCATGCTGTTGTCAGCTAACACACCCTCATCCCTAGAAAATGCTATACTTTCAGCTAACAGCAAAAGATATTCTTACTAGAATCTATTAGATTTCACCTTATTTTCATTACTTCTTCAAAGTCATTTAAAGTCCCAAACTTTCACTCTATTAACAGCATCTCTCAGCCTTAGGTCTTCAGCCCAATCTCAGTAATCGGTGTGTGATTTTTATAGAAGAGTTACAAAGAAGTATAAAAAAAAGTTGATCTTTGAGGAAGAAGTAACTTCCATGCAGTCTGATAAATTCATTTTCAGCACAAAAAAGTCTTTTATTTGCACTACACTTCTTACAATCTTCTACTTTTGAAATAAATATTTTTCCACGGTGTCACTGTATCAGTTGCTCTACAGGACTCAAGAAAGGATAGGCTTGAAACAGTTTTACTAATAATATTTTTTAGTATTAAAGGAAGAAACGAAATGTTTCTGAAACAGTCAATCTTTGGCAAGTTCATTTTATTCCTTTTTCCATTCAGTTTCCTGCCTTTAATTCTTTCCTTCATGTTGCCGCAGTATTCCTCTTTCTTATATTATTCTGTAATACAGAACATACAGCTTTATATGGCAGTCCCTTCAAAATTTTTGGATGGACAGTACCATCTCCCTAACTTAAAGCACATTAACCCTTTTAGTACTGAAGAAGTTTTGAACAAGCCTGAGGTATCCTTAAGCCCATCCTAACACTCTGCTAGTTCTTCTCTTTTCAGTTATGAGACTATGGAATCTTTGACTATTTACTTTTTTTTTTTTTTTTTTAATGGTGTTTTTTTTC
>VFFE01004873.1:303011-330334 GCA_008921705.1 Burhinus oedicnemus
GGGTATGTGCATGTAGGCTTTTGGGGGGAGGGTTTCTTTTGCAAGTAAGTTGACAGCCCATTCCTGCAAGTTCTTCCCTTCTGCTTAGAATGCAATTTCCAGTTAGCATTTCTACCTTTGGCTTACAACACTCTTCCTCACTTTCCAACACTCAAGTTCTTAAATTCATCAGTCCAGGTGGTTTCACCAATAAATTTTGTGCATTTCCAAAATTTTGCCATTTTGAAATAAAGCAGAAATTAAGTAGCAGACTACTTTTATTCTTCCACTTCATTTAAAACAAATGTAACGATCCCAGCTTTGCCATAAGCAGCTCTGAAGCTCAGCTAAATGACATTAAGATGAAGCAATCTATTGGCTATCACAGAGAATAAAAACTTTTTCCTTTATAAGCAGTATTTTTTTTTTATGCTAGAAATTTAAGTCACAATTCCCAATACTATTTCTGTTGGGTTTTCAGAGACAAAGATCCACACCCAAACTTTGTCAAAACCAGATCAGGATTCAGTATTAAACGCTTTCCAGTGACCAAGCAGAAGCTTTTTTTATGTCAAACAATCTTATTAAAAAAACGGTTGATTATCTGCTTTATTCACGGTATTGCTTCTTATTTTATCACAGTCTACTTATATAATTGCCCTGCAACTATCACTTTATCCCTTATTTCTTTTTTCCACAGTATACACATTCCAAAATCATCCATTTCCAGGAAAGCAAAGTCTAATTATTATTTGTAGTAACACATTAAAAAATGTTGTCTACACTAAATCAACCTAAAGGTAACACCTTCATTTTCAACTTTCAAGGCCAGAAGACAATTATAATCTGGAATGAAGAACAGTTTCCTCATAAGAGCAAAACATGTTTTAGTACGGTAACAAATAGTTGAAACAATAATCAATACTTTAAAAAAGAGTAATTACCCTCTACAGATTTCAAAATATTTTAAAACAAAGAGTAAGACCAAGATACAAAGAAATTCAGTAATTTGACCAAAGACAACTCAAACAAAAGAGAACAAGAGGAGAACAACAATCATCTGTTCGATGCTCTGTTTTTTCCTCACTGTATAGACAGATCCAGCTTTACTGAGAAGCCAAAAGATGATTATAGCAGCTTACAACTGCCCATCTTGGCCATCACGCAATGGGCTACCTATAGGGGCTCTGGGTACAAGAACTCTTTTTCAGATGATGACCAAAGGAGTTTGGGAAAAGGCAGGTCCAAGGAGAAGAGCATTATAAGAATGAAAGAGTCGTAAACTACTGCAACAGAGTAAGAAGGGGAAAGAGCTGGAGCGATTGAAGATGTCAGGAACACTGAGCAGACCAGCTCTTGCTCCCCCCTTTTACTAAGCTATGTGCAGTAGACACTTCTCTGTGACTGCTTACTCTGAGCTAAACAGACACTGCAAAGAAGTAGTCACCAAGAATCAGCTGTCAGAAACTGGTTGCTATGCCCTAGCCAAATGGCAAGTATGTGACCACAGCCAAACGTACAGCAACTGCAGTTTGTAAAAGCTGATTCCTGGTAAACAGTTACCCTGAACAGCTACAGCAGCGGTATTCACCACACAGCAGATGGTCATCAGCAGCCAGGTCTCTAGACAACCCACTCCTGCTGACACAGCGACAACAGGCTACCTAACTGCCCTGGATTGTTCCACAGTGCCCGCAGAAGTTTCTGAACCTGATCCTCAGCAAAGAAGCAGACCTGAGCAACACAGAGAGCTGGAGAGCAAGTGCACAGGCTCACAACAAGTGGGAACTGCAGCAGGGAGTGCAGGTGCATGTGACAGAAGAGAATGAAATACCAGAAGTGCAGACTGGGTCCTGGGTTGGGAGATCTGGAGAAAGGAGGACATAAAAAGCATTGGTAATATGAAAGTACAATCCAACATTAGTGAATTTAGGGTTTTGTTCATCACTTCATTGAGTTTTGCACTCCTGCTCTGACAGGATAGCACAGAAGATGGGAAATTCGACTAGATGGATCAGTCAGGCAATTCTGAAGCCCCAGATATTGAATGAAGGAAACAATATTGAGAAACTAAGAAAAGGGCAATACTGACTATCATTAAAACAAACAAATTAGATGCTGGCTTTAAAAGCCATCTATATGCTGTCCTCTTCTTATATTCTCTTTTCTTTCTGACCACTTAAAAGGTTGCTTGCATGAGCATAGCAGAAAAGCAAAGCTGTTAGAAAGTATGCGTTTTTATAGAACAGAAACACAATGTGAAAATACTACAAAAACCCTTTAAGATAAATAATGAAACAAGATTTATGAAAGTGCTTTCAATTTCTTCAGACACTCTTTTCTTCTAAGAAACCTGACAGCACAATATAAAAATTATTTTCCTTGCAATATTAATTGTTTTTAATATTAACATAAAAAATCCTGACCACTCGCAATTTAAAAACACAACAAAATTATATGATTAGAGGTTTGGAGACATACATATCCAAAGACTCTATACAGAAAGGGTACTGTAACTTGCTTTTTGTGCTTGAGAGATCACTTTTGGTAGGTCTATAAAACTAAGATGCAAAAATCTTGTAGAGTTAATAATCTTTGTACTTCAGTGGCATAATTAGTTGATTTTTTTACAGCAAGGAGTTATTGAAAAAACAGTTGAAACCTGCAGAAGGATGCTCCTGCATAGAACAGTGACTGATGGGCAGCTCTGTGACTGACTAAATGAACAAAAGGCTCCTGTGGATTTTAATAACACTGATCCACTTATGAATCATAAATGATACAGAAACCCTTTTGCACCTTTGAGATTTTCAAGATTTCAGGAGGGGGGAGAGTTTTCATCCCACAAAATGTTATTTATCTTTTTTTTTCCCCTTAGGAGAACAATGGCATTTTATGTGTGTTTCACATGGGTGTCCTATCAGAGACAATTTTTTTAGATTTTCTGCCCTAGGTAAGCTTTGTGAAAGTGAGAAGTATAGCAAAGTTTTCATACCCTTTCACAATTACCTGAAATATTGCATAGGAAAGATGAGAAAAAACAGACTTAGTAGTAGGGCAGTAAGGCCACTAGAGAAGAGACCCTGAAACTAACTGACACCTCTAGATTATAATTTCTCATGGTTTTAAGGAATTATATTGGATTTTTTTAAAATTTAGATTAAAAAAGAATTAATTAATATATCCTTTCTATGTAACCATAAGTCTGTAACAAAGTGTAAATAGATGCAGCTGGGAGGTAAGATTAACATATGTTTTAAAAAGAAGTAGCTAATATTTTCAGAAGGAAAAAGCCTAGGCAGCTTTTGCTTTTCTGACTCTAGGAAGTCATGAGAAAACATTTCTTCAAGCTAAGTACTCCAAGCTTTCTCTTTCTGAATATACAAATACTATTACAAGCTACAACGCCCTCTTATCTAGACACATTTCTTACACTGCATTTTTATACTATATACAAATAATTCCATATATTTTACATGTATGTAGCTACCTATGCACATATTCCTTAAATAAACTTTCAAAACTACATTTTCAGAATGACACAGACGTAGCAAACTCAAATGCTAGGAAATACAAATGTTTAACTAACCAAGTACAAGTACAAGTAACCAAATACTTTTGATCCTTGTATGTATGCTTCAGTTGAAATAATCTCATTTTTCCCCACAGAAGCCATATGCCATTAAAAGCACGAAAAAAGTTTGGGTGACTAAGACATAAAACTGGAAAAGAAGGTTCTGTCTCTACCACTGCCAAAGAGTTCCTACTCTGTATCAACCATGCAAGTATACGACACACCCCACAAAACTTGAACTCCTGATGCCCCGCTGGATATCACTTTTACCTCCACTCTAGTTCCTAAACCCACTATAGCTCTCAAACAACCTACTTCACTGGATTCCTGATCTTGAATCCTATCACTCAGCTGCTAAAATTCTCACTTTAGGAAAGTTCAAAGCATTGTCACCACCATGATCATAGCCACATGTCATACTGTAAAATAATGCTGCTTAGGCTCAAACAAAACCAAACTAAAACCTAGAAAACTTCCTTAGGATATTTATTGATGCAGCATCTTAAAAGATTTTTCTAACAAATTTTTGTTTCTGTGAAAGACTTATATCTCACATAAAAGCATAAGAGTTTTTTAAAAAATTAAAAGTTGGCGTGTCTGAAATAGTACTAGAGCAAATAGCCTCTTGCAGTGGCGATTTCATAGACAGCAATGGCTGTACTCTCTCTGTGCATCAGAAAGGAATTTTTCATTTCATACATCATTTAAAACCTGCTGCAGTGATTCCACAAACCTGTCTATAATATTAGCACAAAGTGAAGAGAAGCCTTCTTTCCCACCGCCCACTCCAATTCAAGTTATTTTGGCCAAAATTCAGCTGTGCAAGTAGACCACCATAGCACTGATGACAGAGAATCAAAGCATACTTAGTACTAGATAATGAAGAAAAATATCTTATATTCTCATACATCAAAATAAAATTACACTGCAAACTTACTGCTGAAACAATATACCATAGCAAGCAACCAGCTAATGCACACAGTTGTTTCAATATTTTTAAAAACAGATTTGCATTTATATCATATTTTCAGAAATTACTCTCCCAGGACATCGTAAGAGTCTGGAACAAAGCTTCTCCTTGCAAAAATGCCTATTCAGACAGAGATCACCTACATAGTCTGTGGCCATTAACACAGGTAGATCACTTACTGCTGCAACTGCCCCGGAAAAAAATTATGAAGATTATCATTATTTGCAAAAGTTATTATTGCTGATATGATTTTTAAATGGTCAAATATAGAGCTATGTTCTGAAAATACATAATTCACTAATCTATGTGCCAAAGCCTTAAACTCACACTGTGGCCACAATTCACACACCTTCTGACTACGTTAGACAAAGCTGAAAAATGGACATCTTTTACACAAAACTCATTTAAATAATACTAAATACTTGCACTTGGAACTCGGCATGGAATTACAAAGGAAGAGGCTTTCTCACCATATATGAAGGACTTCTGGACTGTAGCACGTAACACAGGATAGCCACTTCCTGGGCATTAATTCAGTAATTCCACATCTCGTTCAGGATAAATCCAGAAAGTAGCTAGCACAAATAAATGAAAAACACAAATTTAGCAGGGGTTTGATGTGAACAAACAATTTTTTCTTGTCCGTTTAACTAACAAAACAATCTCCTATGGTCTTCCTTTCTAGTCTAAAAATAAAGGTATGTTACGAGAGAGGTTGCATCTACTAGTTTGGTTGCACATGAGTATATATTGGTATCATGCTAATACTAGCATCTCAAATGCATACAATATCAGAATTTTTGGAGGGCAATAATATTGTACACACACAGCGTTAATCTACTGGGACCTCCTATGCCTCTCTGCACAGCCTGGTCCCCTGCCTGACAGAACGCATGCAAAGCAGGCCATCACCCCCAGCCCGTTCCCTCCAGCACACAATCCCTGGCTGGGGACACGGCGCGCAGGCGGCTGCATTGCAGCACAGCCAGAGCCAGCAGCTCAGCTGTCTTCAGCCACCTCATGGGTGTTTGGCACATGAATTCCCCATGCCGTAGGGTAGAACACAGCTACCTGTTCTGCTCAATGCCAGGAAGGTGACATTGCTACAAAGCAAACTGTGGTACAGGACAGCAGACCTGTCTGGAGAAGCAGCGCCATGGTCATGGGCCAGGCAGTCTAAAGGGATGTGAGGGGCTGACTTCAGCCTTGCAGACTCAGGTTTTCCCTCCTTTTGTATGACCAAAGCCAAACTCAGCTCAGATTAGACTATGAACAAGGTGGGTTTGTGCTTGCCATAGTTTTGAATTTACGCTCAAAAGACACTGGGCATGGCCATACAGAGTGCTTGTCTCCCAACGCCTTGTGTTCCTGCCCTCGCATAAAAGCCAAATCAGCCCAAGTTACTTCTGTAATCTATATTTCTGCATAGAAAGAACAACGGAAAGCTAACAAGCAAAAAGATCCCTTCTTTCTACTCCTTAATACATTGATACAGAGATTGAAAAACACAAACCAAATCGTAACAAAAGCTGCAGATGGAAGAACACTTTTGAAAAAAGCATCTGTTAATATTTTCAGAAAGATAAGGTCCAAGAACCAATCATTATACACCATATGAAAGAGGCAAATAAATATAGATTATATGACTCTCCTCCTTTTGTGTGTCAAACCAATATTTTAATTTTATTTTTAAATCTGCCAATCAGGGCAAAATTAGCCACCAAAAGTGTTTTACATTTCAAACATCTGTCATATACTAAAATTGCCCATGTCAAATAGACAGAATAGGGGTAACATGGACGGTTTTCAAAGATTCATCAGATTTCTGGTCTCGAAAATTAAAATACACAGATATTAATCAGAATTGAAACATCCAGTCAGTAAACTTCTCTCAAGGAAAGACTTTGCAGAGAAAAGAAACTTCAAGCAGTAAGAAGAGACATTATATTTCCTTTTTAAAAAGTTGAGAACAGATTGCAAGGTTTGCAAGATAAGATGGTCTAAAAGGGGACTGCAATTTTAAACAGTCCAAACATATCTTGTCATGTCCAAACATTGACCCATATTAGATTACAATCTAATTATTATCTGACATTATTTCTAAGAGTGAAAAGTGACATCATTTGCAACTGACATAACAGCATGCTGCTCCAGAGTGAGGAGTTCTCTGCACTGGGCTAGATGCCTAGAATTTCCCTACTCCTCTGACCTTAGCTGTAAAAAACATTGTTATTCTTCTCTGATGTTTCCTGAACTGAAGGAGAGAAAAAATACAGCAGGAGAAGAAAATATAGCAGGAGAAGGAGGTCACTTATAATGAAAGGCGTTTACGCTGGGCAGATACCAACACAAAAACAGAGCAGGGAGCTGCACGCAACAGTAAATGAGTCTTAAAATACAAACAAACCAAAACCCAATAGTATAAAGGATCAGAGAAGTCTAAATAGATTAGGCACCCACAGCATAAGTGAAAATCTAAGCCTCAAAAGTAAGAGAGGGAAAAGCAGACAGGAAAAAACCTCAAATATAGAAGGCAACAGTGGAAAGTCAAGGTGTGGTCTCTATGGAGCTAGATACAGGATCCAGGAAGCCAAGGGAAATGAATCAAGAGAAAAGTAGAAAATCTAGGATAGTGATTTTTAATAAGATACATCTAGATTAGAAAAACCAATGAATGTGATGGAGGATAAGCATGCTATAGTTCCACTTAGTGGGAACACCTGACTTCAGCATGGCTTGTCACCACCCACAACAGCACCCAGTGCAACCAATAGTGCCCCAAGCAATGTCATCTTCCAGCTGTGTACCTGAAGAGAAGAATACCTTCAGGAGTGTGAACCACTATTCAATTTTTCACTCATTAACGTGTATTAAAAGGAATATTGATCAAGAACTTCTCTGCACATCGACACCCATATCACTGTAATGGTGTGGAAAATACCTTCAAAAATAATTTCTTAGATACAATGAGGAAAACTACTAGATAATGCTCCATACTATTAACACTCATAGTTAAATACAAGGATACATAAAACTGCCCCAAATTCATTACCTATTTGCTGGATCTGCAGTACAAAAAGTCTTATTGCTACTGAATTTTCTTTCAAAAATTTTCAGTAACTGCTAAGATTATATATTGATACACCCTTCTTTTCTGTCAACACCAAAATATTTCTGTAAGTGTTGCGACCCTGGAAAATTTTGGTTTTAAGTAAATTAAAGGACAAGCTACAACGATAACTTGAATATTGCTAATTTTTTTTAACATGCCAAAATACTTGTAAGTTATCATAATGTGGTAAGTTATATGAATTGAACACTTTTGAGTTATGAGAATTTCTGTGAGTATCATAGTACAGGAACACAAGAAAGGTTATAAAATCTAAGACCATTCAATGACAGCTTGTGGAAAGCTTCCCAAATTACTTGTCGATGTGCAGTGAAACAACCAGCCACATGATGAAAGATTTTACTAAACATGAAATAAGTACAACTGGTTATCTAGTTACATTTATGCAGCAAGTATGTAAATCTGCTTGTCTACATTCACAGCATAGTTTCTTGAAAATACCAGTCTCAGATACAAGCCACTGACGTTACAGTATCATTAGCTGAAAACTTAAAGGGAACTTACAAGTACTGACTAATACTGCATAATTAAAAAAGATTAGAGTCAGAAAAAATGAGACAACCGTTTCTATAGATTCCTCTGTTAGAGGTTCCACAGGTTCTCCTGCATCAAAGAGGTAAAGGCTCTACTACCAATGCCATTATGATTTGCAAAATAAGTAGACCCGAAGAACACCACAATATCAACAATTCACGCAGAAGTCTGTGACCCTAGGCTTCCAGGATCCCGGCCTTGCTCTTCTCCCTCCAACACTGCTTCACTGTTGGTATCAGCATACGGACAGGTGCAAACAAGATTTGGTGTTAACAAATAAGCACTAATAAACCAGCAGACATCTGATATAATGGTGCATCTACGACACAAATTCTGCAGCTACCTGTGTTATTTCTGCATAACCTTGAATTGCAAATGCTTACCTGAATGCAGCAAGCAAGCACGTCAATGCAGACCAGGCAGTAAAGATCTATAGCTCTAAACTGTTCCACCGTCATTGTGAAGTTCTCAACTCCCAAATCAATAAAATATTGAGTAACAAACAATGAGCCAGAAATATTCTTGAAAAAAAACCCAACCTTATTCAGAATTGTGAATCATGGAGCCTACACATTTTCCAACATAAGTTCACGAAATAAAAATCTCATTAAAGCTTTAGCCAAAATTTCTAATTCATCAAAGGACCATGTTCTGAATACCAATGAATTTCATGAAAAAGAAGCTTTTTTTTTTCTTGTCTGCATGTCTGTAAAATCTCTCTTAGGTTACAAACCCAAATCTGATGACACTGAAAAGTCTTTCAGGAACAAAGACAGACAAGTAAAACAACCACTAGATCTCTTTAATTCCATGCAAAAGTGTCAACAGCAAAATCACTGCATCTCTTCCATAGCAGAATATTAAATAGTTCATTAATATCCATTTTCCCTTCTTCTCTTTTCAGAGGCTACTAAAATTGTTTCTGTTTGATTTTACATGAGTGAAACTCCTCCCAAATGAAACAGGTACAAGTGTCTTGAAAGAACATTCAAGTGTACATCATTCAAGACCTTGGCAGTCCCTATCTCTGTGAAACAACAATAGCATCCCACTAATAACAATGCCTTGCTTAACTATTCATTTTTGTAAATAATGGAACTGAAAATTATCTAGTGATGGATTTACACTTTTACAATGCATCTCAGGGATGAAAATGAATAGGGACGAAGAAATTATGTATATTACAATGGGTGACACACAGAACTTAAGATTCTAGCTAGCTCCACAGAAGAACACAAGGCTGGAAAATGTGGCACTACAATTTTTAGCATTTTACTTTTGTCTAATACTACTGTGATACATCCTATATGTATTATTTGTATTACAGTAGCACTTAAAAACTCCAATTAAAATCCAAACACCATTATATTAAACAGAAATAGTATGAAAATTACAATAGGTGTCATAGCCATTTTAATTCCAAACAACCACAATAAATTACCTGTTTCTCAGATATGCATTCCTTTATATTGTAGTTGCTCACAGAATTTAAAATATTAGTTCTTATATTCAGGGGGAGCATTAAAAGGATTGCCTAGGCAGTCTTTTCAGCCTTTTTTTATTTGAAAACCATATTAATGTTTCCAGTGAAGGCACACAGGCTAGAGAGTGAAATTCTACTGACACAAGGCTTGCTTTCCTCAATCACCTTTCCTGAGAAGTAATCCATGGAACTACAAGACAGGGCAATCATTTTACTATTAATATATTTGCATACTGAACAACTTAAGTCTGAGAACTAGGTATGATCTGTTAGAAAGTTATTCTGAGATAGAGATGCATCTTGCATATATGTCTAGCCAGCTGGATAATTGAATATCTGTTTGTTTTGACTTAACAGGACACCACAAATTAGCGTAGACACTGAAAAATAAGATTATTTGGAGGAAGGAAACTGACAAAGGTGACATCTGTTGTGGTAACCGAAAACACAAAGTTTCTCTACAAAAAAAAGTTAATAAAGATTACTTTGTGTTTAAGTAAAAAATGGCAAGTGTTACACTGTGACTATTAGTTCTCTAGTAGGGTATTTATTATAAACAGTATTTCAAACACAGGACTTTAAGAGACAAGGTATAAATATTTTAAATGGTAAAATATAGGTGTTGGGTTTTTTGGTACCGTGTCCAGAAAATTTGCACAAACACATCAAATTCTCCACCTAGGGAATTTACTTTATTGTTAAGTTTGCATTTAAAACAAACGTACATGACCTATTTTGGGGCTAATATAACTAAAAGGAACCTATTTGTTGTTTATTATTTATAAAAGATTCACTTCAGATTAGGCCTTTTGCAGACATGTGTGGCATCATAAAGCATCTCCAGATATCCCCCAGCACTAAAACAGACGAGAAAATGACAAGTTAGGATGTATCCCAGTACACACAGTATTTTATAAAAGCCAAGATTAAAAGCTGTTTTTTCTTCTTCAGAAAGGCCACATGAAAGAGCTAGTACCATGGCTAATGCATTGACCTTCTATGTCTGATAATGACAAGTTCAAGTTCCTAGAGTTGGATAAGATGTGGAACTAAAGTAAGTGCACTCAAGCAACCAGTTCTCCTGCTCTGTTAGAATCCTACTGACAAAACTAGCCCTATAGAAAGAAAGAAGAAAACAGCTTAATTTTTATATATATATATATATGTAACCAAAGGGTTTCTCTACACCATGTGCAGGTCTCATAACTACTTTCTTCAGTCTTCAATCAAAGGCACTGGTGGTTTCTTTCACTTTTTAATACTAAATTTTAAATTATTTCCTGTGAGTAAATGATGTCAAATTTATGAAAAAGAGATTTAAAATTGCTGCTTGTGTCTAAAATTTCACTTTTTCAGCTTTTTTCTTGTAAACAGAGAAAAGAGTAAAACACAGTAAAATCATATATATCATATAAGAGATACAACATCTCTTTACAAACCCTGCCTTCCAAACTTCCAGGAAATCAGAAATGCATTTTTATACAACAAGCGGACTTCTTAAAGTTAACTCCTCTGGAAATCTAGCACCTGCCTTTTGTTTTCAAAGGAGGACAGCAAAAGTACATCAAGCATTTCTTTCTATCACCAACTGAGAAAAACCACAGTAACCTAAAGCCTATCAGTTATTAGTCCAGTACAATTTTTCAGGTTACAGTGGCCAGAGCTCTTCAGGGGCAGAATAGAACTCCTTCACAATGCTACTGGCATGACTGAGGCACAGAAGAGAAAGCTCTTGCCATCAAACTAAGCCCCAACAGCAATAGGCTAGATAGAGAAGGCAAATAGAGTTTGACTAAGGAAAGTGACTAATAAAGCTTTTTTTCTTAAATTACTAGTACTACTAATAATACATATTAGGATGTACTACTAATACATACATATGACTGTGGTTTAGCACATTTTATATTTTCAAATATTTATATTTCAAATCACAAAGATATCACAACCTTTACATCTTTATTTAAGTTATATAAGACAAATAATAGAGGCTAAAAAAATGCTAGGACTTAAGTTTAAATCAAGATGTGCATCATCAGTTTTTAATCATCAGATCATACCCAGTGTTTTACACTGAAAAATTCCTGACAGGACAGCCTGTGATCACAAAGGGAACAATACCATTCCAAAAAAGATTCCCTTTCAAATTTGGCTCTTGAAACAGTACTTTTAATTTCCTCCTTCTCACCCCCAATTTGAGCTCATCTCAGAAACAGTAATTTATGTAGAAAGAGAAATTAATCTTAAGCATCTCCAAAGTCCTGGGTTATTCCACTCCAATAAATTTTCATAGATGAAAATTTTTGCTTTTCCTTAGAAAACACAATGATATTAAACACAAAAAACTACACATTAAAAGAACACTAACATTTCTAAAACAAGAGCTCAGGCTGAAGTTAAGAAATTGCCATAATTAAACTTGTCCAGGAAGACAGATTAAGGTCAAATATGTCTATTAATTTTGGGCATCCACTCTAATCCACCTTAGACTTGATTTTTTTTTTTTTTTTTTTTTTTTAAGCACAGCATTTCATAGCATTTAATACATTCCTAGAATGGGTTTTACTAGTTCCCATTGCGGCTGTGATCTTTCATCACTTCTGCAAATCGAACACCGCACATCGAAGCGGAGCACCCAGACTGCGGAGCGGGCGCAGTCAACAGTCTCTGCACCAGGGCTGAGTTAAGTGACTTGACCAGCACCACGTCAGCAGCCACTTGCCGAGACAGAAAAAAATCCTCTTTTTTAAAGAGGCATTTATCTGCTTTATTCATGGAGTCCACACTCCTTTTCCTGCATACTATATTAATTTCAGCTTCTACCAGGAGCCCTCTGCAGCAGTAAACTCCTTCTTTATAAATGAATCACCCCTATGACTTTCTCTGTGAAGAGATTGGGTGTAAATGCTTTTGACTCTGATACTAATCAAGTTCTCGATGAGGCGAGAAGGAGCAGGCTGGGGTGTGTGCGCTACAGCAGCCCCCCCAGCGCTCCCACAGCTCCTGACCACCTCCAAAGCCCAGGCAGCCATTTTCCTCCCCCCCCAGGGGCTGTTCCTCTGCAGCCCTTTGTCCCCCAGGCCCACCTAACCTTCCTGCTGGGGGCTCTGAGTGAGCTGGGCTGGGCACCCCCAGGCGGAGGAGCCGGGGGCCCAGCCAGAGACTCACCTGCAAGCAAAGCACTGCACACACATGTGCCTCTAACTAATGTCATGGCTGCCAGTCGCAGGAAAACAGGGACAGTAAAACTGGCACCAAAATGACCTCATTTGGTGGTGTAAGTCAAGGCAGCCAAAATAAAAATGAATGGTATCGGTTTCCGGCTGAGACACTCAGGGCAGGGCACTGTGACAGCCCATGGCCTGCCACAGGGGCCAGAGCCTGTCATGGGCCCTCAGCCTGTCACAGGCCCCTCAGCCACCACAGGGACCACAGCCTTTCACTGGCCCATGGCCTGTCACAAGCCCTTGGCCTGCCACAGCCTTTCACTGGCCCATGGCCTGTCACAGGCCCGTGGCCTGCCATAGCCTCTCACTGGCCCATGGCCTGTCACAGGCCCGTGGCCTGCCACAGTGCCAGTGGCCATCACACCACACACTCAGTGAGGGCAGATGGGGCAAAGCTTGGTGGGCCACCAGTCACAGCCTTGCCTGGGGATTTTACCATGTGGGAAATGGCACTCTGCTGAAATAAAAGATGCATTCACACTTTGTAACACATTTTCTTGAGGTTTTGTTACATCCCTCACTACTTCTAATTATCAAAGAGACTTTCTTTCTAAACAAAGGCTGCTGCTTCTTCATCCAAGAACGACGTTAAGATGCTAAATGAGGTATACGATCACAGTGCCTTGCCAAACAAAAGGATAAGTCAAACACAGGCACTTGTGATTTCTCCGCTGGATCAAGGAGAGGGAAAGGAGTTACAGAGAAGAAAGCCTCGATTTCAAACAAATGTTTCCATAATCAACAGTTACTGCAAGCAAGGCTCAGAAAATTACAGGAAAAAAACCTTTTTCTGTAAATATCCCTTGTTTTCTTCTTTAAGGTTAAATATCTCTTTTCTTCAAGTATCAGTCTTAACTTTTTCTTTTGCAGGTTAGCTTGGAAAAAGGAAAAGAAAAAGCTAACCTGGATTTTTTTTTTAATTTGACACAATAAACTATGAATAGTTCCTCTGAAAATGCTACAGCCTGTGATTTAACTTCTTTATTTAGATAAATTCTAAAGTATGTTATTTACACAAAAGCCAGAGAATAATTTGTGCTATTAAGAAAAGATTTGTTTTTTCCAAGACACATATTATTTGTAAACATTCCTAAATACTCATTACGTGAACACACAGTCTTTAAAAAAGCTTACTGTTTTCTCATTAAATTTGTATATTTTTGGAAGAATTTGTGCACTATGTTAAATAAATAGATATTTGGGATAATTTTCAAGTTAATGTTTAAAATACAAATCTTTAGAAAAGTAGTTACTTCCTATCTCTAGCATTGATTTCTATTCAACCCCCTCAGCTTTTTTGTTTCCACCGACCTAATGCGCCTTTTCCATCACATAGCTCATTCTGATATGTATAGCAAATTTCTGAATCCTCAGCAACCCTCTCAGAGGGACAATGGGAGAATTTCGCTAATTCAGTATCTTTCTGTCCTTCCCTCTTTAATTTCCAAAGTAACGTTTGCCATACATCATAATATTCTTCTTTCCTCCTCTCTTTATATGCCCTGCCTTTGTCACATAACAATTCTTTGGAAGTTACTTGCTATTTGAGTACAAAGAACTCTGATGTTTAATGATTGTAACTTCATTTTACAAATTAGCATCTGCAGTACCTGAAACTTAAGCCATGCTAGTTGAAGATGGTTGAAGTTGAATGATTTCAGCTGGAAAAGATGCAAGTATATTACTTGTCCTTTTTATTTATTAATAGTTATTTTCCCTTCCAATGGAAGGAGGTTACCATTATTAATTCCTCTTATCCTTTTCTTATATGGTGATGTTGGAGAAAGTCACCGTGTATTTTTAAGTTCCATACAGTGTATTTTTAAGTTGCGTGCTCCTTCCTATCTTTCTGTGATATGGAAAAATGTCACATTTTGCTTAGACATAATTTCAATAGTTTCATTTATTTTAAAGGGTGCTTAAGTACATATAATTTAATCAGGTTCTTATTTGTGTTCAAAGTTACTACAAAAAATTTAAGTATTAGAAGGCTTGACACAGAACCTTTATTTGACTGTAGTAAAATCCAGGTGGCGATCTTCAAACCTACACACTAAACTTGCATATTGACTTTCTATGACTATACAAAATTCAAGTGATTACAGGGAAAAAAAAAAAAAAGTATTATTTTATTACTCAGGCCAGTGAATAAGCAATTTGTAGGAACAGCTGCTGAATTTGCACAAGCAAATCATGTTTAAAAGGCAATGTCTGAACCTACATGCTTCTCTTGAAGTCATTTTTTATGAAAATTATTTCTTCCTAACCTGAAACATGGCTCTAAACCACCTATGAGCTGTTAGCCGTCTGCATAAACTAGTTCAGAGTTTTACTGCCAGAGGATATCAGGTCAGAGATGGCTTCTGTTGTCAGATCAGTCACTGACTACCTCAATTGCCTTTGGCAAATCATTTAACCTTTCTGTATTAATGTTTCCCTGCCAGTAGAATAGTTCTTCATCATGGTGGGGAGTTTAGCCCATTAATTAATAAAAATAACTATAAAAATGCTCCTTCTTTAATTCCAATGTCTATCGGCTCTAAGAAACTCAAAAACACTGCACATTAGCTAGAAATTAATTGTTTCTATGTAAGTGGGTGCTATTTCAGAGCAAATTTCTACTGCACATTCTTTAATGACTTCACAAATTATGAAGAACACGGCTTACGATTTTCTTGCAACTCATGAATAATAACAACAAAAAGAGAAGCAGTGGTCTTTGTCTTGAACTGACAACTTGCATGTTTTAGAATACTTCTGTAAGTTTTAATGAGTTAAATGATTTTAAAATATATATATTGTGAAAATTCTCTTGATCTGAAACTTTACAT
This sequence comes from Burhinus oedicnemus, assembly GCA_008921705.1. Classification (NCBI taxonomy): domain Eukaryota; kingdom Metazoa; phylum Chordata; class Aves; order Charadriiformes; family Burhinidae; genus Burhinus; species Burhinus oedicnemus. Next base: position 318,737 of record VFFE01004873.1, read on the forward strand.
GCCATGTTTCAGTCTAAAACAAAATTTTACTGCCTAGATATTAAACCCTGGAAAACTGAGTTTATAAGAGAAATACAGAAGACTAGCTACACTGTAGCGTGCTAAGGGGTACCACTATAATACAGTCTATTCCAGAATAATTTTTCTTTTTATTATTTCATTAAGTTGTATCTCACTAAAGTTCCTCCTAGGATCTCTCTACAGCACCAAATTTTTCATTGAGAAAACTATAAATCATAGGCCTAAATTACAATTTCATTATAAACGCCTTCCCTTCTAATGCTGCCTGGGACCTTTTACCCTCCTACATAATTCTAAAAAATGACCCCTGTCATAATTTCCTTCACTAGAATAATATGCAGAGATCTAATCCTGAATCCTGCTGTCTTATAATTTAATATAAGAGGTAATTATTATTCAAAAGATAATGTTGCAGATATTGAAAATATTCTGAAGTTTAAGTCTAAAAAAACCTTGACTTGGTATGTAAAAGCCTCCTATTTGACTCTTGCAGAAAAGAAAATAAATAAAAAGGTTTTAAGACTTTATGCAAAATGCTAGAAGTATTATTTGTAGCTGGAATTTGTCTACTATAATTTCTAATAACCTTTGAACTACAGAGAAAACACATTCACACACACAGCAAAACCAGGAAGACACCAGATCATTTATTATTGATTTCTGCTTTTTGCCGTAAGTTAGACAGAAAGTTTAAGATTGCTACTATCCAGCTGAAAAATATGTTTTAGATGGCTCCACATTTCTGAATGCAAGGAAGTCTACGTAAGCCAAAGTCAAAAGAAAAAAAAAAACCCACACACAACAAAAACCCCCACCTTCATAAAACCTCCTTCTTACACCTCAAATTTTATTTTACATTTATCATATCAAAGGCACCATTATGTTTATCCAAAACATTTCTGTAAATAAGTTAAATAATATTAAAAATTTAAGGAATTAGTACATTTTTTCCTAAGTCAGAAAAGTAAGGAATAACACCATTATGTCAATTCATCTTGCACAAGAGACAGTGAATTTAATCTCGTACCAAGAACACAGCTATTATTGCCTGTTTCTATTCACTTTATAAAGAGAGACTTTGACCTTAAAGCCCTTTTGTCTAAAACTGGGATTTCATCAATTAAAACCTGTTTTCTTTTTAGTTAACTTTTACAGTATGCAAGAATATCTGCCAAAGAAGTGAACTGATAGTACAGATGGAGCAAAAGGAGGTTAGGATGAACATAAGGAGAGAGAATTAACAGAAGGGATTTCTGAAGTACAGTAGAATAAAATTCACAGAACAACTGGAATGCTTTTTCAGTTTCAAATTCAGAAAGCATGCCCCATTTCTTTTTCCAAGTAAATGAGATACCAAATGAGCTTCATTGCTTCTAACCACATATGGCTCCATCAGTAAGAGCAAACAAAATACCATAACTGACAGATTCAACATCCTGAAGAGGCAGAGGCCAGTGAGGTTATCAGAAAATGGGGTTCACAAGAGGTAATTATAGCCGATGCTCACCCTCCTTAGGTGAGGCAGAACATCACTACATACCTCAATAAAAATCAAACTATATAGTGCAGAGGCACCAGTTTACTACCCTCTTTGTTTTTGCTTTGGGAGCAGTTCATTTAAGATGTAATAAATTGAAGGGCTTTTCCTGTCCTTCAATAAATCTAGGGACAGTGCAAATGAGGTGTTCCTCATTATGAACAAAAGAAAAGGGGCTCCCTAGATAGTGACATGAACCAGTAGCATTAAAACACTCATTAAAAGGAGCCCTGTTCTTTTTTGTAATAAGGAATATTACTTAATAACACTCGAAGCATGGTTCACTTCATATTGCTGAAGTGAGCTTTTGAGGGGCAGTGAAGAGGAAAAAAAGGAAGTCCACAGTACCACAAACACAATAAAATATACAGATGCAATTTTGCCTGTAACAAATTAATAATACGTAAGAAAGTGTCATTGACTGCCTCTGTCTAACTGAATTGCTTCATGCAACAGAAAGATTTAAGGATCTCAGGGGATTTGTGGAAGATGTTAGACTATACTTTTAAATGAACAAACAAAACCAGGCTAGATGGGCACAGGTAGACTGAAAAAGATTGTCAGTAGATGATTTCCTAACTTAAGGATCCAATAAAACACAAAGCTTACACAATTTTGACAGAATCCCATTATTAGTAAATCAGAATGTGTACTTGCAATGGAGGATGTATAGCACCAGAAAGGACAGAGCAGAGCAATAATTTTACATTTCCAACAAAAATCTCTCCACCACAGCAGTGGCAAAGGTTTGGACATTTAGACAATCTGAGTTTCATCTCTTTGGGGATTAGCCAGAAGAGAAAATGCAGTTGTAGCACACCTCTGAGGATGCTTGCTATTTTCCATGCACAATAGGAAATTATGCCCACCAGAAAACTTGGTTAGAAGTACTACAGGTAAGATATGAAGCACACCAAGAAAGAATAATGGCTCAGCCCTCCTGCCATCCCGTCTCACATGGGTCCGTCCCAGACACCTTAGAAGAAGACAAGAAATGTTTTGGTGGTTATGTCTGCATCTTCATTCTACTCTGTCATCAAATACTATTCCACTTCAGAACCTACAAGAAGACTGTGCCTGAAAGTAAGCACACTGGGCTTCTTGTTGGAGCCAGTGCTCAGCAGGAAGATTTTGCAGGGCTTTGTGCTTTGAACTGCATCAGATCCTCCTGACTGACTCAGAATTCAACAGGGGAAAAAAAAACTCTGAAGAAGAGATGAAGGTCAGAAAATAATGTGAATATGCAGAAGCAAGAATTGGACATCTCTAACAGATTTTACTTCCTTTTGCAGTGCTAGTGAAACCATGCACTCACATATCTATTCAGAAAGGAGAACAAGGGTGATTAATTGAACAGCTGTTGAGAGTGCTTTTGTTACAAGTCAATCATATAGTCAAAACCTTGATTAACCTGAATAAGAGCTTTGCCTGACTTAAAAGTGAGAAACTGAGTTTACATGAGTATTACATTTATATTACATGTACATTATGTTTACTTTAGAAATTTTATTTTCAAAGAGCTATTGAAATAAGTAGGAAAACAGATTGTGCTTCTGACAAAACTTCTCTTTTTGCTGTTTCTGCTTGACATAGTTGGCCATTGGTGTGTGCATAATGTCCAGGCTAGGGTACCACAACACAGTTGCTATTTTGCAATGACTTCTGAAAATCTATTTTGTTTTGCTTTTGTTGTTAGCACGTCCGTACAGTATAGACAATGTTAGTAAAACATTGCAAAGTATCTAGACATGAGTTCTCCACAAGGCAAACTTATCTCATGCAAATAAATTTTCTTATTTATGCCTTTGGAAATTTTTCTTCTCTTATTTTTCACCAAATCCACTTCATTATTCATTTGTAATTTTATAAATATTAAAATAATTTCAGTTCTCAAAGCAGAAGAATGACATAAGGTTTGAAGCCATCATCAGGGCAGTTGGCCAAGAAAGTACTAATAGCTAACACATTACACTTTTTGTGCACGTCACAAACTTCCTGTAAGATCTTGTAGTTGTCCCCACAGAATTTCATTCAGTTTTTGCCAAGCCGTCACCCTCACTTGCCAGGTGATTTTGAATTGTATTCCTACCATTGAATGTACTCAATATCTCAGTTTTCTGTTGTCTGAAAGTTCAGTAAATATATTTCCTACTTAGTGATTCAGCTCATTAAAGCAAACACTGCAATGACCTGGGGTCAGGGCAGACCCCTGCCAAACATCATTTTATACCTCCTTCCATTTTGACATTGATAAGTATACCCTAAATATGATTCTTCAGCCAGTTGTACGCCTTCACTCATCTAAACCACATTTCCTTAGCTTGCTTATAAAAAAAGAAGTCATGTAAGGCGGCGTCAAAAACCTCCCTAAATTCAAGATATACGACATCTATTGCTTCTTCCCTGTCCACACCTGTTACTCTGTCATAGAAGTTGTTGTGTTGGTTAGACGATATTTTTTCTGACAAATCTGTTCTTCATTTCCTTGTCATCTTCGAAGTGCTTGCAAATAGTTTGATTATTTTTTCCAGAATTTTTGCAGAAACTGGAGTTTAGCTGACTGGTCTATAACTCCTGTCTAACCTCCTGTTTAAACTAAGGACACTACACTGTCTTCCAATATTTCACCTTCCCTGCACAAGTTTTCAAAACCAGCCACAGCTAGTTCTGAGTTTATTTTGGCTCTACATGTTCCTTTAATGAGTTTAGAAAACCAGGGTTCTGACAGCAGCTATCTTACACACTTTAACCTGTTTCTTCTCTATTCAGGACTGATCTTATCCATTTGGCAACAGTATCAATTATGATAGCTGCTGTCCTATAGACGACCTTTAACAAAGAAGGATACAAAAACATTTGACTCTCAAAATTATCTTTTGCTCTCCAATGAATGGTGAGCCTACGCTTTTCTTTATTTTCCTATTGTTCTTAGTATTGTTATTTTTGCTATTTCGATACATCTTGCCAGCTGCTTTTCATTTTATGATTTGGCTCTCTGATTTTCTCACAACATGCTTCTGCTATAGTTTATACTCATTCTTAGCAATGTGCAAGGTGATTTCTTACACCTTGCACCTGCCTCTGCACTAGGATAGTTTGCACTTTATAAAAAAATTCCATTTATGTAATTATTAAGACTTCACATCTGACTAATTCCCCATAATTGTGACATCCAGTGTCTGAGATGCTCACTGTCATGGATTATTCTTAGCTCTTAATTGCACACTGAACTCAAAAACTTGCTACTCTTTTGCCTGTGATGTCCCAAGTAGTTATGTCTTAGCCTTCTGCGTTGCTTTTACATACTCATTCTACAAACACAGTAGCATATATTGCAGCAAGAATTTAGTTTCTTACTCTATTATTACATGGGGAACTAACAATATTTTCACTTTTCTCCCATCTATAACTAGAGGCCACAATGAAAAAGAGGAGAGAAAAATCAAGCAAAAGCTTGTATTCTTTGCTGACGATAGTGCTCCTTTATTCAGGGGTCCAAGAATATCCATCCTTCCAACTTTCCAAAAATACTTTTGCAGAGAGAACCCAGCCCCAGCACATTTTCTCTCACATTTAATAGGGCACTTTAAGAGCACATTTACTTAGTCCTCATCAAACAAGGATAATTGACAGCTTTCCACCCCTAGCATCCCCACTCTGAGAAGGCAGTTTCCCCAGGAGCTGCCTTGTACAACCTCAAACACTTTATTACTGGTCAATTTGGGTTTCCTGCCCACTTTAAGTGGCAGTGCTGAGGGTCTCTAACTCTCTCTTGTCTCACTAATCAATATAAGCAGTCACTTCCACAGCATTTCCCTGCTACTCAGCAAGAAGGACAATAGAGACTGCCATTGGTTGTAAATAACTATAGCTTTAGTGTTACGTCAGAAGGTAACTTAAACTTCAGAAATAGGAGGTGGCTTTTATTTTGGACTTTTTCGCTGCTTTTGAGATTTTTCCCTATCTTAATTCTTTCCAGTGAGAGCAAAGAAATGCAGCTGGTCCAACGCCATTCCTGATAACTGCCTCCTCGACGGAGAGGCTAACCCGTCCCCCATGCACAGGGGGTAGCAAACGTCCCATCAGCAGCACACGTGGCACTGCGCTCACTGAAGAGAGCTACAGAAAAATTCTATAAAGTGCCGACCGCAGCTTTACAGTCACTGTATTACGGGTATGAGAAAGTCAGGATTAAACAATTATTGCCTCGAACTTGCACAGTAAAATTTGTTTATGAGGTAAATTTTAACAAGAAACAAACAGTTAGTGTTGTTTATAAGCAAACTCAAACTGTAAAAACCAGGGAATGCTTTGTAAATACCAGTCCCTGGGCCAGATGAGGTCCTGGAGGGAAGCTCCCTGCTGTTTGCAGCTGGCTCTCACACGCACGCAGAATGTGACCAGCTCCAGCGGCCAGGTGAAATCAAAGCCAGTGGTTTTGCCCAAGGATGGCACAGTGGCAAAATCTTCATTTGTTCAGAAAGATGCTTTGCACAGGTCTTCCCTTCCACTGCATGGAACGATCTCCATGTAATGTCCATACAAAAAATGGCCACAATAACTACTAAAAAGATAAATTTATTATCTGACAGCAAATAACATCAAAAAACTATGCTAAACCCAATACAACAGAGTGTTGTATTGTGTACAACAGACTATTTTGATCTAAATGATCCCCAAATTCAATTCAGATTGGTTTCACGCTGCAACATATAGGAAATACCCATATTCTTACTCAGCACTGCAACATACCCTCTCTTTTAATGAAATTAATTCATTAAGTAGAGCCCCAGGAAGGTCCAAGACTTTGTGGTCTCGCTACAGTGCAGTATGATCACACCATTAAGACGAATGCCAGAGCAACAACGGGGAGCAGTGACTCAAAGCTAATTTCCACTGGCAGAGTGGCGTGAGAGAGTATTTACCCTTCTGGACGCTAAGGGATGCTGCAGGTGACGGTTGGGCTCCGCTACCTGAACTGTGTGGAGACTAAAGACCAACTCCTGAAAAGCCACAAAGACTAACATGGATTAGAGGGCCCACACTGGAACATCAGGGATGTGGATGTGCTGCCAAACGAGTCCACACCTGGCACAGTACCTGCCTTACCTGCGGCTGGCTCTTTGCAGGACAGCCATCCTTTCACCTTTATGATCACTGAAGTGTGCACACTAGTTGAGGAATATCGATGAATACTATTACTTTCATTAAAATCCTACACAGTGTCTGTCAATCGGCATACTGTGAGGAAGGAAATACACCTTAGCTGATCCAGCTTTACTAGTCCATAACAACAAAGAAATAAAAACCCTGGGGGAAAAAAATGTAACATTATTCTTTTTACTGTGCACACACACAAAAAAGCCCTTTAAAAGTGAGTATATGCCTACTGCAAAGTATTGAGGTGAAAAGGGAGGTCTTACCATCCCTGTTCCCCCAGGATCTCTTAGAGCGTGTGTGTTTCTGTGGTGGTTGGCTTGTGGTTTCGTTGTTCACTACAGTTTCCCAGAGCCCTATATTTTACTGAAACATAAGTACAGGCCCACCAATTCGCTGACAAGCTGATCTATTGGCTCTAGGACACTGAGGGGAATTATGCTCCTGCTGCCCTGATGCTCTCCTTTGTTTAGAAAAAGAAGAGAGAAAGAGAGAGAGTGAAAAAAAAAATCCTCAATCGTTTAGTACAAGTCATTTTACATGCTGGGATAATGAAGTATAAAAATGCCTTCAAAGGACTGATTTCCTACTTTTAACTCACTACCAGCCGAGCTCTTTGTGAGGCCCTCTGGAACATGCATTCCCAGCCCCACTCAAACAAAAGAGCTGCGAATTCATTAAACTATTTAATTATGCCTTTTTATTTTTCTCCATTAGCAAGCCCTGCCAGTACAAAGTAAATAAAGCCACCATGGTCTTTCCCCAGCAGACACACTGACTGTTTTTATTCTTTATTCAGTTTACAATATAAAGGGCTATTTTTTTCCCCCTCCTCCTATTCTTGGCTAGTTTCCTAATACAAGCCCTACAAACAGAAGCATCCAACTGTACATGCAATGCATGGAACTAGAGAGCAGCAGCAGCACTCAGCATTGCAAGCACATACCCTAGACAGCTTTCAAAGTACCAGCAGCCAACGGCAGCCAAACAGCACTTTACAGCCAGGCGCGGAAAAGATATTAGCTTTTTTTTTTTTATACTCTAGTAAATTTGCTTTTTACATCTATTTCTTTTCAGAAGGGCTTGTTATTGAGCTTACTGTCCACAAATTCCATTGATCTCAGGCTGTGACTCAATCCATATGCTCACGCTTTGACACCAGCACAGCAAGCAAGCGATACAAATCCTGTTCAGGCTACAAACTTATTGATTTTATAGATTTCCCCCAAAGTTGTGATAATGATATATCATTGTTAAATTTGGTAGAACAAACTGCTTTCCCAATCTGTCAATGCGAGCATGAAAACCAATTCACAGCCTTGTTTAGAAGGCTTTCCCTTCAGAAGAATAACTACTGCTAGAGGAAGCAGATCACCAATACCCAGCCGCTGGCATAGGTTTGATGGATGTTACCTTTCCAGTTGCCCTTTCTTGACCTGTAGCATGCTGGGTTCCCAGACTTGCCTCCTGGTTATGAGAGCCACCCGTATTTTTCAGAAGCATTTTTCAAATTTGTTATTTAAAACTTGCAGTGTATGTAAAATGTAACAATAGCTTTTAAACGTATTTCCTTTAAATATTTTAGATGCATTAAGACAACGTGAAAATTATTGATTCTAGCAAATCATTTTTGCTTGTTCTATTTCTGTGCTCACATAAATGGCAAAGCTATGCTTTTCCCTTCCATGAGAGGGAGACAGAATACTGGTTTAAAGAGGAGTGTCCTCACTTCCTGCTCCGTCACAGCTTCTCAGCCTAACAAGCAGTGGGAAGAACGAAACACACCACTTCATAACAAATGGCTTCCACTGTGAAACATAATTGGGCATTTTCCTCATGGCTTCTTACTGCCAAAGTAGAAACTTGATCTAACACTCATCCTCTAACCAGCAAAAGATGGTTCCATTCCAGAGGTATTAGAAAGAAGAAACTCAAGCTGTTTCTCAGGTTATGAGAACATGACATAAGAAGTTCATCAGTCCTTATGTGCTTATCATAGGACAAAAAGGCACTCATTAAAAAAACGTCTGCATGGTGCAGAAGATGTACAAAAACTGTAAACAGCTGTTGTGTTTTTAACAAACCATGAAATAGCTCTAACAGAATGGTTTGCTGGAATGACAATGTATGCTTTCATTCACACATTCTCCTCAAACTCTGAAGCAATTACTAGCACTCCAAAAAGATACTTAGAATTCATGAACAAAAACCTTGCCAAAGAAACTGAAACTAATCAAGAGGCAAGAATTACAACGTTAGAAAACAAAATTTAGGAAATCCATGTGAATAAATAATACCTGTGTTGAATACCTTCTCTTTTCCATCATGGCCTTCCCCTTCAGTTATTTATCCATCTTCACTCAACATATATCTCTTTAGCACTGGAAAAGCAGCTTAACTCACCCAACGTTATGCCACCAGTTCAACGTACACCACACAGTGTGAGCTTTACTATGTTGTCCCAAGTCTTGCTATTGATATCTCCCCACATCTGGCAATACATCACTAAGCATTTAACCATGTTCCTGGGACAACAGCTCAGAGACAGATTTTGAACGGCTGAACGTCTCTCACCAGTGCCTCTCCTTTCACTTTTGATTTAATTCAAAGTGATAGATGCTGAACTCTTTTACCTACCATGGCTTTTTTTTGAACTTGCTGAATGCTCTTTCCAAACATGTCTCTCTGAAAAGCCTTTCTGAACTTCAGGGCACTTCAAATTTGAGCACCTGCCTGCAGTATTCTCTTGTCTATCTTCCAACTATGATAAGGAACAACAACTCTAATATACTTCTCATTTATCTATGGTATTTTCGCCGGTTTTCTCACTGAAACAGAAATGCCAGGCTAAGAGAAAGGTGATAGAACAGCCCATTGTCACATTTTTTATTGTCACATTGCTGAGGAGCTGTGCTTCATGCTTCTCTTTCAGTGTGTAGGCAGGAAGGGGTCTCACAACATGTCTTCACAAAAACAAATTGTCTATTTGCTGAACAGAGGAAGTACTATCAATAACATACTAAGCATTCAATTATTTTTTGTCTGAAGAAGCAAAGACCTTAACAAAGACAAGTGTTATTACTAATCTCACTTCCATGATGGGAGAGCTGAGACTTGGTGAAATTTTAGGACTTGCCAATGGCCTCCTATGAAACCAGTGATAAAGTAATGCCCGGTAATGAAGATCCTCATTCCCAGCATATATTATATCCATATCCATTCTAGATAACATCAGCTTGTATCTTCTTTTCTTAAAGATATTCACAAAGGGAATGTCCTTGTGATGAAAGGCAAAAACGCTGCAGGACCTACTATTGGTCATCTGACGTATTTCAGAGGAAGTGCAAGCACTTCCAAGCAAACCATCTTACTCAGTTATGCTCTTCCTTTCTCACCATTCCTTCTGTTCAAGCTCTGCACCTTTGCTGAGCGTCTGTGATTTTCATATCCCTTATTATTACTTGTTTACTAGACAAATAATGACTTTACCTCAGTCAGTCTGAGCAGTAGTAAAGGTATCACATGCTCCTCTACTTGGTTTCTGATTACCTTTCATACCACTTGATATATAATTTATATGACTTAACAATAGGAAAAATCTGTTCTTAGTGTTCTGTGGAATTCCCACTCAGGGTAACAGAACATGTGTGAGGATTAACAGAACCTCATGGTTCTAGATGATTAGAGGCGAGAACTGCTGTCTGTCAGAAAAAATTAAATAGGCAAGTCTGAATATATAATCAGAATATAAAGCCATCCAAAGAGCACGAGTACTTCCGAAATTTATCTTCATTCCTTCCTCGTCCCCCAAAAGCAACATATTTCGACAATTCACAGAATCTTAGCCTTCAATTAACATTTCTTGAAAAATAAGTCTTTTCTTTCTTGCATCCCACTCTTTCTCACTTTACTCTCCACCCCGCACCCCCCCCCCCAAAAAAAAAGAGAAAGAAAAGAAAAGGGGGAAAAAAAGCCCTTCCTGATAATTGCACTGGTCCAAATGTGCAGGGGCTTTCATACAGAATGATGGCTTCCCTTGTCTCCTGCATTTGTTCATCTCCTTTGGGAGGAGCAATTTACAGAAAGCATTATCGATTTTTGCCATAATAGGTACAGAGATGCCTCACTGTCCCTGCTCAGCCAGCTCACTCTCTGCATCACAACTGTCAGGCCAGTTTGTGAAGCCCGTCATTATTTTTTTTCAAGTAAATCCATCACAGGAGTGGGGGAAAAGTGATGAAAATAAAATTATTTTCACCTTGCCATAAAAAAGAATGGCCATGTTCTCTAACAGAAATAAGTGCAAATGCTGTCAACTAAGAGAGCGGAAGGGAAATTCAAAGCAAATAAAAGTAGGCTGGGGGGAGGAAGGAAAGGGAGGAGGGAGTGCGAGGAGGCATGGCAGTAGCTAATTTACTTTGAACGCATTCTGGAATTTTCCTGTTAAAGCTGCTATTTACAACTCTTCCAGTTGTTCTCCATGTTCTCATTTTTCTGGAAGCGTTGAAATCTATACTTTATGCAGGTATTTTCTTTGGCTTTTAGGGTGTTGAGGAGATTGCGGGTTTTGTGATGCAATTATTAAATATTATTGGTCTGCAGGATGAAATCTGCCTTTAAACCTCCCTCTGAATACAGACCACCCACCCACCACCAAGATTACCAATTGCACACCGCTCCTTTGTGCGCAGAATGGTTTGGGGTTTTTCTCCCACTCCCTGTTCACTAGGGGCAGGCTGAGGCCACTAAACTCATTCTGTCCCTGATCAGCATGTGAATGTTGAGGGATACTTACTTCAAATATTTCTGAAACTAAAAAAGCCTTTTAGAAATCACATCTAAAAACAAACAATCCCCCCCCCCCCCCCCCCCCCCCCCCCCCT
>VFFE01004873.1:330354-354828 GCA_008921705.1 Burhinus oedicnemus
CTACAAAAAACCACCACCCCCCCCCCCCCCCCGGCCCCTCAATTGCATTACTGACTCTCAGACAAGTCCTTTGGTATTCATCCCTCCTCCTTGATTAGTTTTTGCTGTACCCTTCATGTTGGTCACTTATCTCACATCTTGAAGGTCACAGTCTGTAGTACCCTATTCCAGCGGCCCTGGGTTGTTTTTTATTCCTGAAGACAGCCTTGTTTTGGGCTGAGAAGGTTTAATCCAAGAATTGGCTCTGGATCTAATTCCCAGATCCTCAGTTCATTAGGCATGAAAAGTGATAGCTGCTTAAGATTTTTATGAGACATTGTTCCAAAAGCGGACCACAGAAACTGCACAATTACCCAGCCCATTGTACAAAGCCCTGGCTGCCTTTGGCACTGACACAAGGAGCTTGATAGCAATCAAACAGCTTAATGAAAAGCAGCAAGTTTGCTCTTGGTAAGGAGCAAGGAATCTGTGAAGTTTGTTTCCAAGTGGTGCTTTCTGTAAGGACACTTGTTAGGATAAAATTTAAGTCGTCGTACCCCTACTTCAGAAGAGTTGGCGCTAAAGGATACACAACTTGTCTTTTTGACCCTTTCACACAAGCACCTGCGAACATCCAGCATTTAAGGCTCATCTGTCTTGTCCCTCTGGACTCTCAAGCAGATCTAGATATGAATGTTGAAGCTGGCCATTCATTGCAATTAGGCCAGGCAAACTGTGAGAATACCAGCAAGGCAGCTGTACAGAAATAGCAGAGGATTTCTTTTAGTCAGGGTGTAGAGAAACCACAATAACCAGTCCCATGTCCAAGTAATTACAAGGATGTGATGCAGGCCAGCAAAATATAAAAGGTTTAGACGTAAAGTGGATACTCTACCGAGTGGTGGATTAAGACTAAATGTAGCCAGATCCAGTCCAGCTAAAGTGCTTTCAACAACTCCCAGGCTCCTCCAACTGCCACGCAGCCGACAGAAATCCCACCTGCCCTCCCTCCAGTGCTCCCTCCTCCTGCCCTTCCCCGCCAGGCTCGGACCCCAGCCCATCCTTCTGCTGCCGACACCAGACCAGGATGAAATGGGTCCCTCCGAGATCAGGTCCCAGGTCTTTAAATCCTGCCTTAATCCACTTCTTGGTCCATCCTGTAGCTGGCTGCATTGTGTCTAAGCACAGCAGGATGCCCTAGAACCAAAGGAAGCCCTTGCACTGCAAGCTCGGTGCAGAGTCCAGCACCTGGGATCCCCTGCCCTAATTCCCTGTGGACGTTCCCAGGGCATTAAGCAGGTCTCATCACATTGGGAAACTGAGTTACTTCACACAGAGGAAATCTCCCTGCCCTGAGAGACTGTTCACACAGAGAATTAGCACACAGCTAGCTAAAATTCTCACCTCAAATTACTCCGCAGCAATTTCCCCACGTAAGTTTTTCGGAAGTCCCCATGCTCGGGAGCAACCGAAGGGCGAGCAGCAGAGGCTCAGCACCGTGCTGCTCACTGTTTTGTGTCTTTGGACCCACAGTCATTGCACCAATAGCTTTCTGCGTTCTGCCAATATTTCTGATCTATTCCTCATTGGATGTATTTATATAAAAAGCTATATACTAAAAAGAAAATCATCCATAAAGCAACCAGCCAGGTCTCTTCCAGGTATGCATATATTAACATGAAAACGTTGCTGCTTACAGTGAACAGGCAGCACCTTTCATGGGAATGTCTTGAAAAGAAAGAAAGTCAGACCTCGGAGACAGCGAAGGGGTAGCAGCAGGCGTGACACAGGCCCGGAGGTGCTGTGCTCTTGTCCTTCGGTCCTCCACTGCCTCTAGATCCCTGCCACTGACTGACACCCAGCCCGCTGCAGACGGCACACAAGCTTTTTGTATGCCTGAAGTAGCTAGAGAAAAATCAAAGACATCCTTGGTTTCTCACTAGAAAGCAAAAAAAAAAAGCTTCGTAATATAGATCAAGCATATCAAGAAATTTTAGCTAGTTTATTAAATGTAGAGAACAGCTATTACTGCTATTTATCTAATACGCTCTGCTGTGCAAACAACAGGCCCAATTTCAATAGCAGGGTAATTCTGTCAATGAATTACCATCCTAAGGGAAAAATTAGTTTAAATTAGTTTAGTTTGTTCTTTTGCTCTAACAAGTACATTCTAGATTGTAATTGGTTTTAAATCTCTTCTCTTTGGTATGTACGCACTAAGCGTTGTGTCAGAGCAGGTGGCTACCTTATGTCTCTCTCATTTAGCCAATATTGCACTCCACTTAATTCATACATATGTTCAGACACATGCATACACACCCAGAACAGATGTATGCACAAAAGCACACAGATACATATGTGGCTGCTGTTTAATAGAACAAGTACAGTAAAAACATTAGGACTGGGAAAATTTGGAAAACAGCCTGCAGAAAAAATAACTTTCATTTAACTTTTTAATTTTAAGCTATATTAAATTAACCACGATCACAAGAGGAGTATGTGCTGAAACCAGACAAGTTCAAGTGTTTGACAGCCTGATGTTTACATTTTGGAACAAATGGGTTTTTATTTCATATGCGTAATACACGCAGACCACCCCTCTTCCTCGAGTTTGAAAAACGTTGATAACATTAAGTGTGGCTTGGTTCTGAAAAATCACTACAGAAGTGGGAGCTTCTTACTCAAAGATTGTCTCCTCCTGTGTAAACAGGGTCAAGTATGTTGACTTTAGTGACAAAATAGCTATTTACCAATTTTTAGCAATTCCGTGCCAATATAGATAATAGTAAGTGCGCAGTATTGCATTACTTCACATCAAATACTGCATAGTTTACTGAGCTCTAATCAGTTTTTAGCCAGTGTAAATCCACCAAAAATAGTGCAGCATCTGTGGAAATCAGCAAGTGCCCGATTAACCTTTATAAGGCTAACAACACTTGAACTGGGGGGAAATAGAAGAGGGGAAATAGAGGAAAAAGAAAAATAGGAGGAAAAGAAGTCCATTTCTTAGGACACACTTATGCAAGAGATCTCACCAGAGATGATCTGTCAGCACCAATGCAAACTTCTGCTAGACACACTGAAACTGGTTTGAATCAGTCAAATACAGCTTACTTTATTCTGACAATACCTACAGGAAAACTGACAAAAGCGTGTTTTTATTAAATTCTTGCAGTTGTCTGATTGGGCTGATTCTTGCAGCCAAAGTTTCCTAAAGCAGACAGCTTCCGCAGCGGAACGGTGCATGTCCCAGCACTGGGCAGCAGGAGGTCCTGCACCAGCCTCCCCCGCACCCCTCAGAGGCAGGGCCTCCGAACTTCTCCCCTTTGTTTTTTATGGGTTAAATTTGCTTTGACCAGACAGTATTTGCTGGGATCACCCATGGCTGGGGTTTTTTTTGTTTTTGTTTTTGTTTTTAAAAGAGGCTGCAGAATTTGTTTCCTGCATGTCCTTCTACGTTCCTTGGGTATGTCAGAAATATGACTCCAACTGTTGGTCAAACCTGTATTTTAACAGCTTTGTTTATTTTCATGTTTGTTAAAGTCTGACAACTTCATGCCACGGTTCTCACCTACATTTGAAGCACTCTGTTACTATTAAACAAACAGAATGAGAAATGAAGAGAATTGCTCATCTCAGAAGAGTTAGATAGAACTGGAAGTGTAATTTAAATGGATATTTAAATGTGCACATAGGGCAAGTGATGCACCCTCCTCTCAGATAAAAAACCATGTATTGAATTTCCTTGGTTTTGGTGGCCCACAGAGTAAAAGTTGGAGAAAAGAAACATCTCTATTTTTTGGGTGGAATTAAAATAGGAAGGGAGTACGTAAGAAAGTGGGTTATTTGTGGAAAAACACACTCTGGCTCGAATGCTAGTGTAGAAATGAAGTCGGCTGTGCTTTCTTTGTGTTCAGCCTCTGGCTGTCCAGCTGGTAACCAGATCATGTGGAACACAGGCCTCCGAAAGGTGCAAAAAGATCTGAAATATGAAGCACTGCTGTTTTACTGCTAATTCAATAGGAAAAAAACCCCTGTAAAATATTAAAGAAAGTATTTAAAAATATATTAAACACAATTTGTACCATAATAGCTTAACCTGACATCAAAATGCAGCTTACAGCTTGTTTGTCTGGAGTTTCATAGTGTGGATAACAGAATAACGGGCACAATGTTCCATACAGCCTCCAGCGTTTGACAAAATAGGATTTGGGCTTCGTTAAAACAAATTCCAGGTGGAAAATTGGGCATGCTGATAAAAGCAGCGCAGGAAAGAGTGTTAGCTCTGATAGGGTAGGATGGGTATTGAATTCACTCTTAACATTACAAGACTTAATTAAAGAGGCTGACCTGAGGACCCCAAACAGTGACAAGCTAAGATAGCCGTTCCCAGTACAATGTGGTGTTACTAAAGTTAATTCTTATTAATATGACTCAAACTGGAATGCATATAGAATATCCTAATTTAGGGGAGAAGCATCGAGTGCATACTGCACCACAGCTTACAAACTAAAACAAAGAATATACATATCCAGATAATGCATAAACATTAGTGTATTTGAATATAGACTAATTATCCAACAAAGACTAATTTTTATTTATGAATCAGAATGCCTTTACGTAGTTTCCTATGATCATAAACATCATCATCTCTCCGATGTCCCTTCTTAATCAGAAGAAGAAACCAAAAGGACAGCGTAAGGGCTTCGGAACACTCTTAGCTCTTGAACCTGTGTGCATGGTGGTCTGTGGGGCGGTGCTGACAACTCCCAGCCAGCAGTTATACTTGCAACCATTGTATAAATATTATTCTTGAAACAGAGAAAGGCTTAAATTAATAAATATTTTAAAGACAAATTCTTTGCTGATTAATTTTTTGGCCTGAATTTCAGTCATGTGCACACTCTGATGCCTGTGCTCAGAGTCGTTACTCATTGTCCCTCATCTGCCTTCCACCCGCTATTGCATATCGTGTTTTTCATGTAAACTAACAAGAAGCTGCCCAAAGAAAGTCAACCCTAAATTGAAGATGGAATATTCCTTAAGTAAGATTTATGTACAGCAAGGACTTGTGGGAGGGGGGGAAACCTTAGATGACAGTAGGGCATCACTGTCTGTGCCTGACCTTAATCCCCATAGAATTTTAACTGTTAAAATTCTGTGTTCAAAAGCCACCAGGATTATATTGCCGTGGGTTCCTAATTCACTTCCAAATAGGATGCTTTGCCTTTGGCTTGCGTACCACTTTCCTAGAGACTGCACAGGAGGAGATAGGACCCAAGCCCATCCATAGCTGTGACTTGGACTCTTTCCTACATGGACTGACCTACAACTATGGATGAGGTTTCCTACAAGGCAGGACATGTTCAGCTTAAAACGTGCAGCTTGCCGCTCTTCATCCCTGCAGACCTAACCCTTTGCCTGCTCTCCACCCACAACAAAATCCCACAAAAAGTGCTGGGCATATGCAGCAGAGGAATGCATTCACTACACTTCCCAGTTTGTTTATTCACCCTTCCCTTTCCAGGTAGGCAGAGAATAAAAAGGTAATCCAGCATTACAGCAGGGTAAAACTAAGTGCTGCAGTTTAGGAAACCAGTGAAGGTGCCCAGGGAAGTGTCTGATGGACTATTCCTGAAAGAAATGTAGGCAGAAATGTGACAGGAAGGACCTGGGAGCATCGTGCCCTGGTAGCCATCACATCAGTGGGGCACATTGTGTTTGTGTTCAGTTCCCACAGGTTGGGGACGTGCTGCATCTCTTCTGATGTGTAAACATAAATGCCATTTTCAAAACAAACTGCAGTGTGTCCCCTCGTCCTTACTGCTACCTTCTATATCCCTTATTTGAATATCTCCATGATGGAGCTGCTTATGCCTCAGGAAATTTTATTTCATCAAAAAAAAAAGCAAAGATACACTGAAAACTTTGGAAATCACAGAACTTATAACATCTGCAAAAGTTAAGGTGTAAAAAAAAGAAAAAAAAAAAATTGCTTTCCCCCTTTGATAGCTTCCTCATTCACCAAAACAGGCCCCAGTCAAAACCTACAAAAAGAACTTTTGAACATAGTAAGTCTTAAAACCACCTGGGCAATCAAATTTACAACAATAGAAAAAGTGTAATAAAAGTTTACTTCTTTTGAAGAATAAAGATGTATTTTTAAAAGCTTTCTATGTAACACTGAAATTAAGGTACAATTCTAAACTAAACCTCACTTGAGCTGCAAGACTGAATGGAGACAAGCAGCAAATGAAATTCAGCTTCTTGACTGTATACTGCCCTCATCATGAAAAAGATCCTCTGATAATCATTGAAAAGATCAAAATGAATAATTCTATAGGTGAATTCAACACACTTTATCATGTGACTATCCATACTACTGCACTGAAGATATCCCAAATTGCCAGCTTCACTCTGATAGGCCACCTTAAAACCTGTAGTTTTGGGGTAGAGTGCAAGAATAAGGCATTATCGTATAAGCTTAATAGCATGACCAGATCTCTCCTGTGATCGTTCCAGTATATAAGACAAATACTACCGAAGCTGTATTTCTCTGCTCTCTCTAAATTACTGTAGCAAATAAGAAGAGAACATACAAATGGCTGTGCTGGGTCCCACCAAATGTCCACTTAGGCCCGTGTTCAGCATCCAACAGTCATCAAAAACAGGTACCCAGGGAGGAGTGTAAAAATAGAGCAGGCATATAGCGATACTTCCCTCAAACACTCTCCCAGGCTCCGACAGCTTGTTGCTCAGGGACTTCCTGAGCAGAAGGGGTATGTTTGTGTTTAATATCTCTTGATGGATTTCTCTTTCCATGCACTTGTCCAGTCTCCCCTCGCACCTATGTAAACTTACAGTATCCACCATATTTGAGGAGCGCGAAGAGGAAACTTTCACTGTACTTTCTATACCTCTCCCTTCATTTATAGCATGATTGAACAGGTTGTTGCTTTAAAAGGACAGAGCATGTCTTATTGATGATGATTAATCAATGCTGTATCTCTAAGTGCCAACTAATCTTCAACCCAGACTCACATTTTCATTTCAGTGAGAATCACTCATTTGCAGTAGACTTTGTCATTCCTGAAGTGACTGTATTTTGTGGTCTCACTTTCCAAGGGCTTGTTCTCTGTTTGGTGAATTTTGTGCATAGTTTAACACGTTATGAGTTTTCCAGTGCCTTTATTCAGGAAGCCTCTGTGATGTCAGCCAGAATTCCTATTTAACTCTATGATCTCCCTTCTTTGCTATTAAGAAATTACTGGAAACTTGTTTTTTGAAAAGCTAGATAAATAGCAAGGAGGCAACGGCTGTCACGTCTTCACATGGCAAAGAAGTAATTCCCACAAAAAAAAAAAAAAAAAAAAAAAAAGAAAAAGAAAATCCAATCTAATAGTTCCACTATTCTGCAACTGTGCCCTTGGATATGGGTTGGGCTCTCCCTGATACAGGGACGCAGGTTTCACTGTTACCGTCATGTGTATGTATGCTGCCGCTTTACAGTACTTAACAAATGCAGTATCTTACTTGCGTTTTTTAACTATCTATGCCTAAGCACTATGTGTTTACATTTATTTACTGTCTTTCAAAATTGTGTTTTCTTGTTATATATTTTAAAAATCTTTTTTACTGTAGCTACCTCAGAGACCCCTTCCCTTCAGCACATGTACCAGGTAAGACTCCCTGCTTCATTTACTCCCATTATGTGAAATCCCACGGTAGCCACTGCTTCATCACACTTTAAAAACGAAATGAAGTGCTCTTCAGCACTATGTTTTTTTGACTAAAGAATCCATAGCAATTCATGTATTCGCTTTGTCTAACAATGAATAGATCTGATTATGCAAAGAATCCCACTAACAACAGTTAAAAAAACCCACACCTGCAATCTAGATAGGTTGACCTCTGTTGGCAAGGGATAGAAGCATTTTTCATAACTACAGTGACTTCTGCTCATCTCAAATACCCACTACCCGAGCTCATCATGCTTGATATTGCACGTTTATTATTATTTCATATTTATATTGTAGCATCATCTTCAAGTCTTGTACCAATGGAAGAAATGACAGCAACTGCCTTAAAGAACTAACAAGTTAAGTGTCAAGCTGTAGAAGTGGATAAAATTAGTAAGCGGGACTGGATAGGTGACAGGGCAGAGCCTGCACTAACAATAACTGCATATGAACAACTCATAGCAAGTGAGCTGCGCTGCTCACAGCTCGTTGTTTGCTCTGCCATTACCAGCCAGCAATCTTTAGTAGGCAGAGATGGGTTTTTCTGGGCATGTGAAAGAAGGGAGGGCAGTGGCTTTGGGGACTTTGAGTGCTTTTCTCACTCTTTAGTGACAGTATGGGAGAAAGTGCAAAAACACTCATCAGAAAAGCAAGTAATTGGAGAGGATGAGAATGAGGGCAGGCATCCAAACAAAACCATGACAGAGAAACGAGCTTTCACAAAACTGCAAGGGGATTGAAATAAAGACAGATTTTGTTGGATTCAGTGGAGCCAACGAAGGGCCTTAAACAGAGCCATGACGTAGTCAGAGCACTGAAATAACCTCATTGAACATATCTGCAGCAGATCGGAGAGGAGCAAGGCTGCTACAGCGAAGGCTGCGGGAGCAGGGGCAGGGTGATCATTGCTGAGACGTACCCATGGCTCCGGGACCAGACAGCAGATCCTGGGTGAGACGGAGTTTACAGCCTTGACACAAATCAAAGGAGGCTGGCATATCAAAGCTAAAGCCAGGCTTATGAGATAGAGCCTGTGGGTGTCTTGAGAGCAGAAGCAACAAAATAACACTAACAGTGCATGAAGCTCCATTTGGTATAAAATTACTACCTCTGCTTTATCAAGAACACATCGCCTCCCCATCTCTTGTACACCGATCACCTGCCAGTTTCCATTTGTCCCTGGGACTAAATGTACAGAAGATTTCTGCCCATATGGAGTCCTTGATCACTTAGTTATCTGTAGAAACATGGCTATTAACCACACACACATTAACTAAGGCATCAGATCATACATTTTTCCATATACATTTGGATCTTTTGTGGCTTGGATGCGCACGTGGAAATTCCGGGACCAAGATTACTCCAAAAATTTTTCACTAGCAGCTTAATTCTGAGATGCAACTCCCACTAGAAAAGATGTTAAATTTTGTACCTTAAGTTCAGTTGGATTTGCAGGAGGTTCAACACCATAAATTCTACAATTCACAGTTTTGGTCTCCTGTTTCTTCTGTCAGTCCTTTCTTCTGCTATTGAAAGCCCATCCAGGATTTTCTAAACAATACAGCCTATAGTCTGACTATCCCTCTCTCAAACCTATGTAAAAATGTCTACAGACCCCAAATTCCTCCGTGGAACCTGCATGACACACAGAATATTGGTCCACTTCTTGTAAAAGTCTCTACTGTCTGCCTTAGGGCATTATAGATTCTCCTAATCTCCTCTGAGACAAGTACAAAATATATGTCTGACTTTTCCCTCTTTTAAATTAACTGACTGATGCAAAGAGAAGGATTCACAGTGTTGGTCTAAGCATCATAACTGCTGTTTCATCTCCTGCTAGGTTTCACTCCTGCTCTTCAAACAGAAGGGATGAGGTTAAGATCGGGCTATTTCCTGTTGCTCGTGTATCTGATGTTCAAACCCCTGACGTTAGGGGTTATAAACTTCTATTTAATGCTACTTTGAAACTGATTCCTTTTCCAGAAATAATAAATATTTTCTGAGACCATGTAGGCAGAGTTACTGGCTTCATTGTGTAACAGAAAGATCACGGGTACGTTACAATTTCCACTCTTGGCTCCCCCGGTGCTCCTCTTTCTCTTGGTCCTGGACGTGCTATGTCAGCCACGATAAAGGGGCTTCCAAACTCCACAGCCTCCACGGCAGTAGGAGAGCTATCGTTATCGTGATATGGCCATCTCGCTCAAAGGAACCATACAAAGCACAACCTGCTGTCTTCAGTTGCTGTTCGTTTATATTTAAATCTTTTTCTTTTCATCCAGCAACAATGACAGTGCATGCCTCATTGCTAACCACGGACAAACGGCTGATATTTTGTGCTACGTAGACCCTCATCTATGTACTCTGCCACAGAAGTAAAAATGTGCAGGAAAGTTTGTAAAAATGCTCAGCTTATCCTTCCACAAAGATGATGGAGCAAGAGGACTCTTCCACTAGGTATCTCACTGTGCTAATGGGAAATGCTGGAGACAATCATGTGATAAAGAGCAGCGAAGGCTGCTGTTACACCAGAAACACCGACCTCCACAGTAGCAAAGCACAGGCAATGGGCAAACATATTCCATGGTTTACAGATACTTATACAATTGCTTCAGAAAGTAACTAGGAAAAAATTGAGCAACTTGGCCTTTTCAGCCTTTGGTACAACAAAGCCAGAAAGAACTTTAAGTTCTCAGAAAAGCCTTATGGCAGGTCAGGCTGCTGCAGGGATCATGGTCCAACTTCACACTGCAAACCAACCCAAAGGGAGAGCAGCTTGCCACCAGCACCACCAGATCATCTCTCTTCTTATAAAGAAAAGAAAACCAAACCCCAAGCAAAATGCCCCAAATAAGCCCACAGGGAAGAGGAAGAGCAGGTCTCCCACCCATGAACCAACCTACCCCTCCACCACCCCAGTCAAGGCAAAATCCACCTCTCGCTATAGGTGTCGCTGTGGACCTATCCAGAGCACCTGGAACATCGCACATCTGTGTGTAATAGGGAGCAAGGGAAGAAGAATGAATACTTGAAAATTAATGATGTCAGCCTGTCTTCATATATCAAGCTAATTTGAAAGGGCTTTAATTTTCTTAAAGGATAAAAAAAGGTTTCTTTGCTAGATTAAACTTGCAATTGTCATTCATATATTGTTTATAAGGTACTCATCTCCTCACTCTGTATTTTTTTGTTTTTGATTTTGTATACTAGTTAGCAGCGAAGACTTGTCTGCGTGTATCAGAAGGAATAAAGAGAGAAATGTCCTTAACTGTCAGTTTTAATAAGAGGAGTCAACATGCCTCTATTCAGGTTAAATATTGCCCTGTCACATTTCAATAGAGTCAACAGATTTTTTAAAGAAAAGTCAAAAGCACTGTGTTTGCAAAAAATAATAATAAAAAACCCTACCCCCCACCTCCTTGTCATAGAGTGTCAAAGCCCTTCTTTATTTGGGGGGGCGTGGAGGCAGGACAGAAAATTCTTTTGTAAAATGTGAAAAATTACTACTCATAATTGGCACTGACATGAAAAAGGTTGGGGTTTTTTGTTAGAAAAACAAAGAAAATCTCTAATTTAATAATCACCTGCAAAGTGTTATTGTGATGGGAACAAAAAACACACAATCAAAGTCATCTCTTTTAAGTAACTATAGTGTTTTTAAGCAATCACTGCACTTTACTGCAGCTCATACACATAAACTGATGATGTGCAAAGTATAACAAGACACTCCAAATTCCTGAAGTAAAGTTTCTCAAATAACAAGTGACAAGCTACACAGAAGAAGAGCAAGAAAGAATCTGTCAGGTAAAAAGCAATCACTGAAATGAACTAAAAGTAGGAGATTCCACAGTGATTGATACCATATGAAAATTTGCAAAAGTTCACTTAATGTACTGGGCAAAGTCTGATCTTCCTCACAACCTGGTAAGGAAGACCTTCATGACCTTCACATGCAAACTCACATAGGGTTCATCTTGCCTGGTCAAGACTGGTCTAGTTCTATGGAGAAAGATAAGATATAAAGCAGATGTCTTGTAGAATAAAATACAATTTAAGAGTTTCTAATTTACTTCCAGTGACAATGTTCGAAGTCCAAGATCATTATTTGGAATTACTCGTGCTTTACTTTCTTTATTGATGAGAAACACTGTTTAGAAGCTAGTTCTTGGTCCACGCTGCCTCAATTCACAATCACAATGTAATAATATTTAATAAATAAGAAGGGAATACAGAATTCGAGAACTCATACACAGTTCCAGAACGGGACAAGAGGAGGAAGAGTACAGAACCACTTCTCAGGATACTTGTGTGAACCAATTCATAATCCAGCAATCGCATCTGTCCTTGCAGTCATCCCCAGTCCAGGGAATGCAGAGGGATGAATGGCTGCACTTTCGAGGAGCCCCTCTGGAGACCTGCTCCACACATCCCCTCGGAGCCCCTGCTGCCGACACTGTCCCGAAAAGGACAGCTGTTTGGATGAACTATGAGAGCCTCATAAATCCTCAAGCTAGATGTGAGGCTTCTTTTTCATGGGGCAATAACCAGGGGTGACACTATGTCCTGCATTTGGGAACATGCAGTATTTCACAGAAATCCCAACATCTGTAAAACTGGTTTCATGCAAAGTTTCTAAAGCAAAGCTCACATAGGTCAGCAATGCCAAAACAGCTCCTCTCAGTTCAGGTAACTCTGATCCCTAAAATCCAGGTGGTTCCCAAAATTTGGTTTTACAAGCCATCTGCCAGATGCTTACATTTCATTTCACAGACGGTCTAATTTTCATGAAATGGCCCTAAGATTTATTCAGTGAAACCGAATCCTGCTGCGTGTAAAGCTGGGAGAGGCTGAGCGGAAAAGCAGAGCGCCGCTGCTCTGTTTGCCTCTCCTGCAAAGGCACGCGGGCCGGCAGGACGTGCTCAGGATGGTTTTTCCATCCTGCTCAGAGTACGCTTCCTTTGGTGCCTGCTCCGTTATTTACAAATTCAATAACCAGCACGCTCCCCTCCGACTCGCCTCCGTGCCGGCTGCTGCCAAGAGAAATCCCTGCAGGAACCTGGCTGCTCCCACAGCTGGTACTGGGGACAAAAGGCTCATCCCTTCTGCCGGCGTTCCAGCCCCACGTGGCTTCAGCAATAGCGGGACAATGGTCCTGTACTATGTTGTGCCCCAGGAGCGCTGGGCACTCCGAAATAGCCATCCCAGCCACCAAGAGCAAAATATGAAGGGGCAAAATGGAGTTGTAAGAGTTCTGCAAAAAAAACCCACTACTGGTAAATAGAAGTGTTTCATTTAAAAAAAATGTGAGAGTAAGCAAGTACTTTATTAGGGAAAGGCAGCAACTCCAGATAACAGCAGTTCTCAACTTCCCAAAGAACACACAAACCTCACCATGCTTCCTCGGTACCCAGACTTCTCACTTTAAAAGCGGAAATTGATAAATCAATGCCATGAATAAAGATCATCAATGAAATGTTCTGCCAGATTACTTAACAACAGATTTTCCCCCCCCCCCTCATGAAAATGACTTTTTTTTGAACTGTCCCTAAACTTACAGAAACACGCACTGTAATTTTCTGTGAAAATAGTAGTTTCCCTGAAAATGGTACACAGTTCAAATAAAAGCCATCTTCAAGTTAACAGATCCATCTATCTACATATAGATACCAGATTAAGTTGGTGGTCCCAATATTCAAAAAGACTACTTCATTAGAATATTAATTGAAAATACATTTTCTTGCATTACAGCATGCAATTTGTGAAGAAATCAGAAACAGAGTGACTTTGTCTTGAAACAGGGAGTTCTTTGCTCCTGCTACTTTTCTTGGTAAATATTTATCTTTTAAACAGCTTGTGGGCTCTAACGACTGCAACGAATTCTTTCATTCTGCCCTAGCTGCAACACTGTGTCTTAAATAGGAAAGGAAGCAAACCCTGGAAGACCCATACTAAAACATATTAAGACACGCTGGAGGTCTGGATCTCTGTTTTTGAATTCAAGAAGTGATATTTTCTAGTATCTTTAATTTTTTTCTCTTGTCTTTTTTTTCTTTTGCACAGGTTTGTATGACAACAACATCTCTTTGCCCAAGCAGCCGGGGCCTCAGTAAGCTCCTTCTCTGTGGCACAGTAAATACTCATGAGGTCAGTAGTACGTTCAACCCAATCCTCTTTATTTACAATGTATTCTACTCACCGTCAAGCTCTTCTTAAAAGATGCTTTCAGTTTTGTATTTTCTATAAATGAAGTAAATTTGGTAGAAATGGAAATGGTTTCATCCCTCCCATTCGTTAGTTAACGTCTCATAGCAGCGGAGGATGTTGCACATCCGAACGTATCCCATTCCTGCAGGATGCACTGTCATTACTGAAATTATGACCTCATGTCACAGGAAGTTAATTTTCCTTGGCGTTTCACTTTTAAATCTAGCCTTCCATATGCATACTTTTCTGAAGCAGACATTGCTAGTGTGACTTCATATAAACAGACAACAAATATTTCGTAAATTAATCTTTGTAAGACAGGGTTCATTAATCTGTAAGAGACTCTAGTTGTACATTAACCCAAAGGGCATAACACTGAAATTCTGTGATGCTTTCTGACATACAAAAGTAGTTCCAAATTTGCAGTCATTATCCAAATAAGCCTCTTGATAAGTCAAAACCAATCATATACTTGGTTTGTGAAAAAAATGCACAGAAATTTCACTAAATCCTTACCTTCACAGGTAATACACATTTAATTGTACACCTTCATATCAAGTGGTATTTAATCACAGGTTTAGATATTTTTGCTCAATATACATAGGCATTGTAATGTATCTAGCAAAGCCCACAATGACAACTGCAGGACCTAAAAAATATTTAGCACTTTGTTCAGAAAATCTTCCAAAACTACTTCTTTGTCAATTAAAAGACGACATCATGCTCACCACTCACAAAGGATATCTCCTGAGTCCTTCCGCATTTTATCATGCTTGTTTAGTTGTTTGGGGTTTTTTTGTTTTTTGGTTGGTTTGTTTGTTTGTTTGTTTTGGGGGTTTTTTTGTGTTTTTTTTGTTTTTTTTGGTTTTTTTGTTTGTTTGTTTGTTTGGTTTGGGTTTTGGTTTTCAAACTTAAGCAATTTGTAGCTCTCAGCCTGATACATACAGGGAACTTCATGGAGTCTGGACAGAGATGAGTTGTTGGAGCTTGGGGGTATTCTTTCAGTACTAAAATGAAAAATGGCAAAAACCAGCCCAGAATTTATCTTAATATTTATTAAAACTCTCATCTGTAGGTGCACGTCTGAGCATGCACACAGACTATGTTTACAAGCAAAGGTATATGCATAAGCAATTTCCTAATTTGCATCTGTAGCCATAACATTTTGGCACACAGATGAGTACTTCCATTCTTTCTCTTGGCACCCTTGTGAAAGTCCCATGAAAATCTGGACCTGTATATCTAAGAGACTTCACTGGCTAGCAAAGCTTGTAGCCTTTTTTCTTTCCACGTCAGCATTGTTTTCATCAAGCCTAGCCATTTTTCCTTCCCCCCCCCCCCCGCATATATAATATTTTCAACTTTGGAGCACTATATTTGACTCTAGCAGGACTCTAAAATGCTTTAGCAGGAACAAAACTGTTAAGAGATTACTGCCCAGCACACCCTGGATTAAATCTCACAATTAGGAACTCAATTTGCATTCTCAAAGTGAAATCCATTGTTATAACTGCAACTGTAGTTGACACAGTAGAATAAGCTATTGTTGAAGTAATTCCTGCAAAAGGTCATATACTTAAAGCCTTCAATTTTTCTTGACAGCCTCTCAGAAACGAACAGCACAGTTGCTCTGTCTCCAAATAAGCTGTACTGACCACCCCGCTTACTTCCATAGGCAACGTGGGCTATTAACACCCATCACGGACCTTCCTGGCTGTAAAATATACTTTGGGATATATTTGAAAGACCTCAACATTCATAATCCTAAAGAGATTTCATTCTCGCCAGCTGGGGGCCAGCGTTGAGCCGTCCTGCCCATACACTGCCGGAGAGCAGCTGGGGGCTGCGGTGGGGAAGGGGCGCAGATGAGTGACAACTGCACTGGGGATGCTGAGGGTGCCAAGAGGCTGCAGGTGCTGCATCCCAGTGGCGCTGTGCACCGTTGACTGCCAGCCCACGCGTGCAACGGAGTTCCCACCTCTGTGCTAGAGCATCATCGCGGTTGGACTCGATGATCTTAAAGGTCCTTTCCAACATAAATGATTCTATGATCTTCTGGGTGGAAAAAGAAAAGGTTGTTTGCCAAAACCAGGAATTTTGCCAGGCTGACTGGCAAACGACATACATTTTTTTCTGCGTGGGTTGTCTCTGCTTGTATTTATGAGTTAACCCCTGTTTGAGGAGTTTTCCTTGCACACATTCCTGTATCCCATTCTGTGGCTGGAAGCGGGGAGCCACCTGCAGTGAGGATTCCCAACACTGTCCTGTAGTGGATTCGTAATAAAACATCCTACCTCCAAAGTGACTATGTATGTCATTTCACTGTACCAACCCTGCTGCTGTTGTTACACACTAATAAACTTCAGGAGTGTAGAGTTACTCAACTGAACATTATGTTAGTCTTAACGTTATCCAGGGGTAGGATTGTCAGATTCATAAATTGTTCTCTCATTGAACAGTGAAAGAGAGGGGAACCTCCTCCTTGTGATTTTACTATAAATATCTCTCCAGTGGAGAAGATGCAGGCTCGACAGAATTCAGCTTTTAAATTGCTCCTAAGAATTACCTATAATTCTTCCCCCTGCCCTTTTTAATCATACTAAATATGGCCACGTACCAGAGAGGGAAGTGTGTTGCCCATCCAGCACACGCACTAATTCCTGTCTATTCTGTTGGGCTTTGTGTCACGCAGAAGGCATAATGTCTTATTGATGAGCCGATATTAAGCTATTTTTAGTGTCAGAACACAGGAACTCCTTTTCAGAGACTTTTCTATGCAATTTTGTCCAAGAAAAATCTCTGTGAGAGGAAATTAGCTGTGTAACATGATGTCGCTGCGAGTATGTTGGTAATATACAACAGGCTAACTTTGCCAGGGAGCATTCAGACTCCGTGTTTAAATTCCTTCAAAAACAAGAAAGCATTGTATGTGCTGGACACTTGTCCTAAGTTCCAGCCAGAACTTCTGTCTCAGTAAAAAGCTTTTTTTTTTTTTTTTATAAGTATTTGTAAAACGATATAAAATGTGTGTAAAATGCAGTATAAGTCTACCATTTAAAGACTGCTCGTTTGGTTTTTGCCAATAGGTTAATATAACATTCCCTTTGGTGGCAAATGTGTGATATATTTGTGGATATTGTTGTGATTGATACAAGTAATCTTTTTATTTACTGTAGTTGCTGAGTATGTTTAGTGCTGTTACCATATGAGTAAATAATCATCTCATTATCTTTTGGCCCTGGAATGTAAAAGTATTTTTATGTAACGAATATTCCCTCCCCTACCCCCCCCCAGAAAAAAAAAGCTGGCTAACTTTGTGAATACCATGATTTGATGAAGATATATCCAGTTGTTTATTCTTTGCAGGTAAGACAAGATTTCCTCCAGAACCCTCAATGTTTCACACATCGCAAACCCACGCAGAAGCGTTTGGCACAGGCGCTGCTGCGGCGGCAGGAACAGCCCTGCCTTTTGTGGCACGCTGCTGCTGGGGCAGCTACACGGTGGCATTAAAAGAGTGATACTCTACAGGTCTAAGACAGACGGTCACCTGCTCTAACCAGACTCTCTGCTTAGACTGGACTTTTCACTAATGAGCCCATTGGTTTAAAAAAGACTTCCCGGTATCTCACTGGGAATGTAGGGGGGAATTTGGTTGCCCAAGCTAGGGAAGGAAGCCGTCCATGGAACTGCCCCCTTCAGTCTGCCCAGAAATCTGAGACAAAGCCCAAGAGCATAAGCCAGAGTGCTAGTATTACTCCTACACGGCCCTAAACCACACTGGTTTACCTGTCAGTCCCCCTACTTGCACCTGGGGTTGGCTTTACTATTGAAATCAGGAATCTGAAGGATTTATACTCACCCTCAGGTCTAATGAGACACAAGAACCATCACACACTCACGTGCAAATCAGAAACTAGAGAAAAGGCTTAAGAACAAAACGTAGCCAGACCTTGCTGATATGAGCCAGTTCATAATATAGTTAAATTCTGGGATGGGGTGGTCACAAGAGACAGAAAACTCCCTAATGACTTCAGAAAACTCTATAATCCACCCAGCTAATCCAGTTTTAATTATATCGATAAGCAGATAGGGGACCAGACTATTTTTCAGGATAGACTATAACGTACATTTAATTTTTCATGCTATTTCTATTCTGCTTTTAAAGAACACCTAGAAATTATCAGTGTGAGCAAATCTATGAGGAAAAATTTTAATAACGTAGCATCATCATACAATAAGATTTAATGTTTCTATTCTCCCAGTGAGAAGAATAGCGGCCAAACGTTGTGTGTTGCTCCACGCAGCAGCACCATATCACTCAGCCCAGTAAAAAACTAAAGGTATTTTTCTCCTTAGTTCCCCGCTTGAAAGTAAAAACTTATCCTGAATTGCAAAGTATTTCCCACCAGAGAATTAAAACAGTAAAGGAAGAAAAAAAAAAAAAGTGCTCCTTGTAGGTATAAGCACATCCAAGAGGTAAGAAAGGATTTTCAGTACAGGAGAGCACAAGCGGGCCTTGCCACATGAGGGAACCCATCAGGCTAAAATGTAGCAGATGACACCAAAGTTGGTGATTGCACAGTAATATAAATAAAGAAGCTTGCATTACATGAAATTTAAAAAGCAAGACAGGAGTAGTCACGGTTCTTAAAGATGTGTAAAGCCAAATTTTCCTTTTAACAAAATATTAACAGGATAGAGGAGAGAGATTCAAATCAAACCCAGCGATATCAGCAAGTCCTCCACTAACTTTATCAACTATTTTACATCTTGTTGCATCCTATTCACCATTCTTCGCACCTATATGTAATCTTCACGTCTAAACTATCTGATTCAGAGAAATTGCTTTCATGCAGACCTAGGAAGTAGTCATTTCTCTTTTACAATTATGTAATAAATGTGACTGATAAAGAGACTGGAAAAGAATTTCTTGAGACAAAATAAAAACAGAGAGTGATCTGCAGTGATTGTTGACCCCTGGGTCCTTTATACTCCATGAAGCAGTAGGAAACACTGTTCATTTAATTCTGAATATCTCCCAGAAAGTCCAAACATTTTCACACATGCCGGTTCCTTGCAAAACAATGTACATAAAACCATAGACGTCAGTGCAGAAAATACCATTAACCACCATAAACCAAACCTTGATTCATTCCTGTATCACTCAAGCTATGTAGTGCCGAAGCTTCTTTCACCATCAAAATCAGACACCTGGAACACATTAAACAGTAATTCCACATCTCGTCTCCTAACCCAGACCCAGGTTTTCCAGCATCACCGTCAAGCCCACCTGGCCAGCCAGGGGTTGCTTCCACTAGCACAGCTTTCAGCAGCAACCATGCCACTGGGCTGCGGTTTGTCCCTCTGCTCTGGCTGGGATTGCTCTTGGGATTTAACAGAAAAGGACAGAGGTAGAACCAAAATGCCTTTGCAGCATCGCCCAGCCCAGCTGTCCAGGCTGCCGTCCTGTTGTCTGGAGATGATGGTCATGGTTAGTCCAAGCTACACTATGGCTTAGATTCTACATCCCTCCCGTGCACAATTAAATCAGGTAATGCACAACAGTTTCCACTGACACCTGCTGGCACCAGGGTACCCACTGGTGGCACAGTCCCCAGAGTTTCGGGTGTCCGAAACCCATCTCCTCTCCCAGCTCTGCAGAGGCCCCCACAGACAGCACCCTCCCAGAACTGGCCTCAAGAGCACTTACAATTTTATGAGTCACCGGACTAGTATTTTATTTACAAAATAAAATAAATCACGTCATGGGCACCAACTGCATTTTATAATGATACGTGCATTCTAATCCTGAAGAAGTCAGTCATACATCAACTGCGAGAGCACGAGGTGGAGCCACTGTTGTGAAAAGCAGGAGCTTGGTGTCCCTGTTGAGAACACTCGACTTTGGAAATGGAGCAGTGTTCACCAAATTCAGCAGAACAGCATGCAAAAGAGCAAAAACTTGTATGCATTCAGCCCGTATCACGCTACCAGAGGTGGACAGGGGTATTGGAGAAGGCTGGGGCTGGCAGGTCATCTGCTGCAGCCCCAGCTCTGGCTGTGTGGTACCTTCAACAGGGGCAGGGGACCAGCACGGTGGGCTCAGCCCCATCCCCCATCCCTGAGCAACCAGCCTGCAAAGAAACCCGCAGCAGCACAGCCCCAACGTTGACAGTTTTCTGATGATTTTTCCCCAAAGAACCCTCTTCTAACTTTTAACTCTTGGAAATGGCCTACATCCTTTCCAAACCAGCTTTAAGCCCATTTTTGTAAGTTAGAAATAAAGCACGTTCTAAAAACAAAGAAACAACTTCCCCACAGAAGGCTGCAAAGCATTTTAATTTCCATTAATACACAAATTTTGAAGATTTCACCTAAGATTAATTTGTAAAACAAAGTTTGGAAAAAAACATTTTAACAATACTGAACTACCTTATTTCCCTGTTTGCTGTCATTTTTGGAACAAAACATTTATAGTCTCTATTTTTTTTTTTCCTAAAGTGTCTACTGTATATTTAATATTAAATTTCAAGAAGTGAAATCTAAACAAAATTTGATGGATGCACAATTTTTTGAAGCACTTTCTTCCGGCTTCAGGGTTTTATTACAATTTGGAATAAAATCAAGTTTTGAAATATAAAAATTCTTAGAAACTGTCTATACCATCCCTTGTATAACTTTGCCATCTTGTTCTGTATCTCTTTATTTTTGTATATGCAAACGGTAATCTAGAAATAAATTCCTATATTTATTTTTCTTTTTTCAGGATTTTACATATAGCTTAAGTTCTATCCCAGGGCTTCAGTCTATAAGTACTTAAAGCACAGAGTGCTTAATTCTTCAAAACCTAATTTCCCAGTTGCAAAAAAAATTACCCCATTTGGACTTAACATGTGTTTCTAGGTATAAACTTCACAGAATGTTTAAATTAAATGCTATCATATTTTTAAAAGTCTGAAGAAATTCACAAAATGAAAGCAATTAAAAAACAGATAGTGTAACTAATAGGTTCGAGTTAGGTGTGTCATTATAAATAAATTCTAATTAATTTCCTACCGCATCTTGGTTATTATCCATGTTTCACATGAACCCATTTATGTTCATTTGCAAATGAGTAAGGTAAAGTAGATGATGCTCTATAAAGTATATTTGTTTTATTGTCTCGTTAACTCTGCCTTACAAAGCAAACACAGCCCCCCGGCCCAGGCTGCTGCTCCACCCGCTCCCGTTGGTGTCAGCACATCTGCCAGGCACCCACGCCGAGGGAGTGGAGGTGTTGCTATTCGGTATCAAAATTCACTTTCTCTGCCAAAATGAAAATTAAAAAACCAAACCAAACCAAACAAAAAAAAACCCCACAAAGAATAGCTGCCCAGCTCCTTAGCCATAGAGATTCCCATTGTTCTCGCTCCAAGACTTCCTAAAAATTCAAAGCAACTTCCTTTGGTGATTCTGCCCCACGTGTCTTTCATTTTAAAAATAATTAGCTGTATAAATATCTCTGTCTCAAAGACTTGAAGCTAAAACTCTACTGAATCCTCAGGTGTGAGCTACACAAAGTGATAACGGAAACTTTGCTGCTTCTCCACAGACGAGGAAGATGCGCGGTGACCTACAGACTGCAGAGGCAGCGCCAGGGGAGGTGCCCGACACCTCGATTATACCAAATTCCTCACACTCCTAAGAAAAACACAGGTGCAAATCCTCCCGCCCATGATCCACCAGCAGAAAATTAGAAGCAGAATTACTAACTTATTACAGGAGTAAACAGGACTTCAACCTGCAGCCACTGGAAGAAAAAGGGGCAAAAGGAACTCATCAGAAAGTTTGGGGAGTTTTGGAAGCCGGTGACGGGATCCCTGCCCCAACTCCCGCAGCTCAGCAGGCAGCAGCCACGCCGCTGGGCCAGGAGCACAGCGGGACCTGTGCGAATGGACGCAGAGAGACCTTGTGGCCTCTCCAGGTTTTAGCAATTCTCTCACTTTTATTTATTATACAGTAAATGTAGATTATTTTTTTTTTAAGCCTCCATGGATGAACACACAGTGTTTATTTTCATTTATCTTTTCAGGTGATCAAAAAGTAACAGAAGTTATTCACACACTGCGCATGGTGAATATGTTTTCTAGCGGATTAAACAAATCCATAAAATTTATTAACCATTTGTTAGCTGCCACACATTTCAGGCGGTTGAGGCAAAGCACACATCACTGTCAGCATCGCAGAGGCGCGGCGGCAGCCTGCAGGGACGGGGAAGAAGACTGCCCCAGAGCTCCACGCCACGCAGCAGCGCGGGAGCCAGCGCTTCAGGTCTCAGCATCATCCGCCACCGGGGTGTCAAGCTGAGCCGTGACTTGGGAACGGCTCAGCCTTTCCCCACCTGCCCCGGGTTCCTTGTGGGTCCTGATCCAGGGCCACAGCAAATGTGAACAAAAGGCTTCCACGCTGCTACCAAACACAGGGATTTTTTTCACCATCTATTCAACCGATGATTTTATGTTCCCTCCCTCTCCGGTCGTACAGGTGGGCACAGAAAACCAGCTACACACCAATGTGGGCATTGTCCTTGATAAAAAAATGGCTGAATAAATAAGCTTAATAAGATTAAAATTTTTTTTGTCTGTTTTTGCTATTACTGTAAGACTGTCAATGGTTTTCATGCAATAAAGTAATCTGAAGGAAAAGTTGCTTTTCTCATCGGTTGCTCAAAAAGGCCACCTTTTTCCACCCTCCCTGAGGAAAGCTCCATGCTTCCCAGAGCTCTCAGGTAGGGAGGAATCTCTTATGCGCCATCTTGTACTCGGCAATTTCTCCGTATCATCCCCAAAATGAGTCAGGCAGAAACACAGTGCTCTAGACACGGGTGTGCAAGCCGAGCAGATCATACTATCAAACCTCCTAACTTTAAATGCAATCCCACTGCATATCCACATATGAAAAAAATCATAATGACATTTTTATTGCAATGTGATGTTTTGATTGAAATCCACAACAGATATTTCTCTGACTCAGTCTCTAAATCTTTACTTCAGATCTGTGCTACTTTTCCATCTGTTTGGGTGCAAGGCTACATTCCTTTGGGCTGAATATCATTTTGATATCTGAAGTACATATTTCTAATTTTTCCAGGTTCCTGAAGTTGGCGTCTGTCCCACAGGCATTTGCTATTCTGATTTTGAGGTTAACCTCAATTAGTCTCATTTGATTTTGTACCTTGTACTAGATCCTTAATGAAAATTCTAGATCATTAATTATAGGTCTCATACTGATTTTTATAGACTAATTCAGTTGGAAGGGACCTACAATGATCACCAAGTCCAACTACAGACAATACTTAATATTGGTATCCTACTAGTCTTAATGATTATCCATTCTCTATCAACTAAAAACATATCAAAGTGTGTTTATCCTGTTTTACTTATTAGCATTGACTTAGTATCCACCACTGTAACAATATCTTTACCAGTTAATAAGGACTTTCTTTCTAGAGTATATATAATCCTTTCCTTTTACATACATCTATTTGAAATACAAATAAGCATGTAGCACCCCACTGTATCTTTATGGGCTGGTAAAGGAAGGGAATGTTCAGTGACAACATTGAAATGCACCTCATTAACAAATCGGTGGCAATATTAAGACAAGAGGGGTTTGGCCCAAGGGCCACACTGCTGGGCTACCACGCTGAGACCAGTGGCTCATGGACATCACAGTGCTGGTGGCACTGCTTAAGCTCATGGTCCGCAGGGTCCTGGCTGTACGGCATGTCCTTCCCTCCACAGCAGCCGGCAGAAGCCAGAGCTCAATGTGACTTTAAGTTACAGAACTGCCCAAAGCCCCGTCCCTCTGTCCCAGCCCTCTGGTGCCGAGGGTCCAGCAGCTGGCCGAGCCCAGGGGTGCAGAGCTGGCTCTCACCGCTGCAGCGGTGGGCTCGGCAGTGACCAGCACAGCCCAAGCCCAGTAACCCCAAAGGCCGAGTGCAAGCTTTCCTTTTGCCTTTCATTGGGTGGTACCTTTCTTTTTATTTTGTTTTATTCCCATGGACTTTTAAAAACGTACCTGGCTGCTGCGAGGAAGACTGCTGCCGAAATTGTTCTTCACCTTATAGATCAAAACCTGAGCCAGCTACTTGATGATCTGTGAACTCACTGCTTTTCACCCCAATACCCAGAACAGGAAAACAAATAAAGATCAGGACTGAACAGTTTGTCTAGGATATTAACAACAAAGTTAAAGTTTATCATGTATTTACATTTTAGCTTATTCTGTTTCCATTACACCTTAGGAAAGCCTGAATGCAGTTATTTCAAAACAACGCTTGGTCCTGCTGTGCATACAGCATCTCTACTGGTGCGCCCTGTCCGCGGGAGAAGGACAGATTTACCTCAGGATTTACAAACTGATCCCATTTCTCAGCTCAGGAAAATCAGATCCTC
This sequence comes from Burhinus oedicnemus, assembly GCA_008921705.1. Classification (NCBI taxonomy): domain Eukaryota; kingdom Metazoa; phylum Chordata; class Aves; order Charadriiformes; family Burhinidae; genus Burhinus; species Burhinus oedicnemus. Next base: position 354,716 of record VFFE01004873.1, read on the forward strand.
TGCCTCCGAAGAAAATAAATAATTGCACTACAAGCAGCCCTATCCTTCCTGTGCAAACAGGAGTTTTAAGATAAAAGCACTCAGCTTAAGAAAGAAAAAAAGGGGGGGGGGGG
>VFFE01004873.1:354848-386061 GCA_008921705.1 Burhinus oedicnemus
TCGTTCCTCTTTTTTTTTTTTTTTTTGAGATTCTCCATGTCTGTAATTAATTTTTGACATATATAGCACAATTCTCTTCCATGAGTTATCTTAGTTCTTCTCAGGTTTAAATGTCACTCTTCTTTGAAATCTTCTCATTCAAAAATCAAGTTGGATCTAATAAAAAATTCAAAGGTGCATCTAATAATAATGAAATAATAGCAGCAAAAAACATGCACCTGCATGTATGCCGAAGAACAAGGGATGTAAGAGACAAAAATGTAGGGAAAAAAGAAATTAGAGGGAAAATCATGATATTGCTGAAGTGCTGCTCTCACACTAAGACCAGGGGGATTGGGATAAGGCTAAAGTTAATTGCATTTCCAGATGACAAACCTCTCACCTCTGAACTGAATGGCTCTTTATAAAAGCTATCAGTAATAAACTGTAAATCTCAGCTATGATTGCAAATAAAGGTCATCCCTTTCATGCTGCCACTTTCCCGGGCCTTATTATATTCCTGTCTGAACCTTTCTTACTTCTTAAGGTGTGCTAGCTGCCCATATAAGCAATCAGTAAGGCTTTTTGATTTTATTTTGAAAGACACAAGGCGATCGGATTTACATTCTGGCACTGCACTGATCCAAAATGGAAAATCACTGAATTCTGACAAGAAGACAGAATCCTGCTAGCAGAGTTAATCTTCATCTTATATTAATGCAAAAGAAAGGCAATCCCTTCCCTCTCCTTCCTGCCACTCCTGAAATTTATATTTTCTTCTTTACCAGTACAAACAGGCATCTCCAATTTTCTTTTAGCTAAATGTAAAGATTATCGTGATAATACTCGGGGGGCTGCAGCTGGTTAAGTGACCAGGCACCTTGTCCCCATCAGGTCCTTTCCAAATCACTCGGCCTCCCTGTGACACTGTGCTAGGACAGCAGGCACTACTCTGATGTCCCATGCACACTGTGGGCAGAAGATACGTGTTCTCCAAAGCTTTTGCAATACCAGTGACAGCTATTACCAACAACCTGGATTAATGCAGTCCTGCCCAGGTGCCCCAGGCAGCGCTTGGGACTTTGTACAGAACAAAACTGTTGGGAGTCAGACAGCGCACAGCAGGAAAGCAAAGCCTGAACCCACCACCCTGTCCAGCTGTCCTAAAGCTGGTCCAACACTTGCGGGTACCGACTGCTAGACCATGACCAACTGCCAGTAGAGTTTCTTGCCTGCTAACAAAGGGCCCAAACAAGACCCAGCAAGGACCAGAAGTGCAAGACCGAGCAAGCAGGACATGCCAGTTTGACAGGAAGCGGCAGCCAGCATTACGATGGGTGGCCAGTCCTCTGCCTCTCACCCTTACCTCACATCAGCCGATCAGGAGACCTGCTATAATTCAGATTAGCCAGATAGTCTCAGGGTTATTTTACCAGACTCTGCAGGAGATGTGTGATGCTGGGACCTGACTGCCTAGTCAGAAAGAAAACTCTCCATCAGAAAAAAATTTGCATCAGCTCAAATGCTTATGAGTGATTTTTGTTTCTCTGCAGAATATTTCATATTTGTCAGTATCAAGATTTTTGACACAAAGAATCCACCCCTCTAACCTGATGCTATGAGAAAACAGACTGTTCATTATGAAGGCTTTAACTTAGGTAAACAGAACATTAAATGAAAAGCTTAATAAATTTGGGGGAAATCCATTTTCATTGCTGTACCATCAAGTCACCACACAACAGTTTACTTTTCAGAAAGTCTTTTGCAATGGGTTGGCGCTGACAAGTCCAAACACAAGGTAATGGCAGAAAGGAGGGAAGGCAGCATGTGGCACAGTGAAGACCATCTATTTTCACAGTACCATGAAGTATACCAGAATCAGAATTTAGGACCCAGTCCAGACACCGTGATTTTAGTCCCCCCAGACCGATGTCCTGGGTGTGTGGGTGCTGTTAGTGGTGCTGCACAACACAGGGTAAGCTTCCACCGAAACACATGTGGACAGTCCAGTGGCCCCAAGAGACATAATGAAGCCCATGCTGTTCTCATCATGCCTGTCCTTCCGAGCACAAGCTCTTCTGAGCACAAGCTAGAAGAGAACCAAAACTAAACAGCATCTGTCCAATGAAGTATCTAAGGTGCAACCAAACTTAAGAGACATTTGCCATGTCGGTCAAGTGAGAAGGGAGTTAGGAGATGGCCAGGGTCACAGCCCAGTGTAGCAAGTTTATGGGCTACCCACTGGCTCACTGGGACATGGAATGCCTCTGAACTGTCATCATCTCTGGTGTGAGGCTGAGGAGTTTCTACACTTACACTAATCACCAGGGGCCAGACCTGCTGCAACATCTGCAAAAGTTGCAGAAGATTTGTCTTCACTGGATGGGGTGAATTCTCCTTAAAGGCTGTGACTAGTGTGACAGACTTATTAAGAGGCATAATGAAACACGTAATCTTCAGATTTATAAGGTGATCTGGGACTAGGGAAATCCAGACAAACTTAGCTTTACAAAATGTTTATGTTTGCAGCATATGCAAAGAGGAAATTTAAGGAGAGCAGCAGCCTGATAAGTCTGTTGTACCCTTTAAATGAGGGGGGGAAGAGATCTAGACTCAAATTGCACAGCCATAGAAGCGACTGGTGTAAGGAACAAATAGACTTGTCTATGGGATGGGATAATTATCTTCCACATCTTCAGGCTCTTGGAAAATGTGACAATGGCATATCTGAATGAGGCTTCTGACAAGTCCCAGATGCAGCCAGGTTTCTTTTAGTTTAGCTTTTAATTTAAACTGCTCATTTTGAAAGTGATATACTGATAGCTCTAGTTAGAGGCAGGAAGCAAGCACTTTCTTACAGCACTTGAACAATGTCCCTCACTCACAAATTACATCAGCCCCAATATATCATTCCTCCAGCCCTGCGTGATGCTGCCAAGGTACCACACTCATCTACTCCATCCCTGAACTCCAGTCTTGGGAAGACGGTAAAGACACTTCTTGGTCAAAGGAGAAAAACTGGTGTACACTGCCACACTAAGTGTTTTGTTTCCTTAGCTATTTTACTTGCATTTACACATAAACTTAGCAGATACTTCTAACAGTCTGTGAACACCTGTGGAAATGAGATGACAATGCTGTAGCAGTAATAATACTGTACATGTACAGGCTTCCTTTATCTAGGCTTTTAAAGCAGTTTTACAAAGCTGAGTAAACATCATCATTCTGCCATACGGGAAAAATGAATTGGTTGATGATGAAATTAAACCCGTTTTCAACATAACTGATTTTTAGACATCTTACTCAGAACCAAGACACTGCAAATCTGAAGATTATCAGATTATTTCTCAGGTACTTGTCTAGAGAGATGCATGCCCAAGGACTCATCCCTGGCATGCTCTCCTTCTGAGGCCACATGAGCTGAGGTCTTGCTGAGACCACCAAGCGAGTCGCCCCAAGACACAGCCATGTCCTAGCTCCAGTGCCATACGTGCTTGATGGGTCATGGTGCACCTCCTCAGTGGACCTAAGCAAATGCCTTCCCCTTATCTCTGCAGACCCCAAGTGCATTCATCCACATTTCACCTCTATGTCTTCTCGCAGCTGGGAAGTCACATCTTGTTCCACACTTTCTCCTCAGCCTTCTGCTTAGGTGCCCGGGGAAAAAAAATAAAAATCAAGCAAACCTTATGAAAATAATTCCAGGCATTAAATGTCTGTAGCACATGAGAATTAACAGCCTTCCTCATGTCAGAACATCCCTACTTTGGGTGTGCTCACCAGATGTAATCTTGAAAAAGTAATCTGTGTTGTATGAAACACATTTATTAGTTTCTTTCTGTAATGTGTCTATATCATTGTGTGTTTGTGGTAGATCTCATTTAGCACTCAGGCAGGTATTTTTTTATCCCTGGGGAACGAGAGGAATATGTTTTAGGTATTTCCACATTGATAAATATGAAGAATCATAGTTCAGTTGAGTTTTTAGGGGGAACTGGACTGACAGAGGAGGGCTCTACTCCCTGCTCATCTTCTGGACACATCTTTGCACATGCCAATTGACCCTGCTGCATACTCCTGTTTCCCTTTTCACTTTAACACAGCACACACTCTGTGCCAAGGGTTGCCTACTGGAATCATCCGTGGGCAGAGGGTCAGGCAGCAATGGCTGAGATCAGGCCTCCGGGCCCTGGGGAGCGCTCAGCGCAAGCATGCCGGGGTTTATTTCTGGTTTGCACTGCACAGAGTTGCCCGAGGTTCTTCTACCGAGGACAACTGAATGAGCACCTGGGCAAACAGGCTTTGAAACCTGACTTTGCAATGAAATGTGACTGTCTCTGTTGTGTCTAAGGCCAAATGCTCTTGACATGGAGTAGAATTAATTTGAGGTCTTACTGTAAGAGCCACAGCCTAAGAGGCTTCTCCTGACAATCCCTGTCTTTCTGCAGTTTTTCATCTCAGGGATTAACATGGCTTCCAGTTAACACATTAGCTGCAGGACCAAGAACAAAGTCTTCTTGGTGACAGACTGGTATGGTTTCATGATCACCACAGAGTGCAAAAAGTCTGGGCACAACATAGTTTAGTTGTGAGAATCACGTCTGCAAGTCTCTTAATGAGAAGAACATAACATCTCACTCTGGACTGCATCAAAGGTTGCAGTACACACGTCAAAAAAATTGTTGCATGTGACAAGATTGGTCTTGACGCCAGCAATAGCCTCAGAGGAGGGTCCTGCCTGCCAGGTCCATCTGCCTCCCTCTTCTTAGGAGAACCTCACCTGGATGAGGACCACAGAAGAAGAAGGTCCAGCACAAGCAACACACCTGGCTGAGCTCTTCCCATGGCACTGACAAATGAGCTGTGACTCCTATTGCCAAAAAAGCCTTGCTGGGCAGAAAGGACCAGTGGAACAGGCAGCTCTACACATCGGGCAACCCTCCAGGATGCTCACCAAGCAGGAGCAGGGCAGATGTTCCTGCCCAGGGGGTCTGCAGGGGACAGCCTCCGGGACCACCAGGAGCTGGAGAGACACAGCCTGTCACCTCATGTCAGTCACTAATGACCGACAGGCAGCTTTGATAAGATGTGCTAGTGGACACATACGTCATATATACGTGCTTGCAACCGGATTTATGGGAGTGAACAGATTTGTCTTTAAACTAACCACAGATAACATGCACCAAGCTTGTAAAATTAAACTAATTGCTTAAAATAGAATAAAAATTATATTGCACGTACAACACACAGGAGTTACTGAACCTTTTTGATTCATAGCATCACAAAGTTATTTTTTAAATCTCTGCTATAATAAATATATTTCAAGGCAGCAGTATCCAACTAAAATGCTGAAATGTAATCAGTCAACAGAATATTTAAGCTTAAAAATACTTCCTTTCTTGAAAATGGACACTAAAGCCCTAGGCAACATAACCACTGAGGTTTTATTATAAAATACATTTCAAAATAATGGCTGAAAGTCTTAAGAGCACAGAAGATGAAAAAGAAGTAAACAAGCTTTTTTCTGCCACTAAATGATAAATTAAAAGCAGCATTTTGCTGTTCTGCCTCATTTTTTAATCACACTTCATCCACACTACTATGGCTATGGTTGTGTAGGTATTCCCATTAAAAAGCATCTATTACTAAAGGTTTACAATTTTGAAGTAGCAGCCATCTGGGCCAGCCAAAACACAGCCAGGTAGAAATCTCATTTCAAATCAAAATTTTCATTTAAGTTTGAGAAAAATCACTGTCTGCTTGACATAACAGGCATATGCCCCTCACACATGCTCTTTAAAAAAAAAATCTGAGTAATTCAGAATGTAGTCTTTTGGGACTTTAAGAATAATAGTGAAAATACTGTATGTGCTGTTGTTGCTGTCAGATAAAGAGCTAAATCTTAATCCTGCCATGCTATCTTGCCTCAGTGCAGATTATGTCTCAGCATATCTGTGTAAAAATGCTGGAACAAATAATAAATAGATACTTGCCTGTGAAAAAAGGAGACTTACAGACTGTGAAGGGAAATAGTACCAGTTTTGTAGCCTCTTGCTCAATAATTTTTATAATTGATATGCAATTCGGTTTTGTTTCTACTGTCAAATCTGTAATACAGAAATATCAATAAATACATCTGCAGCTGTTAATCCATTCTTAACTTTTTGTAAATGGACATAATTTTTAGTTTGAGTTTTCTCAGTTTGCCTCCTATACATGTTTTCAAACGTGGTTCAGATAATACACGTAGCATATGATTCCCAGGCTCTGAAACCTATGGACTTGCTTGCAGAGTTTCTACACGTTTGTTGTATTAAAGACAGCATTTCAAAAACCAGAAAAATCCTACTTCCTCACCTCCAAAAGGTCTGTGCTATGAAAGCCCAGCGCGAATATGTCGGCTGGAAAGTCAACTGAGGGCAGCTGGTACCTTTTCTCTTAAAGCAAGGCTCACTGACACACCAACACCAGAACCAGGAGCAAAGCAGCACTGGTGACAGCCAAAGGCATTTCCAACATCCAGCAGTCTACAAGATGAGAGGACCCAATTTTTCTCCCCATCCCAAACCATTACATGGCTCCCAGTGAAACCAGTTCTCTATGGCTCATCCTGCTTCCTTCTTGAAACAGTCACATGTTCTGGCAGCCTTCATGAGCTATGCTGGTAGTGCCAGGTTTAAAATATAATTAAATTAGAGGATATTCTTGTTAGCAAAATGTACAATATGGTGCAATAAAACACACTATCATCCTAGGTCTGCCTGGATTAATATATTTAAACACTGTTTGAAGCCAACTAACTAATGTGGATATCTGATGTATTAACCAATACGTTATAAAACATCTCTATACTATACTTTGTATAATCAATGCATAGGGAGGTTTTCATTCTTTTTATGATACTTGTTTATATAAGAAACTGCATCTTTAACCAGGAGCCAAATTCACCCCAACCTTACCACCATCACAAAACACCCTTTCACCCTCACCTCCCCCAAAAGAAATCAGCAATATTAAATCAACAGAATAATGTGAGATAGAAAAGGAAAAGACAACCGTGGACAAAATAAAAAGGAAAGTTTTATTAATGCTAAATACACTTTCCCTTTTGGGTTTACACTACTGTTCCCATAACTGCTTCCAGATGGTTCAGCATCTTCTGAGCTGGGAATGAAGCAGCAGCTTGCTGCCTCTTTTACGCTAAGGGGACAAAATCCTGGGCATAAACATGATTTACAGGTTTGATAAGCTAAAGACAAAGGTAAAGACACATTGAGACGAGCAGGAAGCAGAATTAAAACTGAATTTTAAAAAAAGCTGGCAGCTGAAGAGTTAACCACAACCTTCTTCCTTTTAACACAACCTTCTGTAGTAGCTAATGAAGGTAATGAAATATGACATGTAGTTTGGCCCTTGACCACAGAGTGCACCTCCCTCCCCTCTGCCTTGCAAACAAAGCCAAAACAGATGTAGCTGCTTCGGTAGGGTTTGGGGTTGACGGCTGTTACACAGAGCAGGTCAGCGGGCACGTTCCCAGGGCGCTGGCTTCTGGCACATCGCAGCGCTGGAGAAGATCCTGGCTCCGCTATAGAGGAGACAGGAGTGGACAAGCCAGTGCATCTGCAAACGGAGCCAAAACCACCCTCCCCATCAGCAGCACTGAGAACTACAGCAATTCCCAGCCTCTTTTAGAGACCTAATTTCATAAAACCCCATTCCTTCTATTTAAGTAAACAGGAATATAGGTTTTATGTGCCCTACTAGTTTATCTACTGTTAGTCTAAATATAATTTAATGAAAAATCTTATCAAAAAAAGAGAAGAAAGGGTGTTGCTTGGGCAGGGGAGATGCTGCACATTGAGAATTATTGCCCTTACAGCTCAGGGAAGCAACTCACCAGAAACACAGCAGCCAGCGTTTCATGAGTAGAGAGCTAGAGATGGAAAAAGTTGTCTTAAAATAAACTCTTCCAAAATAAAAAGCTTTCAAGTTCACAAAATACCATAGAATTTATTAACCTTTTTAAGATCTTTCAAAAGTTCCTCACACATCCCTTGCCATTAGGGCAACGGACTCAACTTTGCTGCACTCTGGCTGCTAGGCTGATAACCTCGAGTAGGTACCATGTGAAAACGTCTGCCAAGAGATACCACACAGACACTTCACAATGCTCGATTCATCATCTAAACACAGGAAATCTCTATCATAACTGCTGGTTAATATGGAATATGTGGATAATGATCCCCATTGGTCTGGTGGCACCAGCTCTATCCCCCGCTTGGTTAAGCAACAGCAGCATCAGGAGATGTCTTGTTCCTCAGCGTAGAGGTCACCCATTCATCTCCCCCAAAGACCTGGTTGGTTTTGTGGGGACAGAGGGGTGCAAGTAGCCCCGGGCATCAGAGGAGCTCTAGAGTGGGATTTGTTTCACCCACTGGGACATCCAACTCGTTGGTAAGTCTGATCTAATCAGCTCATGCTCCCGCCACTGGAGAGAGAACGACATGGCAGAGGGCAGCCAAGGCAGACCAGACAAACAGCTCTCCAGAGAGAAGTAGGCAGCTCCCCAACTTGTCTCAGCTGGTCTTTAAAAGGGTTTTAGGTCTCCATCAACTCTACAGCAATCCATGATGACTTGCTCAAATGTCTGCACCCACCTCCGAGGGCACACAGATGCCACCCCGGGTGACATCTGCCTCCTGCCATAGCCCTCCTTCACAGGGAAGACCACTGACACTGCCCCCCCCCCCCCCCCCCCAAAATTGCCAAAGAACAGAGGTAAAACTCTAAATTTGGAGTTAGGCTGGAAAACAAAAGGATGTCTCTGGAAACTGTTAAACCTATAGATGCAGCAAACAAGCAAAGAGCATCCCCCAGCCTCACAGCTGCTGGAAGCCATTTGGCCAAACCAATCTAGCAAAACCACCCTCCCAGGATCCACACGTGCTCCACAGAAACCACTGGTTTTTGTGGCTGCCTTCTGAGGACCATGTGTGTTTTTTATTAGAAAAGCTATGTATAAAATGCTAAAATTGCAAAAAGCGAAAAAATACTGTCATTAAATTTACCTATTCAACCTTAATTTGTCCCTCTGTTGCATATGCGTTGTTACACATGCTTGAATTATATGCTAATTTGCTATCATTCTACAGGAGCCTGACCTCATTTAGTGAGCACAGTGAAGCATGCTATGGGTTGGTGCCAAATAACAAAATTATCTGTTGGTTATAGACACACAGCCTCATTTAAACCAAATTTGTATATGTAACTTATGTACGTGACCTTAACCACAGTGACTTTGTTGCCTGTGTGTAAAAAGGGGTTAACAGTGATTTATTTTGGCTTTAAGCCATGAGCAACATGGTATTTCACAAAGAAATTTTGAGGGTATTTTCCCAACTGTTTACTAAGTACCAACGCACCTCAGTGGACACACAATGAATTGAGGAAGAAAGGATGAACTCTGCAGTCCGTGCGTTGTTCAGCTGCTGCGCGGTACGTGACACTCAGAGCTGGGAACAGGGAAGGTAAGAGGGAACGTGGGATGTCACCTGCACCATGAGCACCTCTGTCCCCTGTCCTCAAATCAGCCACAAGTCCTTCAAAACAACCACTATGAGCAGACACGATTTAAGGCCAGATCAGACACATTCATCCAGGGAGGGTGAGCAGGGGTTGTACGTGCAAGCTCTGGCACTTCCAAAATTTTTCAGTTTGTTGCTTGATTTTGCAACCTTAATGACCTATGTGCGCATAAAGCTTTAAACACTTAGATGTGTGAAATTAGCTATCTAAATGACTTTGCTGGGTGAAGGGCAGTGACATTTACAGCTTTCCCTAGCCCGGTGACCCAGCAGATGCTGGGAGAGCCCCCGCTGGGGTCCGAGGGGCCGGGCTGCCTGTGGCTGGAGCACCAGCCAAAATTGCTGTGAGTCCTCGCCCGCCACAAAGCCGCAGTGCAATTTCTGCTCCCTTCCCCAGGACCAGACCCTCGGCAAAGTTCGGTGCAACAGAAAAGGGGGGCAGGGCCCTTGGAAATTGATAGCCTGTTTCAAGCGTTATTTATCATTCCCAGCACAGACACTGACATGTGCCTTTTGAAAGGGGATACTGTACCTTTAACCTTGACTCTGAGCACGTTGGTAATTTGGGATGCGAGCCTGGGTTCAAGCAGGATGACCTTTCAGGGGGAGGGGCAGGACTGCATTTATTTATGAGGCGGTTGGAAATTTTTGACATCACATGCTAGTCCCATTATTCACATATTACATGACACAAGATTGGCCCTTTTAATGCAACAACATCACATCAGAAAATTTGATTTTCTGCTCTGACAGCAGGCTTGTCCTCTGTAGCTCCCCAAAACGTAATCTGTTCAGGTTAAAGGGCACTGGAAAATGATTTAAAAAGCACACAGCTTTCAATGAACATGGAAAGCGGGTCTCGGACCAGGAGCAAGACCAGGGATGCTTTGGGGCTGGAAAGAAATGGCCTTTTAAGTGCAAAAGCAGAGTTGGGTTCCCAGTGAGGGGAATCTCTCTGCCTGACCCCGTGGGATGCAGTGCTGGGGGGTACCCACCATCCCTCCCCAGCCCCGAGGGGGCTCCAGCATCACCCCAACACACACAGGTCTCTCTGCGCTGCAGCCGGGTGGAGGCTGCGGGGATGGATCCCACCTTTCCACACTCTGCCCTCCCATGCCTGAAATTTCAGATGTGAAATATTCTTCCCCCAATACACACATGTAACAGGTGAAGCTTCTTCAACAAAGCATTTTTGAGCCTTTGCTGCACAGTAACAGGGTACACACCTACATTTAGCATGAAAAAATGCCTTCCCCCCCCCGTAAAAAGAAATACCACAAAGAAGTTACAGGTTTACACTGATAATTATATCTGGAAATAATAAGTTTTTAAGTTTGTGCATAGAAAACACTATTCAGGGCTGTGCCATATATATACCAAAGTAAGATACGTTGTTTGCTTATAGAGCCCCAACAGCAGCACGTGCATTAGCTCAGTAACTACATTCCCACACTATGCAGAAAGCCGGTTCATGGAGCTACACTCTCATTTTCATAGAATTTAAAATATCAGCTAAAGCACTTAAAGATAATGAAATATATTTCACAATAATTCACCACAAAGCATATATATTAAATTACTTATCAGCTAATTCCACAGAGAAGAAAATAGTTTAACTTTTCTAAATATCCTTGGTTGAGGGCAGGCAAAAGAAGAATTTTAAGGTGGCTGATTTATATCTGGAAAAGCATTTCTAAGACTGCTACAGTTTCTTTACAGAAACATCACATGATGAGGCTGATACGAAACTAATGTCACAAGTAAATAAAACGGGCTAATTTTATCAATATTTTTAACAATTTAAACACTGGTTTTTACATATACTCTTGGCAATATATTTAATGAGAGAAACAAAACCCAACATGTTAGGAATGAAACTTTCTCTTACCGGTCCAAAGGACATTCATTCTATTGTTACAGCAGAATTTTAGGTGTGTTATTTATACTTTCACCCAGGGAATCAAATCTATAAAAGCATTTCTATACTCACCACTATTTAATACAAAAATTAAATTTAAAGATATTGCATGCCCTGCCAGCCCTGTTTCATCTCCACTCGGGTTTCCTCTCTGGTGGATACCACAGGACCTGAGCCCTTCCCCACCAGCATTACATTGGCTCCAGGTAATGCTGCAGATCGGGAAGTTTTAATGGAATTCCCCTCCAAGCCACAAGACACAGCGGGGCATACGCCAGCCACGTGCAGGGAAAGCCCCTGTGGGCTGGGGAAGCCTGGCCAGGCAGAGACCCCTGGGCTGGGCTCTCCCAGCCTGCACGGGCTTTTTTGGGAGGCAGGGCATAAATCCAACAAAGAACAAAGTCACTGTTGTGGCAGGAGGAGGATGAGGGAAACTGTAGCATCTCCAATAGTTGTGCTCACATTTCACATCTCACTCCAAACCTTTCCCCTTATGTCAGCTGTGTCTCTGACTCCATGCTGCCCCTCACCACAGAGGCGATCACATCTCACAATGCTTACGGAACACCACGAGATCCTTGCTGACAAACGACACTCCCTTGGCATTATTTATATCTCAGTATCATTATTATCACATTAGAAAGTTAAACATTTGTGTTTCTCACCATGCATTAGCTATTTATCAACCAGTTTGCTCTGCCTTTTTTGCAAAGCCACCCCCTCACCAGCACCCACTCCTTCAGGACATGCCCCACCACCCTTCCCAGCTGCAGGCGACAGCGGGACAAGAGGCAATCACTGACCCTGTGAGCAGAAAGGGAAGGGGAATGTGGGTTAGAGCAACCAGATTTGAGAGCCAAAGCTCAGAGACAAACATCTTCAGGAAAACCCTCCTCCAGGAGCAAGAAGAAGATCCTAAGGCAGTATTACATTTTTACAGATTTATACGGGGTTTGAAGCCAAGTCCCAAGACTGGCAGAACACAGAGGGGGAATTATTTTCTTCTTATTAAAAGAATGAAAAGACCCAACATTGATTTTGTCCTTCATCACCACACAAAAAACCTCCCAACTACTGAGAGGATGACTGTATGGATTATCACAACACCGTAAATCAAAGTGAATGTATTTATTAGGGTGACTCTCTTTGTTGTACATGTGTGTGCTGTTTGTTGGCCCATACTGTTATTATTTTAATTTATGGTTTGCTTTTTCAACTCTTTCCTCCCCCTCACAGGACTGGAGCCTGTCCATAAGTTTTACTCACGCCAGTTAAAATCAGCATAATGAAATGTCATGGCCAGATCCCATCGCTCCACAAGGACATCAGGGCAGCGCTGTCTCTGGGACGCGTCTGCAGAGTCCTGCAAAACTTTGCTCCAACAGGCAGCAGTGCTGGGGGGGGCTTCACTAACAACAGTGGGTGGGACTGGGCAATGGGGATCCTACAGTGGGTGGGACAGGGTGACAGGGACCTTGACGAAGCCAGCTAATGAAATCAGCAGCGCAGGAGAAGGGAGCCTTTCTTAGCTGCTTAACAGGTCTAGCTATAATTAAGTGCAATAATTTTAAGCAATTTGCAAATCCCACCTCACCTCTCGTTCTGTTATAATCACAAACTCATTATTAACAAAGCGTATTTCTGTAGAGTTGGTGTTAGCCAGGCTGCTGCGATGTGGGAAGAGGGGAGTGAGGAGCTGCACAGAGGAGTTCAGCTCAACTCTCCATCTGCCCCAGCTTAATTTAAACCAGACTTGACAACCTCATCTGTGGCAGGTAATGACAGCACCCACTTCCACTAATTGCCAGGCCCAGAGATCCAGTTCTAGACATCCAAATTCATGAATTGGGTTGCTCAGAAAGCATATTTCCCCCTCAAAATACCCATTTGGGATTATCTGGTTTCTGAACTTTTGGGGCTATTTGTTTTAGTCCTGTCTTTGAAGCCATGAAGTTGTGTGGTTGTTTTTTCCTTTTCTAAAGACTCACTGTATAATCACAGGAGTGGACATAGCAGAGGCTGAGCCAGCTTCCAGCTGTATGAACCAGCAGAAGGGCTGGATGAGAAGACAGACCCTGTTCCTCCCCACTTAAGTGATACAAAGGCTCCGCAACTCTAATACACCAGGCAAATCTGCAATTCAAGTCCCATATTTAATAATCCAGCTCCACAACACATTGTATTTAATACAAACACAAAGTATTTGGTATAATACCTGTATTAAGTGCAGTACTACCCAGAACTATGAGATTAGCTTGCTGAGGTTGAGTCTTATGGCCAAGCCATGACCATTTACAACCCCTGTGAGAAACACCACGCACTAGAGACAGCAGCAGCGTGCCTAGGTAACAGGCTGGCCTTCCACAGGAGAGGAAGGCAAGCGGCACTCTAAGATCATTTACAGTCCTCCTACAATACTAATGTCAGTGGAGCCAGACACGAGGAAAGTGAACTGTGGGGACCATCAGCAGTGACCAACCTCTACCCCAACTTCTGAAATTTTTTGTTTTCTGAAGTCCTGCACTGTGCATCAGCTGTGAACCAAACACAGCCTCTGCAAAACCTCCATCAGAAAACCAAGTACTAGGAGCAGCATTGGTCACCTTTGCACCGCAGTAATGTCCTGTTGCTGCTCTTTTTTTTTTTTTTTGAGAGGAGAAAAGGAGACAAACTAGGGAAACAGGGCTTTGCAACCTTGATGTGAGCTAATTTAATCTGAAAAAAATCAGATATCTCTGAGGAGGGAGAGCCCTTGACACAGCTAAAACTGAAGGAACAATTCAGCACCTACTTTGGGAGCAGGGAAACACAATAGTAAGGAAATGACATTGGAAAAGAGGATTTTCTTTTTTAAGCTAACATTTGTTGTTCTGTGCATGAGCAAGCCATTGTGCTCCCACAGCCACAGCAGCATGCATCAGCACCAACATTTTCTGGTCACACATTTTAGAAAAGGTGTTTGAGCAGCAGCAGCAAGGCAGGCATGTGGAGAGCTCCCGTTCCCTGGGGAGGAGAGTGGGATACCAGTGCCGGATCTAGCCTTGCACCTCTCTGCGCATCACAACCACGCAACATTTTCCCACATGTGAATCACAGCTGGCTTCCAGGGAGTGCTGGTTCACTTCTTACCAAGCATCCTTCTCCAAAGCCAAATAGAACAGCACCCACATCTGCTCCTTCCTCCCCACCATTTCTCAACCCTCGCTCCTCTATTTCCCACTCATTGCCCTCCCGCACATCCGACCTTCACACCCTCCAGCTTTGGTGCTGCCTCCTCTGCCCTTACCAGCTCCTCTACCTCCTCTGCTGTTACTGTCCAGCTCCCTTCTGCCTCCCCCTGTCCATTTAAATACTGTTTTTCTTCCCTTCTCCCTCACACTGATTTGGCATCAGAGCTGGGAACAGTAAGATCACAGGGAAGTGTCCAAGCTCTCCGTAATGATGCCCAGATGCACAGCTGCTCTGAGGCACTACAGGATGGCTTTGCTTGGCCACTGCCAGCCGGAGCAAACCCTTTGGAAGCAGAGGCTGCAGAGACTGGGCCAGGCTTTAAAATTTGAGACAGTTTTCTACGAGACGGCAGGAGACATGACCTAACACCAGACAGGAGAGCTTGGCTACAGGGCAGCAAAACCAGGGAGAATCTGAGGACTGGCAAGATGTGACATGCTTGGGAAGATGCAGTTTCTATCAGCTTTGGACTGGCAAGATGCGACTGCAGCACTACTGTTCAGGAAATGAGCTAAGGAATCCTGAGCGAGACAACGCAATGAGAAACATCTGCTCTGCTCACAGCCCTGCTAAAAATGTCAATAAAATAGTTGATTCTACTAAGGTTGTTACCAAATGTATTGGGAATATCCTTATGAAAACCAGAATAATGGGCTTTTTTTTTTTTTAATAGTTGCCTCAGTTTTGGCTACTATGTGGAAAAGGATTTTGCAGGAAGAATCCACAGAAAAGCAATAAAAGTGTACACAAATGAGTAAAGAAAACTTCTATGTAAGTGGGCTTTTAAAGATTACTAGTACATGTCTGGACAAAAAAAGCTGTGGGGGAGGGAGGGAAAGGGATAATCAAGATATTCTATTTATCATATTTTAATACCAAATATAGAGGACACCTAAAGAAACTGCTATGCAACTGTCTTTAAAAAGTAAATGGAAATAACAGCAGTGAGTATGAATATTTTTTGGAAAACATACAAGATGATGTTGTTTTCATTTCAATGACAATATACTCTTTAAATAGGTTTTTTATTATTACTAAAACTCCTGAGCTGAATTAGGTGCTAAAAGGATTATAACAGACACAAGCCTTTCCGTGAGGAGCACAGTCATGCAGAGAGATGGTGGACAGGCCCACCGAGGTGAAATGGGTGACCCCAACCCAGCAGTGCAGAGCAGGATGGGACAGAAGTCAAAGCTGGCAGTGTTACACCCACACAACTCCACTGAAATGTTGTTGGTTTGGGACATGCCCACAGCAGAGTTTATGTCCCGCTCCCTCGCATCACTTCTTTACTAAACCCATCACACCTCCGACAACACCCATTTCCAGCCACTTGAGATGACATTTCCATAACATCTCCAAGTGTCCTTTGTCCACATAGTCCTTCCCCAAGGAGTAATAACCCATTCCATCACACCAGTGTTCCCACCACATTTCTGTAATACCACACAGGTACCAGTTACACTCATTAATGAGGGCTTGCAATTCTCCTGGTCCATTATCTACCTCCTAACGTTCATACAGAGGCAATTAAAGGATCCTTCTTTTTTTCTGCCTGGTGCCTCTATTAATCCTGCCCTCAGCATCTTGGTGTTGTGCTAAATAAGTACCAATCCATCTTCCTTCTTCATCAAACATATATGAAGCAGGTCAGTGTTATTAGGAGAGGCAGCTGAGGCACATGGAAAGATTAAGCATGTTTTATAGGAGTACACAGGGAAATACACACAGTAGTGAGAACCAAGTTCAGGAGTTCTAGCTCTGGCCAGGCTTCAGTCAAACTTTTCAAATTTAGAGACTGGAGATTGTACCAATCTGACTTCAGCGTGCCAGTCCACGTGAGCTGAAAGATTTGCCCCATCCCTGCACTCCACAGCTACACTGAATACAGAACTGAATGAAGAGGGACCTATGTGTGATACAAAAAGAGCACATTTGAGGAAGGGAGAATTTTCTCAAAATAGCAGATTTAAAGAGAACTGAAAGAACAAAGCACAGAAGAAAAATGTATAGCTTCATTTCTAGTGTTACTGAGTTTACTTTGCTGCTGGTTTTTTTTCTTTGGTTGTTTTTGGGAGTTTTTTTTTCTCTCTCCAAAATGAAGATGAGAGATCAAAGGTTTTAACTTGTGGAGCTCCTCTGCCTGCCTGGTGGCAGCACATGCCTCCACCCGCAGAAGGCTCTCTCCTGTAGCTGTTAATCCACTCAAATGCTCAACAGCAGAGCCTTGAGTTTTCACGGATTTATGCCCTGCACGGCACACAGTTCCGTCTGTTTCACGGTTATTGTTCTCACCAAGTCTACTTCATCATTTAAATTATTAACAGCAGAATTACACTGACTGAGATCTCCTAGAATAAGCAGCTTTAAAATACAAAGGCTTGTATTGTAACATATTGATACATGTTGACCGGAACAGATAAATCGGGAGAAATTTAGATTTAAGGGTCATTGCTTCATTTTAGTGCTAGTTGGGAGATTTTTGGTATAACAATAACGGAAAAGAGAGCAGGAAAAGCTCCTTTAGATGGTCACCTGCAGATTGCCGCTCTCATGTTCAAGTACCTCCATGTTACCAGTAGCCTGAAGCTGCCCGATGGATGTGCCGCACATCAGAGCACACAGCATCTTCAACGCTTCTTGGGCCCAGCCCAGCACCAGCTCCGTGCTCTCCAGGCAGGGCAGGGGTCCCAGGGACACCGGGGCAGCACACCTTGCACAGTGAAACTGAGCAAGCAAATCTGCCCCAAGCTGCAGTGGGATGCAGCCTTTGCAGCCCAGACACAGGTTCCTCCACCAAATACAACACCACCTGCAGAGTGCACACCTTGCACAACCACGCACAGCAAAGATGTAAATTACACACTGGTGTAAGTCAACACACACCCCCCTGCTGAGAAAGACAGTGACCCCAGTGTGTGGAGGAGGAAAAGCAGAACAGGAACAGAAAGAAACTTCTGAGTTCCAGTTCATTGATTTCTTCTCTGTCGTCTTCCCATTAGGAAGATAAAACAGTTTCCTATCAGCCTGTTATACCCCTATTGCTGTTATTAACCATTCAGAAAAGAAAAATCCAGTGTTATAATTGCATGAAGTCTCAGTAAATCACAAAATCCCAAACAAGTTCACCTTTCTACTTTGACTATATTTTTTTTAAAATGTAGCACATAAGAAACAGTGATTATGAAAAGCCACTTATGTTCAAAGAAGCAACAAAAAACCCACCTGTCTGCCACAACCCCTTGCTTACCTCAAGCAGTTTGTCCTAGCCACCAGATACTGCAGTCAGAGGCAACTCCAAACTGATCTCAGACTTAACAATATTCATTAATAACAGACTAGACAGTGCCCGTGTTCAGACTATGCATATGGTTTGAATACAGAGAATTTACTTTTCCCATGCACTGCATTATATATTTATACTGAAATAAAAGCTTTTTTCCTCCCCACTTCTTCTAGGGTAATTGACAGATGGATCTGATTCAGAAAAAAGTAATCAATGCATTCAAATAGTTTCTACCCATGCTGCTTTGCCTAGGCTTCAAATATTTTATTACACAAGGTTCTATGCACTTTTTTGAAATTAGTTAAAGTTCATGCAGCTTTTCATGTGAGATTTTCTTCTAAAACAATTCTAGCCTTCTGAAGCAATAGTTTCTCTGCAATCAAGTCAAAAATCCAAAATAGGTTTCACTGTACTAATAATGAAAGTCTTA
This sequence comes from Burhinus oedicnemus, assembly GCA_008921705.1. Lineage (NCBI taxonomy): Eukaryota > Metazoa > Chordata > Aves > Charadriiformes > Burhinidae > Burhinus > Burhinus oedicnemus. The sequence goes on from VFFE01004873.1 coordinate 373,277, forward strand.
TGTGCAAAGACAAGTTCCTTTCAAGTAAAAATAAAGTGTATTTTCATTACATCATATATCCAAAACCATAATACTCAGTTGGTCACCCAGGCAGGAGCTGCCTGAGTTAAAAGTTGGTTCAAGGCAGGTTTTCATAGCCACCAGGTGCAAGTGATATCTGAGCATACAAGTTTCATTTCTGAGAGTAACAGTGAAAACAACACTAGAAGAAAATGAGCTTCCTACTTACATGGCAGGGAGGAGGAGACAAAATAGTAGTTTTAGGGGGACTTCACATCAGTACTTGCCAAGATATGCTCTTTCTAGTACAAAGCTCAAGAAATCTCAAGTCACAGCTGCCATCAGCTCTACCACACAAATCTACCAAAGCTTCCTGAAGACACTGACTGCTCGTAAAGCAATCCTGCCAACACTACAGACCACGGGTCCCAGAGACAGCCTGGCTGAGAACAGAAAACTTCAGCAAAACCTTTACCACTGAAATTACTTACATTGCACAAGGTCATTTCATCAGGGACACACAGAATTAAAGCTATCCTTTGATTCCTACAACTGCAGAGAAGCTTAACCAGGTAACAATAGGTAGAAACCCAAACATACCTTGCTCCCATCAGAGCAGCTCCTCTCTGCCATTCCAGCACCAGCCATGCTAAGCAGCTTTAATTGCTCTACCCTTACATCTAGTCACTTCCCATAAGACATCTCTGATAAATTGCCTGATGCCCTACTCCTGGGTAGTATTTGGTAATGCTGATTGCATCAACTAGTTGTGCTCCAACAGCTGATGCTCGTATCATCAGCCGGTGGGCAGGCAGAGGGTCTAGGTCTAGGTCTAGGTCTAGGTCTAGGTCTAGGTCTAGGTCTAGGTCTAGGTCTAGGTCTAGGTCTAGTCTATTGTCCTCACCCCAGAAGCAGGCCTTTGCTATAAACGACCTCCTACAAGAAGCAGGAATGAAACTAGAGGAATCCCTACGTTCCAGAAGAGCAAAATGCAAAATAAGCTCTGTTATGCATTGGGCTCAAGCATCAGAAGTGCACCAGAGAAAGTTAAAGTGTGATTCTTCTTTACTTCCTGAAAAATACCTAGCTATTCTTGTCTTTACCACTTTTCTCTTTCCTCATCATTCATAATTAGACATCTTACATCAATGGCCAACCCTCAGCTCTCAGCAGATCTAGCAGAGAGTGGGCTGCTCACTGCATCACTTAGCTGCAGCTGAACAAAGCATTCTTCCTCCTCAAGCCTGTACGAGTTCTAATGACGCTTCCAGCTGGAAATAGCTAGATTTTCTCCTTGGAATAAATCAACCCACAGAAAACTTGCTGCAAATTAATAATTACAGAATCACCGAACCAAGGTTGGAAGGCATATCTGGAGATCACCTAGTCCAACTCCTGTGCTGAAGGAGGGTCACCTAGAGCAGGGGGCCCCGGACTATGTCCAGCTGAGCATCTCCAAGAATGGCAACTCCACCATCTCTCTGGGAAACCTGTGCCAGTGTCTGACCGCCCTCACAGTGAAAAATATTTTTCTTGTGTTTAATTGGAATTTCCTGGATTTCAGGCTGTACCCATTGCCTGACATTCAAGGGCTCACCAAGAAGACAGGAGGCACATGTGTGCTTACGCGGATCTTACCGCGTTCATGGGGTGAGCTCTCCCTTACAGGCAGACATGCTCCCGGGTTTGCTGATATTTAGTGTTAATTGTGAAGAGCTGAATTTGAACAATTCATTTATATTATCTGCTCAAGGGTGCAGAAGCTGTTTTGTACGTGTATTTTTTGTTCAAATGAGCATCACGACACAACTCTTCCCCAAACATATGGTTATTGTATGGAAAAGGTTCCAGAGATGTTGGTAAGCAGTCACGCAAATGCTGACTGGGTGTCCTAGCAGCGTTGTCATGAGGGCTACAGTGAGCAAGAAGAACACACTGTGAAAAATATTTTGAAGTTTATCTGTACATTGTTCTCTTTTACATCATTTTTTTCCAACAATACCAATAATCAGAGGGGTGTAAATTGGTGATAATTAGTTCACGCACTCTAATCTAATTGATGTTCTCTATACGCCCCATGACTTCAAGCTAGGAAGAAAAAGCCGTGTATGAGATGTGGAGGGGAAGGCACTAAAATGGGCTGCCATGTCCACCTCCCTCCTGCCTTACGGGGTTCTTCCAGCCGGGCGTAAGCACAGTATCACAACATAAAGCATTAGACATGCTCTGGAAACCCTTTGCCCAGCTGCTCATTAGTACTGCATTAGTCTGTAAACTCAAGCGCAAAACGCCTAGTTCAAGTTGCTCTTTCTTGATGTACTTGAAAGGTCCTGTGAATTTATGGCAGGATAATGCGGAGCACAGCACCTATTTATGAGTTGATCATTTGTACAAAACCCCCCTCAAAGCACCGAAGGTTACCATTCGACCAAGAGCTGCACTTAGCTGCTCAGAGGGCAAGAAAGCCAAGTATATGAAAGTTAAAAGCATTAATAAAAGTGTGACTTATAAATTACTTCATCTTTGTCACCCTTTTTGAAATGGGGTGAGAGAGGCCAGGGTAAATTTATTTTTTAAGTGCTTTCTGAGACCTGCAAGGGTCAGCCCTGAAATGCTGTACTCTATAAATCATTCCATGCGTATCTGATAGATGCGAGTGCATCATAACATTAACAAATATTGATTTGTTTATCATTTGCAACTGTTTATAGCTAAACAGCAGACTTTATAACATTTGTAGGGAGAAGAAACTTTAATCTGTGAGAATGCAGAAGAGAAGCCGCCTTGGCTGCAGGAGAAAAGAGCAACCAATGTTATTCTGTCACCTGGCTGCCTGCTCAGTGTACATGTTACAGCCATATTATGAAACCAGTCATTTCACAGAATTACTAAAATTTCCAGGCATTTCATGAAACAACTTGTATCGCTGGTAAGAACCACAGCGAAACCTTGCATTACAGGTGCTCAGTTGAATCACGACCACAAGAAGGCGAAAGCAGAGCCTGCAGCGGGTAACCAGCATGTGGATGTAAATGCCGCAGGACAAAACTTTGGTTGGAGAACCAAGGATGGGTGTTCTTCCCGCCCCAGCCAGCCTCCCCGTCCTGGCATGGCTCTAGTCTGCCGCGCCACGCAGAGCCCAGCACCGAGTATGGGCACCACCACCCTTCCCATGCCACCACTCGGAGCCACCCCCCCCAAACCTGCCCACCACGATGGGCAGGGGTTAATGAACACAGCAGGCCTGCACCACCCACACCTCCAGTGCCAAGGTTAAGTATTGCTTCTGTGACCTCTCTCTGTGATATCACTCTGTGACATCATGCAATCTGGAATTAAACACAAGATGGCTTGCAGCTGTATGTATACATGTATACCTACATCTCTCTATATATGTCTGTCTTAGTCAAGGGTGTCCAACAGCCATCTACAGGCACTTCACGTAACTTTGCCCTATGGTTTCCATCCATTTTATGCAGTTACCAAAATCAGTCATTTTCCAAAATGACTGGAGGTAGAACTCAATCTGTGGAACATTTGATATAAGAGTCCCAGGAGATGTAACAAGGGCACACATTTTTACAGTACCTCTTGCCTGTTAACACTGATCAGGGCCACCAACACATCTGACCCTAGGCTTCTGGCCAAAATCAATGACACAGGTATAAGACAGCCCTCGGAGCCCTCCAGGCTGTCCAGCAGGCACGGAGCATCGTTATCATCACCAGCCCACCACCGATCATGAGAGCCCAGGAACTAACTTTAAATCATCACACCCTGTGAGGTTATAGACATGACAAAATATGGCAACAAATTGTTCTGTGTTTTTCTTAGTTTAATATTATATAGCACATTGCAAATGCAGGGAAGACACCTGGAGCAACAGGAGCAGCTTTGGAAAAACTACAATAAAAATCTCATTAACCTAACAAGGGAGACAAACTATCTGGCAAATCTCTTCCCGGTGCTTTAAATCATTAGGTATTAGGGTAAAAACCAAACTTTTTCATTAAGCAACTACAATAAAAACTAGGATGTTTTCTCTCCCTACCTTCTTTTTTTTAATTGTACAACTCTGCTTTTATTTATTTTTGGAACTTGACAGGCTCGATAACCAATTTCTATGCAGAACCACCTACCATTCACACCTCAGAAAGCTAATGAAGTATAATAAAATTGCCCCAGGACACACATCTATGGACACATGCACAAACTTTTCAGGAGAATACTAACTGATTTCTTCAGGTCAGAAAGTAAAATTATGTAAAACAAATGAAAACAAAATAAAATAAACACCATCCATCAGTAGCGAAACTCAGTTTGCAAAGGACAAGCACCTTCTTTCCTGTGCAGCAGTTAGCATCACCGGCTACTATAGGTTAAAAAAAATTTCTCAGCTTCCCATATAGGGAAAAAGGTGAAGAGTAACAATTCCAGATTAAATGGTACTGTACCAAGAGTAACCAACAGCCTGTAACACACAGGGAAATAGAAATAACCAGGCAGATAAAGGGCATGAACGCAGTATCTCTTATCCCGAGGGTTCCCCAAGTGGTTTTCAGGGGCTGCGTTCCTACTGCTATGGAGATTTTTCTCCCGGATGAGAGAATAATACTTTCCATTGCAAAATGCTGGAGAGCAGGTCTCTCAAACAGAAGGGTTTGAGAACAACGTCGCCCTCTCAGAATGACAAACTCTGTTAAATTGAACCTCCTGGAGATACCAGTGTGCACACAGGCTCATTTGCCACAGCTTTAGGTAGCTCCGAATGAAGTATTTGGTGATTTCCCTGGGAGAAGGTTATGCTGTATTTGCAGTGGTACCTATTTGCAAATAAACACTGGTAATTTTGCTAAATCCAGGTGTTTTAGGAATCTGTTCTTCAAGCTTAGTGGAACTGAGCCCTCAAAACCTAAACCATCTTGAAACGCAGAGCAAAATTCGGAAGTGTCATAAAGCAGAAGTAGCATCGATTCCCCTGCCCAGCTGGCGTCTCTGGTGAGAGCATCCATGGGCTTCCAAGGAGCAGAATTAAAACTGGTTTACATCTGAATAACAAAGTTAGATCACACTGAGATGACCTATCTCAAGCCCTGTCTGCTCACGAAAAGACTTTGTTCTTCTTGGGGAAAATGGCAGCACGAGCCCAAAAATAACCACTGTCGTTTCAGGCAATGAGAGTTTGGCAGCACTGCCTTGTGACTGGCCATGGGCACCCTCAGGATTTGCACAGGACGATTTACAGGCAGCGCATTGAAAACCACGGGGTTCCAGTCTGGAAAGTGATAATGCTAGAATTGGCTTAATATCCCAGAATTACGGCACCATCACTCCATGTGAGTTTCTTCAGAAAAGCTGCTCCTCACTTAAACCCTTTGCTTCCCAGGAATGATCTGTACCTGCTGTAAACTCAGCACTTTGTCTTAGGCAGCTCTGGTTTGTTTTAAAGCTTCTCCTTCCCAACCCACATGAGACACGGTCACCATAAAACCACATTTACCAAATGGCTGCACATGGAGCGGGCAGCACGAAGCGACGGCTCTGCGTCCGAGCTGAACCCCAGGCAAAGCTGAGATTAGCTTTCTCCTTGGAGGCAAAGGACTTATTGATGGCCCAGCACGTGCTGGTGGTGAAGGGGTCAGGAGCTGGCACCGGCTCCAGCCTGTGCCCGACCTGGGGCTGCTGGAGCCGTGCTCGGCCGGGCAGGGTTCAGCCCGGCGGCTGCAGCACAGCTGCCGCGCACGGAGTATGGCTCCAGCACAGGAGAGAAAACTCAGCAAGACCCTCTCTTACCAATTACAGGTCGTCAATATTGACTATCTGAGGGATTTCCATGCTCAGGAAGCAAATTAGAAACTCAATACCTGAACTATTCCTAAATGCAGTTATCAACTTCAGAGTTTTATCTCATAAAACCAATTCAGCTTAGAGTTTAATTCTATTAAATTAGGGCTTAGAAATAAGATTTGCTCTGAGAATGAATGCATCATTAGTTTTAAAATGCAATATAGTGAAACCCAAAATGTGCAGCATTACAACTTGAAGAATAAATGAGTAGAGATGGCACCCAAATGTACTTCTCCCTAAATATATTTACCAGCCTTGGAAAAATCCGTCGGCTCATTAGGACAGCAAGTCTTTCGGTGTGCGGGACGTCCCCCTTCTTTAGGGAATGATAATCCTCTTGTGTCTCTCCTTGGCACAAGTTTTCCCTTTGTTCTTAAAACCTTCTTATTTCAGCAGCTGACAGAGAAAAAAGAATCAGCATCCTCTTTCTTAATAAAAATGCCACAATGAGATCCTGTCGGGCTTGTGCCAGGCATGTCAAAGGAGCAGGGACTAATACAGGAAACCTCAAGAACTCCCTGTTTTGTACAAGTTACAGTATATGGAAGAGTCACGTAGCGCTGTTTTTTTAAATCAGGCTTCCAATACATGAAAAGCACCCTTCCATGGGGTGCATGTAATCTCTGAATAGGGCCCTTAGTTTCCTGTGGTATTGTATTAAAACTGATGTTTGATACAATAATGCAGGGACAGAATATGCTCAGAAGAGGACAAGGTAGCCCAACGGTGTCTGTCCCCTTGCATTACAAACTGCTGCGTGCTCTTTCATGCCGTACTGGCCGAACCGATGCAAGTCCAAGGCATACCTGCAGTATCAGGATTATATGACTGAAAGTTAGGGAAAAAGAGAAGGAAAAAGGCAAACATCACACCAAAGACACTAGAAGTCTTAAACAGAAATAAGATATTCTGGTGATACATGTTTCATTGTCGTTTTTTGTTCCAGATGTGGTATTTCACGTGACCCCATGAAAACAGCAGGCTCTTCTTCAGGCCTGGACACGTATTTGGCATTTTAAAAAGTTCCTTTTTCAAAAGAAAATAACATCGTCTCCAAACAGTATTGCAGAGTAGGTTAGCAAACTGTGTGGTGCTGCTATACCATCATAAAATCATTGGTAGTCCATTGTCTCCCACACCAAAAGGCAAGGTTAAACCTTTTAAAGATGTATTATAATATGTGTTAATTTGCTATTTTTACTCAAGTAGGCTATGACAGTTTTGTTCTTATTAGAAGTATAAAAATAAAACCAACTCAATTGATCTAATTATAATTTTTGGTAGCAGAAGAGACACATGAAACAACACAATTGACTCTATAAGGCCTAAAATACTTTCCAGTAAGTATTTTAAGGTAAGAATTCATTTGAAAATGCATGCAAAGCTGTGAAAGTAAAGAGAAAAGGATGAAATTATATATGTCCATCTCATTAGTTACGCAGCAGCTCTGTGGGGTGTTGCCCACACATCGCCCCCTCTTCAGTCAGGATCTGATTTTACAATATTGAGGAAACTCTCACATTCAAAAACTAGCCAGAGAAGCACAATGTGGCCAGATGTTTGTGTTTTGTCATATGATTTTCCTCTTCCTTAATTTTTAAATTATATTTAGATCAAAACAGTCCTTGTATTTTACATGAATAAAAGTCTCAACCTTTCTCTTTTATATTCTGTCTTCAAAAGCAGCAGTCGTCCTGTGTGCCGGGCAATGCATTACAAAATACTTTATAGTTTTGCCCCAATTCATGTTTGCTTTTACTTGGTTTTCATTGAGTAGAATGACTTTATCTGTTCCAAACCCTGAAACAGGGCAGCTCAGACAAGATGCTACAGGGCTGCTGACATTTGGAATACTATTTTCAGTCCTATTTTACATACACTTTCAAAATTTATCTTATAAAAAATAAAAATCAGTTAGAAGATGGGCTTATCAGTATCTCTGGCAGTGCCAGTGACCTACTTTCAACCATAAAGAACAGGAAAATCACACGGCTATTGGAACCAAAGTTAAAAGTGGGAAACAGCCAACACCAATACCTGTGCAAATGCCCAGGGAAGACAAATTCAACCCGGAATGGTGCATCGGAGCGAGGGGTCGTGTCAACCCAACGCCTCCGCAACACTGCATCACCAGCTGAGCTGGGGTAATGGACAAGCTACATGGGGTTCCCTCTCTCCAGTAGACTCCCAGGAAAAATCATGACATAATCTTTTTGTCTGACTGTTTGTAACACGCAGAAAACCAGCTGGGAAACAAAATGGTTTAATAAGCGTAGCCTAAGAGTGAATATTACCTTACACGTCTTTGAATGATGCACTTCACAAAAATCCAGGAGAGAAAAGGAAACAGAGCGGGGAACACAACCCCAACATTTTTCAAAAAAGGAACTGATTCTTTGAAAAGAAAACTAATTAGAATGAATCAAGGCACTACCTAAGAAGAGAGATTAAAGGAAAAACGAACAAAAAAAGCTGTTAAGGTTATTAAAAATGACCATATTTGTGGATAAGGCAACAACAATAAACTTCTCATTGATACTTTATATTTCGTGTGGCTCTTTCTGACTATAAACAAATTGTAAAAGATGGCAACAGCTAATTTAAAAAATAAAAAGCGAAGTGTTGTGGCAGACTCTAAATTGAGTCTGACAGTCAAGGTCACATAACTTTTCACTTTTATTTAAAGACATTGCCTTGATTACTGAAAAATATTGCAAGATATATACACACAAATCTAGAGTCAGGATAGCCAGCCTTTGAGGACTATATCGATGGCTTCTTGTCCATTGCTTTAAAAGGAACAACAGCAATAATTTTTTAAATTGCCAAATGTTGTGTAATTATCAAATTATAGAAAATTGTCAGAAATCATTGATATAATTTTTTGAATTATGTTTTCAGTGTAAGCAATATGTCCTAACCAGTCCTGCTATGCCTAAATAAACTTAAATTATTTCTGGAAATTTTAAAAAATGATTGCTGCTTTAGTTCACATAAATGCAAAAGCTTTCATTATAACTTTGATTTATTTTAATTGTATTTATATTGTTCTAGTCCTCTTACTACAAACTTTGAGAAAAAATGTTAAATCTAGTTCTAAAATTCATTATCTGTAAAGAAAATGAGTTGAGCCTGCAATATGTGTTTTTAGCACCAAAGGATCAGACGAAGCGTACAAGATCTCACGTCTAACGCAACCATTCTCATGGGCCCATTAGAGTCTTTATAGGTGGATCTCACTTATGGCTTTGTTTAAAAGAAAAAAATACAGATTCTGAAGAGAACTGGAGCCTATTTGATGTTCAGCCTCTATTGTCTCCCAGGCAGACCTGAATGAAAGCTTGGAATTAAACAGCCTTTGAATACAGTTTTCATGGTGATCACTGCAAGTGATACATAATAAAACAACCTGGTTCACACTTCCAAGCTTTCAGACCCAGCTTTTTCCCTCATTCATACACTTCCCAAGTTTATAAAATTATGATATAATTTTGTCACATAGTTTTTATAAACGAAAGGCGATAATCAGCCATTTTCTCTTCCTTTGTAAAAATTCCTTTCCAGGACCTGCAGCTTTCCTGGTTTCTCCCTTACTGCAGTGCACAAGCACCTTCAAATACTCACATCTGCCCTGGTCTTTGAGAAATTACTGCTGGAGTCACTAATACATATACTTTCATGAGGAAACAAATACAGGGTCATCAATATTTTAATCATACATAAATGTGACCAGTGAAACAATGGCTGTTGAAAACCACGGGAGGTTTGGCATCAGTTCTGGGGAGCAGGGGGCATTGCCCCGGCTGCCTGCCGCACAAACGGCATTTCTTAGGACTGGCTGCAGGAGGGGGCGGCTGGTGGCAGCTCCTGCTCCCATCGCCCACAGCCCGTGCAGATGGACTGCTCCAGGCGGAAGGAGGAAGGGTTGGTTTCCCCATGCTACACATAAGAAACTCAAGTATGAAGACACCAAAAAAGCATTTTCCAAGCACAAGGGTAACCTGAAGTGGACTTAGACCAGTCGATCACTAAGTTAAGAGCTTTGACACAGACTCTTCCGTGAGCCCAACCTGTGGGTCCTCACCATGCTTCCTCACCAGTAGCTAAATCCAAGGCTGTAATTGTCCCCGTCCACCAAGTCCCCATGCAGTGGCTGCGCAAATCACTTTGCCTCAGTGTCCCACGTACATGAGTGGGAAAATAGTCTGAATCCTAAAGGTACAGGAGGATTAGCCATGGAATGGATGAGAACTCTGTGGCATCCTCAGGGGACAGACGCTAGAGAAGTGCTGAATATCACTATCATCAATCTGTTTTGTATCTCCTGTATCATCTGTCTTTGGAACCCACATTTTATCCTTTCCCATTATTTTTGCAATCCCCTATATACAATTTTCTTGAGGTAAAATTCATACCTTACGTAAATTATGAACACGGTCTTACTTTTTAAAATTACACCACTATATTAATCCGTAAGAGAAGCAGTATTATTACCAATAATAATTGTTACCCTTATTAGTAAAAACTAAACACAGTTTTGAAGGCCCAGGAGGTAAATATCCTGCAAACACTGTAGCTGCACATCTTCCTCTTTCAAACTGTCGTTGTATCATTTTTCTTGTCATTTGAAGTGGTATCCTTTGAGGAGGTGCATTTCGCATTTTTTGTAACTGTATTTAGGTAGTGCTTTTTGGCATTTGAAAAGATTATTTTAAAACGGGATCATGAAAAAAACACTCAGGCAAAATAACATGTCACGCCAGGCTCATTATACTAAATATATTGCACAGCCTTAGTATTTTAACTCTGCTATATTTTGTACCAAGGTACATCAACTCATTCTCACTTGGTGGCATTTCCACATTAAGCTAAATCTAATTGCAACAAGTTTCAGAAGACAAACCCGCTGTAGATGGGGTAAGAGGCTTCGGAGCAGACCCAGGCACAGGAGACCGAGATGTGGAAGCATGGCAGGGGAGAGAAGATGAGTCGTCCGGACTCGCTGCCCCCAGCCCATCCTGCTGTGCAGAGGGACCCCGGGAGGCAAAGGGCTCTGGGTTGGAGCCACCGCTCGCTCGGGCATCCTCGTGCCTCCTGCCAGGCCCTGCCTTTCCTGCCCTTCAGGCAGGGACACGCTCCCCGTAGCTGCGGGGCCGTGCCCAGTCCCTCCCGGCCAGCGCCACGATCCCCCCGCACCCTCGGCGAGCTCTGCACCAGCTGCACGCCAGCCATCGTACACCAGCACACCATCCCCTTGCACGCTCACCTACTCCGCCTCAGAGGGAACGGCAAGAGTCTTCCCTATTGCTGCAGTTTACCTTTATGCCCCATTAGGTCAGGGAATGCCTAAAATCCCACAGAAATACTGCAAAAAGTGAGGTGAAGCTCCTTCACCTGCTACGGTGACGGGTTTGTTTTTAAATGGCCACAGTTGCACCTGAAATACAAGCCCATATATGTATGGTGTGAAACACATCACAGGGGATTACATCCCCAGGGAACACAGAAAAACCACGTGCAGGAGCAGCTTGGAAATGCAGGAGGCTCCAAAGTGTCCCCCGGCCCGGTGGCACCGAGCGAGTGACACGGTGGGGCTGGGGGAGCCGCCGCCAACAAAGCACTGCCTGCAGCCAGCCCGCGGAGCCATCAGAGCGGGCTGCTCACCGCCTTGTTCGGATGAAGGCAAGATGCATAAAGAGGAATGAAAGAGGAAAGGAGTTGAGTTATAAAAAGAAAAGGAGAAATCATAAATTAAAACAGAGAGACAAAAAGCTCTGCTGAAATTTTTTTTTTCCTGTGCAAAGCAATAGAGGGAAAAGCATTAAGCGTTACTCTGTTTCTTCATCTAATGACACAGAAAAAAGTCTTTTCTGCAAATAATTCAAGTAAACAATCTCCAGAAAGCATGAACAACAATACCAAATTTCTTGAAATTAGCCAAGCTCACAGAATCAGCAGGCTATTATTGCTGCTTGGAGGCTGCGTCTCCAAAACCGTGGATGAGGCAATTTGTGGGAGGGGGTGGAAAAGGAGAAAAGGGCAGAAAACCCAGCCTCTTCTTTCTCCATTATCATTTACCTGGAATTTAGTTCCCTGTAAATTTCATTTCGAAGGGAAAAAACACTATGACAAACTCACCTTGGCTAAATATCGTTTACTGATTTATAACAAAGATGTGATCCACTTTAACTTGCTAAACACTTTGTCACTGTTTTATATGCACCACTTCCAAAGAAGGGAAAAATAAAGGGAGATTTTTAGGTCAAATGATTAAGGAGAAAAGGGATTTAAACCAAGATTTTTTTTAAAGTTCTAATTGTTTGCTTATTGACACCAATTTACATGGAGCCACTTAGTGAATAAAGGTTTTCACAGTACATGGCACTTCTTTATGTCAGTTTTTAGCCATCATGTCACAGCCTGGCTTGAAAAGAAGAAATGCTGAAAACTCGTAGGCCAGAAATGAACAGCCTATTAAGATCTGAAAAGCTGTCATCCCCACTGAAAAGACTTGCGTCAGCCACTGAGGATATATTTTAAACCGCCTGTCCGCAAGAAAACTTTAATAATGCAGCCTTGCTCTAATGTCTTGTGAGAGGAGAGGCAATTTTACTTCTTCTATTAACCCAACGTGATTACAATGGCTTATTTCATGGAATATTAAGTTCAAATTCTGCTCCCTGGGAGGACAATAAAAAAAAAGAGTGTGCTTATGACATTGCCCGAAATAGCCACAAGGACCGCAACTCCTTGGTGCTTTTAATGCATCCAAGCAGTAATCCACCTTAATTTGCTAATGGTTAAGTAAATTAGCAACAAAATAATAAAATACAAAAAGGTATCAACACAGGAGTAAAATGCTTTCCTCTAAAAAATATTAAAATAACAAAATGATGTTTTCATAAGGATTGCAGTTGCCTTTCAATCCTCTCCCACCC
>VFFE01004873.1:387556-399860 GCA_008921705.1 Burhinus oedicnemus
GGAGGAGGGGACGGGCGGCGGAGCCCGCGCCGCGCTGCGGCAGGCGACATTGCCATCTGCCGGGGGAGGAGGGCGAGCACCGCGCTGGGAACCGGCCCGGGATTCACAAGGCTGGAAGATTAACGGGGAAAATGCCCAATCCCGCATGCGGCACCGAACAAAAAGAAAAACAACAACAACAAAACCCCAACCCTGTCCCTGAAACGTCAGCTCCTTTTACTGCTCACCGTGTGCCGCTCCCCACACCCCCTCCCAGCATCTTCCTCCCTAATTCCCAGCCGGAGTCCCCCTCGTCCGCCCCCCAGCCGCTGCCCGGTGCAAGCGCCGGGCACCCGGGGAAGCACCGAGGAGCCGGCGGCGGCCCGCGGTGCCGGGGGCGGTGACGCCCCGCCCGCCGCGGGGGCTGGAGGCAGAGCCGGGGTCCCGCTCCCAAAGGAGCCACCCACCCCCCGGGGCATCTCCCGGGTCGGGCTGGCCTCCCGGGGGCTCCTGTGCCAGCCCGAGGTGCCCCGAGTGCTGCCGGAGGAGTTTCCACAGGCACCGACCCGCGGCCCGTTGAAACCGGGCGGCTCTCCTGCTCCTAAGTCACTTCGGTGCTGTTTACCCCAGGCGTTTATCCCAGGTGTTTATCCCAGGCGTTTATCCCAGGCTCGCGTCCCAGGCCAGCACAAGCCCACCCTAGCCCTTGCCATGCTGAGCACCACACGCTCCAGTGAGAGGCACGTCATCTCCTGACCATGCACGGCCACGGCAAACAAGGCAAAGAATAACCAAGGGGGCAAAGCCCATCTCTCCTTGCTTTACAGATGGGGAAGTAGCCTCTCCCAAATCCAGCATCAGCGACTCACCCGGGCTCAGCCCGTCCCTTTCTTTGGCCGGCCATAAGGCTGCAGGTCCATGGGACGAGAAGCTGAGCGCCAACCCCCAGATGAAGAGTCAACTCTGCCCTGGTTTTCTGCACCAGGAACACCACAGCCACCATCTGCAGCCTCAGCCGACCTCACCTTTCCCACCTACTGCTTCCCCGCCTCCTCCCGCCAGACATCTGCTGAGGCCAGGGTCAGGGCACAGCCACTACAGACAGCGTAGGAGGAGAGGGGTGCAGGCAAGAGAGGGCATGTGAGGTCCTCCTCACAGTGGGCTCATGGGGCTTGAGGTGGGCTAGATTGGGCTCGAGATGGGCTAGGCTGGGCTGGAGGTGGGCTCCCTGGGCTGCCCCATCCGTGTCTACAGCACTGATGGTCCCTTGTTACGGGGTCAAGCGGCTGCAAGGGGCTTTGCTTCGCATGGCAAGGGGAGATGGAAGGCAGCAAGCCGGGGACGGAACAGAAATGGGCTTCTGCTGTAATTATCCCACACAATAATAGCCTGTGCGTTATCCCTGAGTCAGAGCGCGGCCCCCGTCATACCCAGTGCAGCCCGTACTCGGTGATTACGTTTCTTGTGCAGCAAACCTGCTTTCTCCTCAAAAACACACAAAAACTTATAGGAAAGTGGTGGCCTATAAATAAAAGTTGCTACTGAAATAGTTTCAACCTAGATCCACAATGCCAAACTTTCACTGCTCGTTATAAGAACCGCAGACAATGCCTGCTTGTTGCCATCCCGAGCACGGGAACAGAAAATTTGGGAATCTTCACTGTCCTGGATGAGCCCCACTGTCCTGTGACGGCTGCACTACCGGGGTGGCGAAAGCCAAACACTTTAAAGTCGGGCAACATTGAGGATGGATTCCTGTCCCTGTAGGTAAGTTCAGTGGAGTCCGGATTTTAATGAGTGTCCTGCGTTTTCAATGCAAATAGGATTATTATCAGGATACATTTTCATCCCGGGTCTTTGTAGACAAAACATCTCCCCTAATATCAGTGATGGCTCCTACATTTGATTGCATGTATTACTGCATTAAACTGCTTTGGGGAGAACATCAAAACAAGTTCTTTATATGCTTGCATGAAAAAAACCTTGTCTAAACAACAGAATTATACTAAAAGTAAAAAATTGCCATTTTAAAATAAATGCAATTGCAAAATAGGCTCTGGGTGATAAGGGAACAATAAGGTAAATAAACCAAAAAGAAAAGATATCACAAACCTCATTTCAAGATAAAAACCAGTATAAATAACTGTTTTGGACTGTTTAAAACTATAATTATAAATGATACTTTCATTATACATGAAAAATAGACTGTTTAAAATTGAAGTCTATAGTAAAAATGAAGTAAGTATTGGTCCCCTGTAAAACTACTTAAAAATCTATACTATGTATAACTTAGAATATGGTAAATTCAGTGAAATCCTGAATACTAGCAAAGAGGTTTGTCCTCCAACCACACTAGAAAATCTGTAAAATGGCCATATGCAAATACACACTGAAATTGAATCTATTTTTATATATATTTCAATAAAAATCAAAAGCGCCTTTTTTTTTTTAATGTGGTCTACAGTATCCTTTTTACTGGACGTGGCGGTGGAGATCACAGTAGAGAGCTAATGTTAACTAATAATAAAAGACAATTAAGAATAAGACCCTTTATTCTTGTCCCCTTTTTCCTTTTAAAAATTTTGATAATGAATTACATTGCGATAAAATTTCCACTGGTATGTGGGTTTATTGTTTCTTCCTTAATATTTTTAATTTAAAGCCATATGGTGCCTTTGATAGAGTACAAAACACAACTTAGAATTCTTGAGTCACCACAATCTGTTATTTTTATGTATACATATATATACGTATGTACATCTGCATGTATATGTTATAATGCAAACCACTGGTGACGTCTGGGTGCTGCTCAAGCGAACGGAAAGCCACCCTGCCCCAAAGATCTGACACAGCGACTTAACCCGAGATAGAACAAAAGGTCACAGGAAAAGTGGGAGAATAAGGAAAGAATAAAAACATTATTAGAAATGTGTAATCACATAAACTAACTGCACGCATAAAATAATGGTTTTGAATTGTTTTCATATATGCTGGAAGCAAAGAAAAAAGCAAACCTCAACAGACCCATCACTGCCTTTGTGACACCTCAGACCTGGTACCACGCCACGATATGTAATTCAAGTACCTTTATTTCACCACCACCACCACCCTTAAAATACGGGGGGGTTCTGCAACTGAGCTGGACCACACATATTCACTCATTCAGAATAAATCTATATGAACTAGCTCCAGCATTTTTAGAATAACGCTGCTTGTGGGGTCTGCTGATATCTCGAAGAAACAAGAAACTATTTTCACATCTCATTCCCATAATGGATGAGCTGCGGAGCAGGGGAACACTCTGGAAACTGTTCAGTTTGTCACACAGACATGGCAATTCCCTGATACTTCCACATCAGCCTTTCAAATCCGAGCTGTTTTGCCGGTCCACTCGTATACATTAGGGACCGTGATGGTCACAGAAGGTCTTTTGGTCTTTTAATGGAAAAAAAGCATACGTAAATAATGCCTAATGGTCAGGTCAACGGTCTTAGGGTTAGAGCAGGGCTTCCCATTGCTTTTTCACAACCCTCTGCTTTGTAATCCTGCACTAGCATTCCAAACACGAAAACCCAGAAGTTCGCAGGAGCCCAGGAGCCCGGTGGTGCTCGATGCCCATCCTCACCAGAGCTGAGCCGGCGGCCAGCGAGAACCTTCCATCAAGATCCACCTGGTTCCTTCTCTGTTATCTACAGGTGTTGTTAAACAATCTCTCCAGAAATGCCACACTTCGGGGTCCAGTTCTTATCCTGTTTACCCCATTTTGATACATCTGAGTTCAATGAAATTAATCCTGATTTACAGCCTTTTTTTACCTTTTTACCTTTTACCTTTTTTTTACCAGCCCCCCGGTGCCAAAGTCTACCAGCTGCTCAGGCTATCAGTTCTGCTCTTTTCCTCTTTTTCAGATACATTCTGCTTCCCGTTTCTGCTCAAAATTCAGTTGCCTTTAATGGGATTTGTGCGTGAGGAGCAAGGCTGGGATGCAGTCGCTGCGACCGATCTGTCCTGGGTTTCGGCAGAGGCCAAGATGCAGACGCCCTTCCCGGGAAGGGACACCAATGGGGAGGGGGTCTCTGTGCCAAGGTCACTGGGTGGGATTAGCACATGAGCAAGGTCTGATTTATAACGATTTAAAAAACACAAAGCACAGTTCTTTATCTGTTCTCCTGCCGTTTGGTTCCAATAGTCATTGCAAAACTAACTGGAGTGATTAGTGCTGCCGAGGTTAGCTGTGCTCAAAACCTGTATCCACTCGGTTCCAAAGGGGTTCGTTAAGTAGGGGTAAATTAGGGACGGCATCAAGGAAAAACAGTATTATTTTGGCCGGCAAAGATGCTTTGAAAAGTTGTTTAAACAAAGTAAGGTAAAACACCCAACTATGAAAGTTATACAGAAACACGAGCACTGAACTTTACATTTAGGAAGAATTAAGCTTTTAAAGAGTTTTTTCCACTGAAAAAAGCCTTTAATGGTAGTTATGCAGGTGGCCCCTGGATTTATTGTTGGATTTCGCTTTGACTGCTATGGGGTTCCCAAGGGGACTATTACGTCAATAATTTCTAAGGCAACATTTTATTCCAGGTAACTGAAATTCCTTAGAAGATGGAACTTCAGCTTGGAGATTCTCGGATCCCATTTGAAATCACTCATACTGACTACAGAAGATTTTTTAAAATAAATTATTGTATAGCCTTCTGCTTTCAGCTATCTATATATAATCTATCTATATATATTTATAAACATTCTTTATATAACAATTCAGAACTTAATTCCCCCTGAAGCTATTAAAACTATATATTTAATTACATTCATAAAGGAGTTGCCTGGGATACAGTCAAAACCTACCACTAATTCAACATGTATTATATATTAACACACTTTGCAATTCTGAAAAATTAGTAATGTGGGCCATACACCGTTTTCATTCTGGGCACGGAACTCCCATCAGAGCCAGTCAACAGCCTTTATTTATAAAGTCTGGGGTTTTATGAAGAAGTCTATAATGACTATTTTTGGTCAAGCTTAAAAGAAAAGAAAAGACACAAAGGTCTTCTAGTTTCCAATGTACAAAGCACAAACAACTAGTAGGAAAAGCAGAGTAGGACTTCTATCTAGACTAAACAAATTTCAGCATAAAATGATAAATGAATCGAGGAACTTACACTCTCAGGTCCTAAATTATATCAAGTCACTGATTTTATGAAGCCAGAAAAAGGTCATTGAATGATACTTATAAACTATAGTAAATAACTAAAATTTATGCGGTAGGATGATTTTAATCGTTAGTATTCTTAAAACCTTGAAAATCGATACAACTTGTTACAAATCAGAAAACTTAAACTGAAAATGTAATTGGTCCTTTTAAGACCTATTATGTTTAATATCCATTGGCCATATTTGTTCCATAGGTCACGTATAAAAATAAATTTACTATATTTCTTGCATTTGATTAACAGAAAGAGCCTAATGATACATGTCCAAATTCCCAGCACAGTTGTCTCTGCGCTAGTGTCTATATGGGCTTTCTTGCATAAACTGAAAACCATCTGTCATAAATACATAATCGCTTTTAAATCCACCACACCCATTCCTCCCGCTCCCCAAAAAGGATGCATGTCAAGTATGGTCTGCTCCTGAAATATTCCTTGCAAGTTGCTAAGTGGATATAAAAGAACACAGACCTAAAATAATCTGCAAATAACTGTAACACAAGCCCTGAAAAATGCTTTTGGATCTGGCGAGAGGGGGGAGAAACGCACCCGTTGCCCGAGCCAGCGCGAATGCCGAATCTGGGCGACCCATGGGGAGGACAGTGTTTGTCACTGGCTTATTTTGTAAATGTGAAAGATTATTACAAATCTTATTTAAATCAAGTTTCCTTTTGAATATTTTCTTATAATTGAACAAGTGTTGAGCTGCACCAGGCTGTCACAGCTGTTACAATACATGAACCACACTTACAGTAACAGCTTTCGTTCCACATTTTTGTGGAGTAGTTTCCATAGCACTGTGATCAGGGTTTGCATATTTTTATACCACTTGCATATTGAAAATAAACTCTGATGTTTAGATTGCTTTCTCCAAGTGCATCTGGTACTTAAATTTCCTGAAAAACAAGCAGGCAACTACGATTTAAGACCAAACAGTCAGGGTGTAACACCTTGTTTTACTTTTTATAAAGTTATTTTTAGCCTTCCTTTCCCTTAAAAGTGTAACTTAATAGTATATGGGATGAGAGAGCTTGGAAATAGGCATTTATCTTAATTGTCATCCCGGAATTAAACATTAGGGCCAACAACTTTTCCATTCACAACAATATACAATATAATCGGAGATTCTGCGTGTAATAATATGCTCTGCCTAATTACCTATGCCTCAATTAAATGTTTTGACCAGATAAAAAGCAAAGCGTTGAGGAGTTTGAAGGAACTGGCGGTTCCAGTGCCAGGCACCTGTTTCCCAGCCAGCCGCGGGCTCTTGGCTTTCGGGCATCCCAGAAGGGTGCCGGGGCAACGAGGCGCAACGTGAGCACCGGCCGGGCAGAGCACAGGCCTGTTGCAAAGTTTAGTCTTCATCAAGGAGCCACTTTTTTTTATTAGAAAAATAAACACAATTTTATAAATTTCTGAGTTTAAAAAGGCACAATTAGGGCAAGCGCGTCTTTCGAAAGGAAAGCACAGTCGGGACAGGGGTGGCTGTGCCTCGCTGCCTTCCCCTCCGAGCTGGATCTGAGTTGCCTGCGAGGGTTTATCACGCAAAACCGCCCGGCGCTGCCGAACCCCGCTTCCCCCCGGCGCCACTTCTCCCTGCCGAACGCCTTCCGAATTAGCAGATTGAAAATTAGCAAAATACAGCACTGCTTTTCACTTTAAATTTTAATAAGAAACAGAGACATCTTCTCTCTCTTTCTTCTGCTGTTCCTCCCTCTCCTCTAAGAACAGAAGGCTGCTGGTGAAAGGAATGAAAATCTGGAAAGAATTTGGGGTGGACTGGCCAACCCCCTTTCATTTCCTTCAGATGTTTACAATCTAGCACCTTTCTGAAGACAAAGATGGGAAAAAAGCTATTTTTTCTTTTGACTGAAGGGTGAGACAGGGGGGTATTAAAAACTGATCAATGTAATTTTTTTCACAGAAGTATTTGCACATCTGTGAAATAATGTAATTTATGAAAAAATCTTTTTATATGACATTCATGATTATAGCCTGATCTGGAGAATTATTCAAATATAAAATTAAATACTCAAAAACTAGCTGTGCTGTGGATGACTGAGCTTTTACCAGCTGTGCATCACACTTCCATAATTCTATTAAAAGTATATAAGTGAGGCTTTCCAACTATGTCTGAATCTCTTTTAAAAGGAATGTTACATTTCTAAATGGCTTTATGATCAGTTGCTTTTTGTTTTTTCTTGATTATCATCCCAGTTGTTGGATATGTTTTATCTGACTGTACAAAAAAAAAAAAAAAAAAAAAAAAAAAAAAAAAAAGAAAAAGAAGAGGAATGCATACCCATGGAAAGCGCTCTATAAATTATATTGTATTTTATTATCACAGGGCTTAAGGAAAAATTGGCTCTTAAGAAAGGTTAAAAACCTTTAAAGTGAATTCTTCTGTTTGGTTAAAAGTACTTTTGATCTAATATGATCCATCTGCAATCTGTACCTGGCCTACCCCCTCCCCAGGGCGGGCAGTGCTTTGGGGAACTGGGCGATACCCAAGGGACCAGGGCACAGGGCAGCTTTTTCTGCCCAAACAGAACAACTTTGGGTCGCCTGCGACGCTGCCTCTGTGCTAACTTCCCTCCCAGCAGGAAATCACGCTTACTCTCTACTCAGACAGCAATTCCCAGATTTTTAAACAATTAATCCGGGGGAAGACGAGTGGACGCGTGCGCTCCTGGGTGTTATTTCACACCCCCAGCATCGCTCCCCGGAGCTGGCTCCGGAGGAGAAGGCGCGGGGCTCTCCCGGGGTGAAGGCAGCCGGCTCGGCTCTGCCGGAGCAGGCAGGGCTGCGCTGCCAGACCGGCTCCTTCTCGCAGTCACAGCCTCCCAAGAAAAGTTCAATCCTATTTTCTAAGCTTAAATGTAACGCTCGGTATGGATCCAACGCGGCTTTGTTATTATCTATAGGTTACAGATAGCATAATCTTGAAATTAGGTGTCCCTTCCCATGCCACAAGCCAATATTTTGACTAAAAGGGAAAACACAATCCTAAAACCCACCTAAATGCCGTGGTATAAACTAGCCATTAAAAGAAGAGCACCAACAAAAGGCCACATTAGTAAAAGACAGGGGCTGCAGTTACAGTTTAGCAAGGAGAGAGGCAAAATAAGGGATAAGATATTGTTTCTGCCGCCTAAGACAGACGGACTTTAATAACACTTAACAGAATGATGCACATTAACGATCTCAGAAAGCACTTCTTATGCCTCATCCATCATGCGGAGGAGAAAATGAAGCCTTCGACAGCATTAGGAATTATTCTAGATCTTGTCAGTAATTCGCAGCTTCTCGGTAGTATCGTAACACAAATTTGTGTGTATGAGACACTGACCATTAATCTAAGGGCTTTTTTTCCCTCGCCGCAGCGTGCTGAGAATGTATCAATTGTTTCACGGAGAAATTTCACAGATGAAACCTTACTAAATAAAACAGGGGAGAGGAAAGAGATATAGACAGAAACATAAACAACCGGAACTCGGAGACAAACTATTATCTTTAAAACAAAAAAAACCACAATAAAATCTCCATATGTGTGTTTTCTGAATGGGCAACAACAAGCCTCCTTCGCTGAAAATAGTCAGAATATGCTGTGATTATAAAGTTACGTTCATACATACAAACATACTTATATTTAATTTTCTGGGAGGCTTTTTTCCCCTTTTTTTTCCCCAGAGTATAGGAAAAAATCCTGATTTCTCCTCCCAAGAGAGTCATGTATTTTTACAAATAGTAGCAAAACAAATTTCAATATAAAATGCCACGCGACTAAATAAACAATAGCTTTTGGCAACCTCTTCCTTAAGTTGCAATCTGCTGTTAATCGCATGATAGCTATTTCCACTGGAATCTGTACTACAAAGGAAAAGGTCCATAAATATTTGTACAGCAAACTCCTCAGAAAAAAGCCTCTCTGAGTACACTCCAAATTCATTTCTATACATGCAACGTAAAGATGAAAGCTAATGAGTTATATGAAGTTTATGATAAATTAAAAGTGCTCTGCTTCCAAGCCTATCCGCCAGCAGATGTATGTTTACACAGATATGATCGACTGCTCCACAACAAAACACTTGTCAGACAGAATGAGGCGAATTCGCCTCTGGATGTGGAGAAGCTGAATTGTCTCAGGGACAAAAAAAAAAAAAGATAGAATTTGATCAAATACTAATCAGGCAGCAATAATCAGCCTTGCAGTATCCTAAAACATACACTATTCTATCTCCATTGAAATAATGACAGATATCCAAAAAGTCCTCAAAGAAACTTGGGTTTAGGTAATATATTGTGATTGCAGCAGATATGCAGGATTAAAATCAGTCTTGATCTTCAAACAGAATAAGAATGTATAGTTCTGTTTACTGCACGGATATTTGTATATAAAAGATATGACAAATATTTTAGGTTATTTAGAAACCCACATCTCTTTATTTTGAATTTTTACAGACCAAGTACTGGGAAAGTGATTTGCCAGTCACAGGTAACAGGCACAAATTACAGATTAAACTCATTAGAAATTATAAACACTCATATAGTCTGTTAAACCCCCTGACAAAACCTTAAAATTAGAAATCCAATAACCAAGCATCAATAAGGTCTTTAACGGCCGGACAGATGTTTAAACTGCACGATGCTCATGTCAGGAGTGAGACAAAACAGTTGAAAATCAAGGTTTGCATGAAATAACAAGGCATTGGTGTCAGATCAGATCATTCATACGAACTGTCTTAATCCATCTTTTGCCATTAATTTACATTCTCCTATTATGGTATAATTTTGTTGTTCATTCACTTTGCACAGTATTAAAAAATACAAAATAAGAAAATATGCAGATCAGAGAGGCTGTTCTCAAACGTGCAGCACAGCCACCCCCAGAACAGGACTGCTACCCAACGAGTATCTCCAAAAACTGGGACTACCGTGTCAGAACAAAAATGTAAATAACACTTTCAAGTAAAATATTGTCTGCAAGCTTTAATTTTTGGCTTGTTTAATTAAATCACAGAGGGAAATATTGCGAGAACAGTCACCTCACCAACAATGACTACATAAATCCCTAGGAACGGGCACGGGGATAGCAAAAGAAAAATTGTTTGCGTTCCTAATGTTCGGTCTGACCTGGAAAGGATAACAAAAGAGTCTGGCATGAATATGTATTTTTATAGGGAGTGCTGCTGGTAAACATACCAAATAAAAGAGAGGGGATTATTTTAAAATAGTTTCTCCTTAACTCTCAATATGTTTAATATGATGATATGAAAAGCCATATATAAAGCAGAAACCTATTCAGCCCATACAAAATTCTTTACAGAGCAGTAAAAAGGCAGCCGGATTTCAGCAGAAGAAAACAAACAAACACCAGAAATCCTGTAAAGCTCCAGCGTCTCCCCGCGAGCCTGCCTGCTCTCCAGCGCCGAGATAAAGACCCAATCTGCTCATCAAACACCTCCGGGCTCGGCCATCTAATAGGAACAAATTGGCAATGACTGCCCAAGCAAGTAACACAGGCCCACTGATTTGTAGATTGATACTGATGCCTAATGATCCCCTTGGGCAGATCAATAGCAACAATCCTCATCCCTGCCTTTCTTCTTTATCGGCAGAGAGGAGCGAGGCACGGGAAAGCCCTGCGCGCACAGGCACCGTGCGGCAGGTGCACCGGGAGCAGCCGGCGCAGGTGCTCGCGGGCGACGGCTGGGGCCCGACGCACCCGCAACACCTCCGAAACGGTGGCTGAGACACCCCCGTCTTGTCATTTTGTCCTAAGAGGTACAATGGCGCGAGCGCTTTCCCTTCACGTGAATGGTCGCAGTGGCGCCGGGTGGAGCGTCCTCCAGCTGGGCCCATCCTGGGTGCAGGAGCCACAGCCCCGTCTGCAGCGCAGGCAGCCAGCGGGCACCGAGGGGCCGGGAAAGCTCCGAAACACAAACCATGGGATGAAAACCCAACATTTACAAGTTGGGATTTCCCAGAACTGGAGGCAAGCGTGGTGTTTGGGTGGCAGGGGAATGAGGGAGGTGGTGACAGCGGGCACTGTTTCGGAAAGCAGGGCACACGGGCGGGTGGGTTTCTCCTGCGTGTGGCCATAACAGGGTTACACTGCACATCTTCTCTTGATGCTCTTGCCTTTTCCCTCCTCTCCTTTCAGTTGTCTTGTTGGCTCTTAGTGCACTACAGTATGATCAATCAGGCAATTTCAGCGCAGGATTTTTATTCAGTTAACCACGAGTCACTTTCATCCGCTTCCTCCTGCCCCACCCCTTGCAAGAATTAGGGATTTTCTATTTATTTATTAATCTAGTGAATACAGTTATCCCATTAGTGTATCCTTTTAAAGTCCCTGGTAATACCTAAGAAAAAGTAATAGAGTTGCTTTGCTTTTTTTTTTTTTCCCCCCCAATGAACTAATGTTAGTGATGTTCTGCAGACCTGCAAGCGGTCACTTCCACGTCGGGGTGCTGGGAGGTGTCACCAGCGGCACTGAACTTCCCTGGCAATTGTTCTCTTTCTCGAGGCCCATAAACCTAAGACTTTATCAGGTATACCCAAATCATGAGGTAAGCAAACATAGGGGGGGTGCGGTGGGGGGGTGGAATTATCAGAAAGTTTGTGTCTACTGAAGATGAAATATTAATCTTGCCATTAATTTGTATGTAATGTCATCTGCGACGTCTCCCCCGGCCAGCCCCTTTGTGCGCGCGCTGAGGGTGCTGCCTAAAGCACGAGCGAGGATCAGAGAGCACAGGCACGATTTTTAAATCCTATTCAGACCCACAACCAACCGCCCGAGCTCCGCTTTGTTCAGCAATCACTGTGGTATTTTTATTCTTTATGTCTGTTTTATTAAAATGTGGATATAGCAAAAGGCAAAGGATAAAATTAAATTTCATTGACTGTAAATGTCTAAAACACTCCTCCTATAAAAGATCTTCCTTTAATAACAAAATAGTCTTTCCCACCTTTTCGCCTATCGCCTCCTATACTCGCAATAAAAACGGGGCTGCGTTAAAGTCTTTGTAACTCGACGCCCTGTATTTCATAAATTCGTAATTTTCTGAATCCTGCATGCTGCCTTTTTTTTTTTTTTATTTTTTTTT
>VFFE01004873.1:399880-595282 GCA_008921705.1 Burhinus oedicnemus
GCCCGATCCCGTTTAATTCCCCGCGTTATTATGTCATCTCCGCGCTAATCCCGGCCCTCGCACCTCCGCCACTTTCACATGCAAATCAGCCCGGGAAGGAGCCGGGACCGCTGCGGGACGGGGAGCGGACCCCGCCGTGTCCCCCGTTCTTTCCCCCCACACACACACGGCCCCGCGCCCACGCGCGCCCGGGCCCCGGGCCCCGCGCCCACGCGCGCAGCCCCACGCGCGCGGCCCGGCGCGGCGCGGCGAGCGCTCGGCGGGGAGGGGAGCGCCGCGCACGTGTGACGGCGCGGCCCCATTTGCATATTCACATCAGCGCCGCTCCCAGATTGCTTTAAGCAGCCGCCGAGCGAAGGTGTCTTCTCCACCCACCTCCCCTCCCTGCTCCGCCGGGAACCGGCAGTTTCTAACCCAAAAGCGAGGGCGCGAAGGGGGGACGGGGAGGAAGGGTCGGCGCACGCCGCCTTACCTCCGCGGCTGGCTCCCGTTCTCCCCGGAATTCCCCCCGCCCGGGTTTGCGCCAGAAATTTTTTGAGAACCATCCTTCAGGGTTTGGAGTTCTCTCGCTTTCTCTCTCTTCCTCCTCCTCCTCCTCCTCCTCCTCTTCTTCTTCTTCCCCGTGTTGTGACTGGGTTTATAAAAAAAATAAAAAAAGACAACTCCATGTTCAGCTAGCAGTCAGGGCATGGTGAAGTCTAGGGCTACAGGGGGAGGGAGGAGAGGAGGGGAGGGTCACAGCTTCATGCCTTACAAAAGGGAACCAAAAGCCTGTATTTTTTTTTTTTTTTGTATTTTTTTTTTTTTAATATCCTACACGAAACACTGGCGCGCATTTACATGTAACGCAGGCGCAGGCAGGGCAGCGTACATAGCGCTAATTAGATTTTTGCCAAAAACTGTCAAGGTTCAGCCTATGACGCAAATGAACGCAACGGCATTCGGAGTTAATGTGCAAACTCCCGCCGTAACCTGCCCCGCGGTTCCTCGGCAGGCGCGGGCACCCAAGGAGGGTTGATGGGGCGCGCCGCTCTCTTCGCCGTCGCTCCCGCCACGGTGGAGCGTCCCGGTTCAGCCTTAACCACGCGTTAATTTACTTGGGCTAATTCATCGCAACCTTAGCTGTATTTGAGGGGTATTTTTGCACAAATTAATTTTACTATTTCATAGCTCCAGTCACAGTAGGGGAAAAAAAAAGGGCGGAGAGGGAGGAAAACTAATCAGAATTGTGTATCCCCTCGCAAATGTCACAAAAGTAGCGTCGCCGTGTTCCGGCACTGGGGATCCAGGAGCGCAGGCCTATTGTTCTAAAAAGACACGGCTTTTGTGAGCCGGCATGGCAAACAGGCTGTGTGGGCTCCGAGGAGGAGGAAAACCCCTCGCACCAAACACACCGGCGCTGTACGCCTCGCGTCCACTCTTTAACAACCTCGCATTAAGCGTTTGCTGAAAATACGTGGTGCGTACATGTGGCACTTTTTTACAAACGTGTCATTACCGTGAATGATTAAGGGCTTCGTTGCTTCCCAGTGCAAGGTCTCCGATCAGATTGCTGACTGACTGCTGGATTCCACTGTACACCTCACAATGTGATTTTAGTGAGAGGACCAGGGAAAAAAAAATGCACTTTATTAAACATTTTTTCGCACGCAGAATATTTAGGAGGGGTCAAATTTATTTTTGCAATTGGCAAAAGCAAATTTGCTCCTAAGCTGAACCGTCGCAAGTCGTGTTTCATCCCAGAGTACATTTTTATGGAGAAGTTATAAACCCCTGAAATATGTGTTGTCTGTCAGAAATGCCGGGATGCTCCATCACAGGGGAGAGCAGCACGGACTGCGCTGCTCGGATGCCGGGGCGACACAAGCAGGCGCAGAAGCTGTGTTTGCGGGCGGGTTTGTACAGTAAATTCGTGTGTATTTGGTCGCGGAGGGGCTGCAGCGGTGGCGAGGCAGACAATGGGAGCTGGAGGCGAGGAAGGAGGTAAAGGGGGGTCTGCCCGCGCCCCCCCAGCCAGGTTGCGTGGGGAGCAGGGGAAAGCAGGTCACTCCTTATCAACTGGTTAAGCAAACGCCAAAACAAAGAGTGGTTCTTTATTTTGACGAGCTCTCGGCAGACACGCTTTCTTATAAAAAATAATTTCTCTGCCTTTGTTTCCCTTCTTCTCCTTCAAAGACAGTGGGAAGAGTGCTTCCTGGTATTCCCGCCTGCTTTCCAAAGGGAGAAAGGTGATTTTTAAGAATCTGACCACCGAGCACGAGTTACTTGTCCTCCCCCCAAAACAGATTTTTTAGAAAAAAGGAAAAAAAATCTTTGACAAGACTCAAAGGGTCCTTGAAATAAAGAAGAAAGAAAAAACATCCAAAACATTAGACACAGAAACATTATATTTCAATATTATCATATGAATTAAATGTAATCCTTGAAGCGACTAGTCCCAGGGGTCACATATTAGGCCATTTTTTTCTTTTTTTTTTGTTTAATAGAGGTCATCCAGGCTGAAAAGCAGAACCCAAATGAAAAGCATCTTCAATGTGGTTATAACATGAGCTGCACGAGGTCAGGCAGTGTCTTGTATGGCCTCATAAAAAATACATAACCAGACAGCCTAATAGTATTTCTTTGCATTCATTTTTGGATGGGAACTGGCGGGTGGGGGAGGGGGCTGATGGAGGCAGGAACATATAAAAACCCCACATACACATTTCCATAACGTGCAGCTTTTCATACATTTCAGTTAAGGAAAAAAACGAACGTTCATTTTCAAAGATACTTGGGTTAGCTTGCTTTAAAGGATCGATCCTAAATACAATTTCTGTGGCCCCTAAAAACAGAGGTGGGGTGTTTGCGTTGCCCGTCATACACACGCGCGCGCGCGCGTGCGTGCATGGGTCTTATTTCGGACAGTCATGCTCCAGTCATGCTTAATTGGGAGCGCAACCATGTTGGGCTTGCTTTCATTAAAAATTTCTAATGCACTTTCTTATTTGTCCATACGCAAACACAGCCTGATTAATTTGAATTATTTCTCTTCTGAAAAGAAATACAGATGACCCCCCCCAATAACATGGTTTAATTTGCTCTCACAGGGGAGGGGTTTACCCACCACACGGGATTTATGCAGGTTGCAAAGATACGCTGGGTGGGAGAGAGGGCAAGAGAAAGGCAAGGCATAAAAAGGGCCGGGGGGGTGGGTGTGTGTGTGTGTAAATAAAAATAGAGAGTGCTAAAAATGCCGGGCGATAAGAGAATCTCTAAAAATCGTCTCCCTTCCCCCTCTCCCCAAATATAGCCTGGAGACGGGTGACCCTGCTGGGGAGCGGAGCCGCAGAGGTGACCCGATGCTAACCAGCCTGTTAGAACTAATAAGGTGTGCTCCTAAGCCAGGGGCTGACACTGGGGCATTGTGGAAATAACTCTCCTTGTTATTGCCCATCCTCAGCTTGAAATTTACTGCTCCTTTGCATTATTAAAGAGACAGCTTGCGTGCACTATGGGGGAGAGGCGCTGGGCAGGAGAAATAACTGTGCACGCTTTTTTTAATGTTATGTTTGTTCTCTCTGTAGTCTTTATATTAAGATTTGGAGCATTAAAGCATGCTGGGTTAATAGGTTGTTATTTATTATTTGAACTGTTTTCAAAAATAAAATCTGGTTTAGAAAAATAATTTTTTCCCCCATGGCGAATGGTCAGAAAATAGGAAACGTGTGAAACATCTTGGAGAAGGTCAGACTGTGGCCAGTGGCAGGCCTTGTGGGACGAAACCCTTTCCCAAACATTTTCCAGTAGCACTGCTTCTCATTTACATCGGATGTTGAGCAGAGCTTAGAGAAAACCCAACATGGTGGATAACAGGGATTACAAGAGGGAAACAAAAAAGGAGCTGCTGCAACATGGGTCCATCCTCACAAGGGCAGTGTGAGAGAGTGTCGAAATGCGGAGCAGTTTTGCATCTCTGGGTTCTCGTTAACTTGTAAAGCACTTGCGGAGAAAGGCAAAACTCAAAGATAGATGTGGGTGGAAAAAAACTGATGTTTGTCTCCGCCTCTGAGCCTTCCTGTTCCTCCAACAACCCACCCTCCTCCCACACGAGCTGACTTCCACAGCAAAATCAGAATAACTGGTGTGGCTCCCCAGGAGCTGGCATCCCTGCTAAGGGGCAGACTGGGAGGGCAGCACAGCAACTCCAAGATGTAGCTTTGCACATGATAGATCAAAGTTTATAGAAAATGAGCTGAGCCACTCTTTCAGACGATTTGGCCATCTCTGAATCAGTTTTTATGGGCAGGCATCTTAAACTTGATCTTTGTAGGGGCTGGAGAATCCGTATCACACACACTCAGGTCATGGGGCAGAGCCCTGCAGCTGCTGCTTCCAGGGGCGTACCTACAATAATTAGGGCTCGAGTATTACTAATTTTCTGCAGCAAAGCAGCTGACTGCACATTGGAGACATCACTGGGAATGGTGATCAATGATAAATAAGATCCTCAAGGTGAATACAAAATACAGTTTAGCAGTCCATGGTGGACTGGCAGAACCAAGGGCTGCTGCTGACGGGACTGAGCCAAGGGGGTTGGTTGGTTTCTTGGTGGTTTATTGTCACAGATTCCGTAAAATCAGCTACTGGAGGGATTTGAGAGAATTCTTCAGAGAACATGAGAGCCGCAGCAATATTCTGGCTGTCCAAGGCAACTGGTTTTTCCTGCATGTTCAGAGACAACTCATTCTTCTAAAAGGTTAATGTGGTCAGCTGCTGGGAAGACCTGGGATGACAGCAGGAATCAATGCATGGTGATGTGATGAAATACATGTAACTGCCATCATATACTGAAAAGAGTATATATATGTTGCATCGGTCCTGCACATTCAGGGACCAAAGAGCAGGTCTGAAAGCAGGTATAATTTGAAATGAGAACTGGAGCAGCCCAGAACAAAACACCTAGAGGGAGCAAAGGGCCTCTGCACATGCAGTGGAGATGGGTCAGAGGGGGGGATGACACACGCAGCGTCTTCCTTGGCTCGTGCTCTCGGTG
Source organism: Burhinus oedicnemus (assembly GCA_008921705.1). Taxonomy (NCBI): domain Eukaryota; kingdom Metazoa; phylum Chordata; class Aves; order Charadriiformes; family Burhinidae; genus Burhinus; species Burhinus oedicnemus. Next base: position 404,916 of record VFFE01004873.1, read on the forward strand.
TTTTTCACAGGACACGTGCCATGGAGCAGCCTGCGTATCCTGTAGCACCTCCACTGGCAGCAGGACCCCAGGCTGAGGTGTTGGTCCATCAGCCCTGGGATGCTGCTGCCACTGCAGGAACCGTGGCAGTGCTTGCTGTGCCACCTCCTCCTCTGAAGGCTGGGTGGCATGCCACGGATTGAAACATTGCGGGGATCTGCAGGCAGACATCAGCTGCATTCTCTGCTGTGACCCAAACCTTTGAAAGGGGTATGTTGAGTGCTTGCCCCATCCCTGGAAACATTCCAGGTCAGGTTGGAAGAGCCTCTGAGCCACTTGATCTAGTTGAAGATGTCCCTCCCTGCTCATTGCAGGGGGGTTGGCCTGGATGATCTTTAAAGGTCCCTTCCAACCCAAACTCTTCTATGATTCTATGATAAAACCATCAAGTCACTGAAAGTGCTTCACCTGTGCATAGAACGTTCATTCTGGAATCACAGTCCAAACAATGTCTGAACATATTTATAACTTCCGTTTTAAACCACTCTATCCTGATCACAAAACTAGCCAGAGTGAATGTGGAGCATCAGTGTACAAAGTAGGTTTAAATGCAAAATGTCGACATACATTTATGGTAACAAATTACAAATAAAAAGCATTGCTTCAGAGCAAAGGGCAGGGAAATGAAATCCAGATTTTTGATTGTGCCAAATATAAACAAGGAATTAAAATCAATACCTGGACAAAGAGGCAAACCAGAAGCCTTGCTGACCCCTCCCAGTTATTCCCTTTCTGCCATTCTGATTTTGTGAATCATCAAAAGCAGCCAAATTATTTCTATTGGCATCTGAACTTACAGATATTCATAACTCCTCTATGCCCAAGGTATAAAGTTACTTTTATCAAAACACTCATATGGCTGAACTTACCTACAATGTATTTGTCCATTTTTGCATACACATATTTTTAATCATATCCCTCCTGTAAGTAATAATAACAGCAACAAATGTGATGCTTCATATTTTGGTTGGAGTATCTGAATGTTTTAGGGTAAAATCAAAGGTGTGGAGACTCAGAGGACTGTGTTAAGCAGCTCTTGTGCTCAGCCTTCAGGTGGTAAAGCTTAAGTAACGAGAGTATTAGAACCGTGACAACACTCTACTGGATTTAAAAATACAATTTTCAAAACTGATTGCCAAACTCTGATCTCAATAGCATGCCGATTTTTTTCAGCTCTACCAGCTGATCCCATAAAAAGGTATTATTTCTCCTTATAAACCCAGGCAAAGTTAGGCATCCAGAGAAGAGCGGTTTGATTTGAGGGTTTCTCATCCCCCGCAGCTCTCAGGGTAACACTCAACGTACTCTTGAAATGACATCAAAAACACAATTATAAAAACAACAGTCAAAATTATTTCTTACATAACTGGATTGTATCTGTTCCGTATCTCCCACGTAAAGCACAGCAGTGTTTACCCTGCCTCACGTTTCGTTCTGTACTGCCTCTTTAAACTGTTTAAAGGATTCTCTTGCCATTTTGGCTTTTCTGGATGTCACATTTTATTAATCTAAAATCTGCTTCTCCTGCATTTCTGCTATCTAACACACTTCAGAGTTGTTGACTTCGAGGCTGTATTGTCCATATAGCTTTTGTACTGGACAGACAGAAGGTGGAGAAGGTGCTGGTCGTCAACTGCGATTGAATTCTGCTCAGCTTATAAGCACATTCAGAATAAGCACATTTTCATTTCTCAATATATAATTCCATGGATGTGCCCATCTACAGATCACAGTCAAGCAAATGACCATACCAAAACATGAAGTAGTGAGCCCATAACAGAATACTCTGTGGTCTTCATCTTTAACGGGCAGCCACCAATGGACAAGCTGGCAGCGCATGAGAGCCACCGTGAAGACCAGGAAGGGTTAGGGAACTCCCAGGCTGACTTGTTCACCTGCAGGTGGTAAGTGGCCCAAACAGAAGATGACACCCAGGTAAGGGTGGAGGAGGGCAAAGGTTAACAGTTTTTGGGGTAGGAAGCCATATTTCTCCACTCCCATGGAAAAGAGTAAAGACCAAGAGCCCAACACAGGGCATTAAGATTAAATGAACAAAAGACTGAAGATCAGGCAAGGCTGAGATAGGCGAAGGCTGGAGATGAGCACCTCTCACCCAGGAAACAAGGGCAGGAGGAGAGGACAAGAGAAGCATGAAGCGGTGGTTATGGTAACACAGTCTTCCAGTCCCGGCAGGACCAATTTCCATACCTCAGAACCACTGTACGTGTGTATCGCAGGGAGCTAACATGCCTGTAGCTGCACTGCACCTCTACATTGTTTCTGCTGTAGCTCTCTTGTACTGCCCTCTTCCTGTTCTCCAAACATAACAGTAACCGACAAACAGCTAAAACTTCTTTGAAAAAAAGAAAATCCTGTAACTAATGTATCAATAACAAATATAAGGGTGCATTTTAGGGCATTCTTTTGGGAATCAGAATATTAGATTGTTTTGTACAGAACAGGACTTATCTGCTAAATTTTCTAAGCAGTATCATTCTCAGTTATTAAAAAACAAGTCACAAAGCTTTTAGCACCCAAAACCTAATACCTAAATATATGAAGCCTCTGCACGTGTCCTATTAAATGTTATGAAGGGGGTTTGGATTTTTTGTTAGTTCTCCATTTTTAGTGTATAACTGTTACAGAAGACCAGCGTCCCCATGGTGAAGATGCTGGGTTTGGTCCAACCTCTGGGCATGCCACCAGCTGCCTCCTGAGCTGTGGACGGTTGCTTAATACTTCTGTAGAATGAGGACGGTAATTCACCTCTCCCATGACTCATCTGTTGTAGCTATTTAAACTAAAACTCCGCAAGACAGAGAGTGAAATTTTAGCTTCTCTCAACCCAGTGAGTTTTGGCACACACTTCAATAAACAAAAATTGTAGGTTAAACAAGTTCAGGTGTCTATATAGTGAAACACTGATCTTGCCTGTGGTCTCTCAATGCTTTTAGAGTGCTAATAATAAGAATGTGGTGGCATATCCAAGACTACACTGCGGCCACAGAAATGCAGGGTCTTAATTTTCAATCATCTGAACGCTGCCAAAACCACCTATGCAGAAAAATACACACCAGCAGTGGTCCAGCAGTCCAGGTCTGGTAATCGTGGAAATGCCACCTCCACTTGCAACCAGAGGTACTCCACTGTTGGAGAAAACGAAGAGGTGGAAAGTAGAGATCGCAACTGGGATTTCAACCCCACAGGGAATTGAATTGCAAGTGAGAGCTGCAGAGGAGTCCAAATGTAGCTACCCTGGAGGAAAACTGTGGCACATAACTCTGGAAGGTGAAGACTGGGAAGCCTCAGGGTATTTAAGCATCTGCGCAGCCTGGTGAGGGAGAATCATCTGCTTACAAGAGACTCCTACACAAACAACTGGCAGTTCTGTGTGGAGTGGAGAAGATCCTGGACAAGACCCCAGGTTTCCACCAAAGAACACACAAGGAAGCCTACAGATCATTAAATAAACAGCCAAATCGCCACTGGTTACAACTGAGAGTGATATGGAGGAAGACATTTAATTTATCTCAGTGATGAGACTTGCTCCTTTTTAGGCCTTTTCAGGGAAGATTATTTCACAGTCTAAAAGACTTTGTTATTAAGAAAAAATGAACAATATTCAAATTTTTGCTAAGGATCACCCTATAACTCTGAGCTGCCATAAGCATGAAAATCTGGTTTCAGAACATTAAAAAAAAACCTCAAGCCCCATAAATGGTCAGTTGTATGCAAAATAATGGCTTCAATTTTTTTGTTGCCGTTTCTTGAAAACCTTAGAATCATATAGTCGATATTGCAATTTAACAATTAAGGGATGGAGTAAGTGTGCTTATCTTTCAAAATCACTGTAAGATGTAAAATATTCTACATCATCTAGATATTAGTGTTATTCTTCTGTTTTCATAAAGGATTTAGGTGTAGTTTTGCACTGTAAATGGTGCAGAGTAATTCTGATTGGATTTCCTTAGCGAGTTGGGGACTACGTTAATAAAAACGAAGGCATGAACTTAAAACATCCACAGTTGTAACTCCCCAAATGGCCTTAATTTGGAATAAGGACGTCTTTATTTTATTTAGTTCAGTGGTTCTTAAAGTTAGGACCAAGAGACCACTACCCAGTAGTGGAATTTCTTTGAGTCACCTTGCATAACCGCAGAGAACTGACTCATTCATAAATTTTACTGTTTAATGTAATTCTATAGACTACAGTTAAGGGGCCAGTGGTTTGGTTTACAGTATTTTAGAGAAGTTAAACTACCTCAAAAAAGCCAATTATTCCAGATGGAGTGATCCATCAGTAGAACTATACTGGTACAGGAGGTATAACTTTCCTGTGTAAACAAGTTCTGAACAGCTCAAGTCCTCCTGAAGCTCAATGGCACTTGTGTTCATAAGTCACTTAGATGCTTTTGAAAACACACGTGTCTATTTTATTCTTGCAACTTCTGATGCTGTTGAAAGATACAGAGACTACTTTTGCATCCTGACTGTGTTTTGAACCACCCTACAGCTGGTCCCCTCCTGCTCTTTCTCTGCCACTGACTCTTGCACTGCCACCCAGAAGCACCAGGCAAAGCAGGAGTGAACTGCTCTATAGGAGGTGGCTTAAAAAATGTGGAATAAGAAACACCTTTTGCTCAGAAGAGTGTCTTGTGGTGTTATGTCCCAAACCAAATAGAACCACAATAAAAGTCAACCAAAAAACCCATCGCTTCCAACTGAAACACCAATGGGGAGGGTAATGCCACCAGCCACAAACTGCTCCCGTGTTTGTACTCATGTCAGTCAACGACAGCAAGAATTGCACTATTCAATATTTGGAGTATGAAACCATGCAATTCAACCTACTTCATTCTGTCTACAGCTTGCTCCCCCACCTCCCTCTGCCTGTCCAGTGAGTTGATATACATCATTTAGTGAATAAACATAAAATCTCTCAAAGGGGAATCAAGAAGGGCATTTTAAGAACAGACAGTCAATTAAGCATTATCTGCAACTCTTGTGCTTACATCTTTAAACAAGAAAGCACAAAAAAACATTCCCTTTAAACAGCAGCTTACTTGTGTAGGTGCTAGTTGACAAGTCTCATGCACTACTAAATAGATGTTCTTACAAACTAGATGATTATTCCTGGAATTGTAAATACAGAAGGGTGTTGGCACCGTGTCTTTAAAGAAAAATACAAAATATACACACAGCACATACATTCTACTGCATAGTTTATATTTAAGCTAGAAAGTCATAGCGTATGGTGAAGTCAGTTTTTATACAAAGACATGGAAATGTATACAAAGAAAAATTTTCTCAAAAATAATGCAAAGCTAGATATACTAAAAAACTCCAGTATGTCTAAAAAAGTTTACTGTACAATTCCCTTAAGTAATAATCTTGCAGACCATTTAAAACTCAACTACCCTTTTTAGATGATGGGAGGTAATAGCGTAACTTCTTCTGCAACATCCACTTCCATCACAGAGCTCAATCTTAGCGAGCTTCTTTTACCTTCTGAATGGACTAAAGTAACAAAAGAAAGTTGACCTCATAAAAAAGATCCTCTGTTTAAAAATGATTGCGTAAATAATTAATAAATACATGTATGCAGTTCTTTAAACTTGATATCAAATAAGATTGTGCTTGCTTTCCATATCTTTGATTTTTTTAAATGCCCAGGGAGACAAAGAGCATGCTGGATAAGTATTACCTATCAATGGCAAATGTTTTATGTTCATTAAATTGAAAGAGAAGTAGCACAGCTCAGCTGCACTTTGGTGAACTCCTGCTTCCATAAAACTGAGAACTGCAAATAGCTCAAATGGGGTTCCCAGCAATGTGTCCCCCTTGATTGTTGACTGCAATGTCTAAATATGGCATCTGTGACTTCGATTTAGAAGTGGTGATCTTGGAGGAAGAACTGGCTCCAGCTAATTATAACCGTAAGCTTTGGAGATGTTTTTCTTTCAGACGAATTAAAAACCTCAGTTGGTTTTCAGTGAAACTAAGTATTTTGCCAGGTGAGCCTAACTTACGTCTCACTCAGTCGATCATAAACCCTGTTTGTGATTCTGAGTTCACCACCACCACTGTCTTTACTCTCTGCAATGCCCCTGGGAAGGAATTATGCCAAATGTTACTATTGCTCTACTTTATATCATCAGCTAGGGTGCCTCTGCAGGAGCCAAAAATAGCTGGACTCTCAAATGAGATTTTTAATTAAAAATTTTTAATTATTTGAATTAAAATTATTCTCTTCACATTTTTCTACTTTTGTTTTTCATTGTTAAATTCAGATTTGAAATTCTATATCTTTTGAGATAATTAATCTGAATTGGTTTGTTAGATACAATACTGACTTTTCAAAATATTATTACCCATTACTCAAGATTCAAAATACTCCTCCGCTCCTCCCAGACTGTCCAAGACAGTTCTCATACAAATGTTTTAAGGGGCCAGGGAATACAAACGTTACAGCTCCCACTTCACTGAATCTGAACAGAAACAGTCCCGAGACTGTAACTCAATTCATTCCTACGCTATGGGAACGAACGTGCATACCTCTGGCATCTCAGAAAGAACAAGTATAGCAAACACACGTAGCAACCACAGGTGTCATTTTGAAAGCAACTGAAGACCAATTTGTTTTATTGTTTCTCTCCACACATGGTTAAATTATTAGCGTATGTAAGCTGAAATGGTAAACCAAATATGAGTTTTATTATCTTTGACAAACATCTTCTCTAATTAATTTGTTGTGGGAAGCAGAAAAGATTACCAAGAGCCAAACTTTGCTTTGTATTTTAAAGAAAGGCTTGCTGTACCTTCATCAGAAGTAATAGAACGTAGTTTTTCATCGGCATTAATTTTTTCCATTCTGACAACCCACAGAAAAGAAACAAACTCCTGGGTATGCCTTGTTTATTTTTTTCTAATGGTAATAACATACTGTAAGATTCATTCATGCTGAGACCTGCTAGTTATCACCTCTCTTTCTTTTATTCTATTAAACAAACCCTGTGATTCAGCAGAAGGCTATTCCCATCAGCCAAAAAGATTAAGTAATTAACAGCTTCCTTTGCTAGTTTTATACTCTCCTTTTCTACTCTAAATTTGGTATAGGCCATTCAAAAAGAACACGTTTTTACTGAAGGCACTGAAAGTAAAAGGATATATGGCTTTAGCACCAAATAATTCACATCTGGAAATCTGAAGCCAGGGCTTCAGGAACTTTCACCTTATATTTAACCTGCTTATGCAGATCACAGTTCCAAAGTACGTGGACGTGGTATTTCCTAAAGCTACAAAAAATATTGAAAACTGATCATAAGAAAGGATTTAGGAGGAAATCAACCAAAACCACAGAAGAAACATATTAAATGGCCAGAAAGACAATTGGACAATGAAGAAAGGTGACAACTTCAGCTAAAAGGCGTCTCGGTTTATTACCAATATAAAGTCAGCAGTTAAAATAGAAAACCAAGCTGACAAATGGAAACAAGGGAAACAGGTAACAAGTAAAATAAACAAAAAGCTGTGGGCAGCAGAATATGGGTGAGGAAAGCTAAAGATAGCAGAAAAATGGTTACAGAGTTGGGGATATACAGTTTTTAAACTCTAAGAGAAAACATAGAAATCTTAGCAATCCTGTAAGACCACAATGAGATGAAGATGGTGAAGCTGAAAATATAATGTAGAAAACATACAGAAGTCTGCACAGTTCTTATTTCAAAAGAGGGATTTTGACAAACTTACCAAAGAAGAACCACGAAGCACTTAACTGTTTGTTAGTGCTGAGCTGAAGTGACATCAAAGAGTGATGTAGAGCAGGTACGTTCTCCTAAGCCAACAGCCTCCTGGGACACCAGTGCAGCTGATGTCCATCGTTAGCAGGTCTCTGGCACATCCAGAAATGAGACCTCATCTCAGTTCCTTGCAGTATTCAAAAGCAGATGCAAGTAACAGTATAGCAAGAAGATGTTGGTAATAATAGTCAGGTTAAATTAGGAAAGCTAACATGGGATTCAACTTATTTTAGCAACTGGGAGGGGTACATGCATACTGGTGCCAGTCAGTTGGTTTTCTGCAAAGCAGATGTTCTCAAACACCAGTGGCCGGCTGAGGAGCTGGGAGGCTGTGGAGGGTTAATGGAGGAGTGGTGGCTGGGGGAGAAGCAAAAGCTGGTGGAGGAAGAACTGATCCCACAGTGGAAGAGCACAGACCCAGTGTCTGGACGACCGGTGCTGGACCCAGTGTTGGCAACAGCTTAAGAATGCTGAAGTTAATAATGATTGGAAAACCATCACTCATGATAAAGATGACACAGAAATGTGTCCTTTACCTTGGAGAACAGCAAAACAAAGATCTGGTGGTGAAGCTGAAGTCAGACAACTCAAATGAGAATCCAAGGACATGTTTCTTACCACGAGGGTGATTAATCTCTGGGAATGTAAGAAGGACATGGACCTGTTGGAGCAAGTCCAGAGGAGGGCCACGATGATCAGACGAGTAGAGCACCCTTCCTATGAAGACAGGCTGAGAGTTGGGGCTGTTCAGCCTGGAGAAGAGAAGGCTCCAGGGAGACCTTATAGCAGCATTCCAGTACCTAAAGGGGGCCTACAAGAAAGATGGGGAGGGCCTCTATCAGGGAGTGGAGCAATAGGACGAAGGGTAACGGTTCTAAACTGAAAGAGAGGAGATTTAGATCAGCTATTAGGAAGAAATTCTTTACTCTGAGAGTGGTGAGACACTGGAACAGGTTGCCCAGAGAAGTTGTGGATGCGTCATCCCTGCAAGTGCTCAAGACCAGGTTGGATGGGGCTTTGAGCAACCTGGTCTAGTGGAAGGTGTCCCTGCCCATGGCAGGGGGGTTGGAATTAGATGATCTTTAAGGTCCCTTCCAACTCTAACCATTCTATGATTCTATGAAATGTTAAGGAAGGAAGGGCTGACTCTCCATGTGACTTTTTTTTATCCCAAATTCAGTGCCTTTCCTGAGGAGAAGCCTCAGTCAAACTCTAGTTTTGGACTAGAAAAATCAATAATTGAGGAAAAACTCAACAGATAGAGTGAACAGACAGCCCAAGACCCCTCTGGCCTTAAATTCTAGGGGAGGAAAAAAGAAAAAAAAAAAAAAGAAAGAAAAAGAACAACTCCAAAAATACCCTCAGAGCAGCCTCATGAAGTTGAAAAAACTGTTACACTGACAACACGTTCTCTTGCGCTTGGGGTAATTCTTTTCCCTGTGCTTGCTTGGCAATAAAGTACTGTTGGATAAAAATGCAGGTTCTGGAGTGTTTACCTGTTTTCTGAAGGACAAAGTAAGACTTTTAAAATGTTTGTTTTGAAGCACAATTTACAGCAAGGATTTGGGCTGAAACTGCATCAGTACAGTGAAGAGGGGATAAAAGGCCCAGTGGAGAAGAAAGCAATAAAAATATCATTGTAATATCCCTAACTCAATAATCGGCTCTCTCCATCAGGGAGTGGGGTTCAGGGAACGGAAGCACAAAGCACGTTTCCCTGATGCAGGCGTGGGTTGCACACCAAAGCTCGTTAGAAAAATCAGGCAACACAATACGCAGAGCTACCTGGCTGCAGGTTTTCCGCCTTGCTCAGAAGACCTGGCTGAGCCTGGGCGTTATCCCTGCCCGTATCCCCGCTGGCACCTGCACAAATCCCTCCCAGCGGGGCTGGCACCCTGCAGCATCCTGCGGCCCTAGCGCCCAGCACCATCCCCACCGAACCCCACACAGCGCCGCAGCGCTTGCATCCGCGGCACCGCTGGCTCCTTGGCTGCCGTGGGGGCTCGGGCTGGGGTGGGATGGTACCCTCGCCCGGTGAGCGCCTGCCACCAGGCAGCTTTTTTATCTACTGCACCTTAAAATGCCATGACTGAGAGTGCACAGATTTGAATTCATTTTCATCCTTATCAGCTATGTAAGAAACAGAAAAAAGAGAATAGCTTAGGAGCTTTGTGCTCACAGACATCTTACGGGTTGGGTAAGGACACAGACTATTAATGTATGCTGAAATATCTATTTTTAAATGAGGAAAAAAAGGTGGGGGGCTTTAAAAATGGATTTTAGTGTCCCAATGAAAGCATGACGGCAACAATTTATAATTTTCTGCCGTCCAGTTCCCTCAATATTTCTCCCTTGCTGTGCATCCCTCCTCTCCCTCTGCCTCCACATCCATCCTCCATTTCCCGATAACTTCTCATCACGCTGGCTCGAGCCTCATGTGAAATGGTGGTGTGCGGAGGGAAGAGAGGAAGAAAGGGAGGAAGAAAGGCGCTATGATTGGGAGGGCAGGGGAAAGAGAAAGATTGAGAGAGACAGAGAGAATGTCAAAGCTCAAGTCTGGCATTTGCCTATTTAAATTCAATCATGCAGCCCTCGCAGAGCTGGAAATGGATGGCCTGCGTTATGAATTTCTGATCAGACGGCTGATAGGTTATGAGCGGGGACGTAATCCCATTGAGAAAGCCTTTTTTCCCAAGCAAGGGCAAGCAATAACTGCCCTTCAGAGATGGCTCTTTGCTTTGCCCTTTTTATAATTTTTTCCTTTTCTTAAAAAAAAAAAAGTCCAAATAAGCATTTTTATGATGATAAATGTGTAATAATGATTCATTCTGCCTGCATCTGAAATGGGATATGCCTTTGCAAAGCAGACATGCGCTCAAAATAAACTGCCATATTTTTTCTTTTTTAAACCTAATTAGAATTCTCTCCTTCTCTCAGCTCATTTTGTACCAACACTAGTGATCTAAAAAGAAAGTGAAAGGAATGAACACATGCATTGAGACTGGTATTTTTAATACCCTGCAGGGTTTTTAACATTTTATAGTTTGCCTTTTTTAACATGATGTGTTTACATAAAAGGATACAAAAAAGATTTTTCTTCAAATGGCAAGAACTACTGGCGTACAGTAGGGGCAAGCCAGAAATTATTTTAAAAGCTGATGTTTTCTTACTTCTACCCATGTGACATCATTCAGTGTTGCTTTGTGTTATCGTGAATTAATCAAAATAGCTGAGGACACTGAAAGATTTACAGTAGCCAAATTCACCAGTGAGGGAAAGCATGCACAGCAGCATGTTGGTAGTGTATGCCAGCACCAGGGCCTCGAAGAGCACTCATAACTTTTGTAGTCTTAAAAAGTAGAAACAAGGAGTTTGCCATTTAAAGTTCAGGATATATGTGCTGAAACAACACCCATCCCAGTTTGCGAGGACTGGAAACAGTCACAGGGGAGAAGGACATCATCCCAGAACTGCACTAACAGGGAAGACGCCTGATGTGACTGAGGCTTCTGTAAATAATCAAAAGGGAAAAAATAACATTTGTAGGTATGGGGGGAGGGAGGGAAGAGCAGAGAAGCATCTCGGTGTTGGTGCTAAGCAGGAACGTGCTCTTGGAGCTGCATTTCTAATGTATTTGAAACAACAAGGAACATCAGTTAAATACTTTGCATATGTGAGTACTTTGGAAAAGAAAGTATTGGAGACCATGGCTGTCCTCACCAGCAGTTATCGTTCATGTAATGGAAACCTAACGGTGGGGGAACACAATTACCAACATGTGCATATTGTTTAATTGCAACAGAAGCCCAGAAAAGATTTAAAGCATAAAGCTAAGTCCTTGTCACACCATTTCAGCTCAGTACCAGCTATGAGATGACTTAGGTTTGCCCCTAGGCTCTTGCTTGCTCCACTCCCCTCCCTTCCCAAGCGAAACCCATCCTCGTCCGTGAAGAACTCATAGCCACTATGTTCAAATCCTCAAGGATCTGAGCAGGGGAAGCCTTTGCGTTTCTCACTGGAGAGCCGTCAGCTTGATGTCTGTGCTCAGCAAGGGGCTAAAGACCTCCTAAAACCGGGATCAGAGGTGTGCTGGTGAAACAGCTGGCTGGGAAAACACCACCTCATACCCGTGGGGAAAGCTGAGCTGTGAGCTAATGGCGATAGATCAGCAGCAACCACCTTCTGGGTGCAGCTCATAGCTTATCTTTTCTGCAGTTGCACCTTTTTGTTTGTAGATGCACATTTCAGTGCCAGCATATTTTCAAAAACAATGGTAAAAACATGAGTAACTATTATGGCTCTTTTGATACAAGAGATTTGCTGTAATTTCATGACTCCGTGGTGTCTTATGTGAATCCCTAAGAGAAAGTCCAGTTAGGTGAGAGGATGGCAAAAACCCATGGTCACAGAGGGCACCGTCCATAGGCAAATTGTGACTGCAGAAATGCTGCGCACAACCTTCCCACTTCAGTTCCTGTTTCATTCATATTTTTCCCTACTAATGTACTCGCATATCAACAAATCACCTGAAGTAAGCAAAGAGATTTTTTAATTGCCAAGCTGTTCCCACATGAGAGCTTCAGGGCTGCCAGCACTCAGGCTGAAGCAGTTTCAGGCAGGTCTGGGGAGGGCTGATGCACGGTCACCACTGAGAGAAAACCCAATGCATGGCAGAAAGAACATAAGACAAATCGCATGCCACATCACTGTGTTTCCTCTTTGATTTAAGCTGAAGGTGGCTGTTAACATAAACCAAAATGTGCTGTCTATTGGTTCGTATGGTACCACAAGATAGAGACAGAAACTGAAACCTGGGCTGTGATGTCTATATGGCATTTCTACGAGTCCTTCTAGGTTTGTAGGATTCATTCCCACATCTGGCTTTTGCTTTTTTAAAGTTGTAATATGCCAGAATACCTCAAGACAAGTGAGCACCTAAGGCTATCAGTGTCTTGAAGGAGATGATCGTTTGAAACTGGGTCTCTGTCAAATTCAAGGGCTCCATTTGCAGAAAGCATGATACCAAAGAGAGTCCCTTGTGAGCTCTAATTTAGCAACCACCTTCCATCAGTCAGGAGCTGAAGCCACCTTTATTCTTATAAATGCAACTACTTCAGAATAGCAAGGCTAACAAAAAAAAGTACTGACTTTTCAAGTTTTTCCTCATTTTGCTCAAATCATGGATCATCAGCTAAAAAATAGAGCATTGTGGGGAGCCTCTCAGACATGCTTGGCCAAAGCACCATGTTTTCCCTGCAGTCCAGCCTCACCCCACGTAACACCCCATCTCTCCTGCACCATCCTGCCGGCAGCCTGCAAGGGACAGCATGGACCGATGTGGGAGAGGCTATGACATCTCCTTACATAGCAACCTTTTTTTTTTTCTTTTAATGTATTAAGTTGTGTTAAATTTGCCTGTGTTAAATTGCCAAAGCTATATGCATGAAGGGAAAACTGGAAAAAAGATATAAAGTGATTTTCTACCCTTCTGACAACATCATAGCTGCAAACGTTTCTGAAATTTCACATACACAAAATGAGGGTCCCACGAAACCCCTGCACTGCAAACAGGTATTTTTCCCGAGGAACGCAAAAAAAATGATGAACCAAGTGGTTTCTCTGTCTCACATGCTCCAAATGGTTAATTCTGTTCAGTATCCTTACACTGAAATGGGCAAGAAACCTTGCAGCTGATAATTATGAAATAACGTGGCCACAGGGGAGTTCCTTCCCAATTACCATTGGTTAGGGATTGTCTTATGTCCTGGAGCAGTAGAATTTTGACTATTTAATTGAAATTATATATATTAGCATGGATGTTCTCGTTAGCCATAAAATAAAACATCTAATATTTTCAATCTTGTTGCATCAACATCTTGTGGCAACGAATTCCAAGGCCTAAAAGCACATTATGTGAAAACATCAGTGTTTAAATTTGCCACCTTCCAGTGTCATCGCCTGGGTTCTTGCATTAGGAAAAAAGAAAACAAAAAGGAAGGGGTGGAAACAAATAACTGCCTATTTGCCTTCTTTATCTCTTTTTATATCATATGCAGAACAAAAAATTTACTCTAACTGAGATACAAAAATATTGTCACTTATCCAGCATATCACATAACTTCTTTTCAATTAAACTCGATCTTCCATTACCAGATCTTAAACCCAAGTGTTGATATTCTCCTTTAGTTTGCAGGACTGATCAGTTCCCAATGACCAAGTAAAATTCCAGAAAGTTTTTTTTATTATCTGTGTTCTAATCAAATATGGCAGTTCCTAAGCTGGTGATTACAACTACTGCCACTTGTATTTGCAATATCTGCTTTACATATTTATTTGGTAAATCAAAAATAGAGGTTAGCTAAAGAAGCAAACCTACAATAATAAAGCATCTTATTGCAAAAAGCTTTTAGTTTTTTCTTTAACTTATCATTAAATTTAAACTTATTTTTCCTAGTTATCACTTCTGCAGTTAATAACTTTTATGTAGCAATCCTATAATTACATTAACAAAAAAGCAAATTTCCCCCATTTCTTACAGCATTACTAGTATTAGAGCATTAATGGTATATTAACCAGTAAAACCGCAAATTAAGTCAACTCATCTTCCACTGATAGGGCATGAATTTGTAATTTAGGCAGATTTGAAGTTTTCAGTGGTTTTTTAACTATTATCAAGCTTCTGCTTTTCCCAGTATAACAGTAAAACCCACACAGGAGTAATTTTCACATTCTAATCACCATACAGCACTTTTTATTTGTTTCCTGGAATACAGGAAGTGTTCCAGCGGAGAGCAAACCAAGATGTTCAGCTCTGGACATCAGCACACGAGAGGGAGAGGTGGTGACAGCCAAAGAGACAGTCAATAACCAGAGCCAGTGGAGCGCATAGGCTTCTCCAGAAAAGATTTCTGATAAGCATTTTTCTCTAAGATTGTCCTTCTCAGCCAGTGCACACCCTCAATATTTCAGTCATGTCCATCATACGTTAACCTCAAACTCACATGCTACGGAACACGTCAGTGGAAGCACCACCTCCACCAGCATGTTCAGACCCACCAACCAAGTCAAAGCTATTAGTGCACAAGAGCTTGTGGGACAATCTATTTCAGCCCCACCTATGCATACACCACAACACACCCACACGAACAGCCTCAATCACACACAACTACAAAATTGAGTCAATAAACTGCTAACAAAGGGACAGGGGAAGCATTTGTGAGCATCTGCCTTGGCTCTGGTGCCCCTGGACTCGGCACCCGCAGCTGCAGCCCTCACATTCCAAGGTGGGGTGGGATCCTCACCCAACTTCCAGTGCTTCCAAGCCAAGGAGGAGAGGGACAACACAAACTCAGGATAAAGTGAACAGAATTGCAATAATAACTTTAACAGTCAAAAACATATCTTTGGAATATTAGATTTATGCAGTGGGAAGGAACCATCAAAAATGTTCTATTTCAGAAATATAAAGGCTTACTGAGCTAGTGAAGCACAACAGAAGCACTCAGTGATAAAGGACATCACAGCCCTTTATAAACTGAATCGGTGGTTTCCCAAGTTTAATATGCATGAACAGTGCATGTGAGTCCTCTTAAATCCAAGTACCAAACCCTGCCTGTTTAATAAATCTCACCAGTACTCCACTATTAGACAGGGGATTAAAACTAATCTATCAATCCCAAAACCAAGCACAGAGTGGATTAAAATGCAAAACACATGAGAGTATGAAGATGCTTAATGCTAAATAACAAACATTTCAATCACAGAAATCATTTTTATCTTCTTGTTTATGCTAAGTAGATACTATTAGGCTTAATATCTGTATTAACACAAGTAGGGGAAGAAACAGTTTTAAGGAGACCTAAATACTTGAATGCTACTGTATTGCTTGCGAGCAGAAGCTCTCTTGTTGAAAGTGAGTACACCACGGCGTTTAAAATAATTGTTTACTCTCTGAGGCCAGCTCAATGGTGCTTGACCTTTTTCTATTTTTTTAACCCAAAGCAATGCACCCACAGGGTCTTGAGAAAGACAGAACTTAAACCTGTTATTTGCATTGTAAAATCTGAACATCACATTACCCCCAACTCTGGTGTTGTCACAAATGTTGGTCTCATAACTGCTGTTCAGTGCAGCTTGTCAATGGAATGCAGTTTGGGGTGGGTTTTGTTGCTTTTTTTTAAGGACTAAATGAAAAAGAGCTCATCCCACCATAGTACAAATATAATAAGCAAAGATGTGGAGAGAAGTGTGGAACTGCGTTTGCCTATGTGAAACAGGGAAACGACCAAATGTGACTCACACAGTGGCTCCCAGTTCACCCAATAATTCACTTTATCATTGTCACTCCAAATTCATAGCAATGGGATGATCCCCCTTTCTGGCATTGTACATGAGCAGCATGAAGTTACACATCTATATCTGCGTTTGTCCATCTGCCTTGCGGAGATAAGGATTTGGGAGAGCTGCACCCAGCTGTGGTAGGAGAAGGCACTCTGTGTGCTCCTTCATGACTTTCTGAGTACTGGGAAATGCCCAGTGTTTGCCTGAATTCACCTGGCAGCACTCAAAGCCTGCAGAACTGGATCTTATTCCTCGGTATCCAAGCAAAAACTACTCACTGAATCAATGAGTAATCATATGATTTGATATGAAATAATATCCACCTGAGATCTGTTTGAGGTCACCATCACCCTCACTTCACTTGTAGGCATATCAGGTTGTGAACCGATGTCTGCAGATGTGAAAGCTGGTGCATTAACCCGGTGGTGTTATCGCCAGCAGAATGTATAATGAGGAGAACGAGAGCTGCTGGTCTGTGTGTGAGGATGGATAATGTCACACAAGTTCAGGCTATCTAGCTGCAGAGGGAAATTTGGCGACAGGAAAAAAAAAAGAAAAGCCAACCCCTGCCCTTGCCTCCACAGCACTGACTTACAACGATGGTTATTTGTCTGTGGGGTCTTGCTTTTTGGTGTGGCAAGAGACTATGGTGCTATTTCAGCTGAAAAATGCAGTAAAGTTGTACTATTCTTGTTTATCTTTGCCTTGGTGGCTAAACATGTTTTCTGAAGTGTCATCATTCACTTGTTACTGAGTCCTTCCACAGCAGTGTACATCCTTATGGAAAGCATGACATAAAGAGAGAAACATATTGTTTCTTCTGAGGGTTAAGACAGTGAACAGATTTATGCTGTCCTAGTCCCTTAATTTTAGCAGAAGTCACAAATTCAGGAAAAGAAAAAGGGAAGGGACCAGCATTTTGATAGTTTCTACATGAATTGGAAACATTGGTATTTTATTTCACAATAAACTAACAAACACAAAACAGCAAGCACGTCCTCTCAGCTCATCTGTTTGACAGTTACGTTGCATATCTGACTACAGCTTAATTTTTACCTGCCATTACCCTCCATACTGCCAGTGTTTGCATCATCTTAACATGAAGCATAAGCATACCATTTATGTGTATCGACAAGCTAACAGAAAAAAGCATGACCATCTAATTTCACAAATGAAGGAATGCACGTAAGTGTCTCTTATCCACCTCCGTCTCCCCTAAGGAAACAGCTGCATCTCTCACCCAGGCTCGGGAGTTGACTGTACGAGCAAGGCTGTGCTCAGTGTCCTGCCTGTCCCCCTCCAGATACACCCCAAGCCTTTACTCTGCCCCTTTTTCCCTGTTTGTGGTCAGTATCGCTCCCTGGGGACTATCATGCCCCAAATGCCCAGAGTGGTTCAGTTCTGTTATTGAAAGGCATTTTCACTTTCCCCACTTAACATAACACTCAACACCAAAGATGCCGAGAAGGAGGCGAGAAGTCAGGATCATTACAAGTAAACAGCTCACAGTGGTTAGCAAAAGCTGTACAAAGTAAATTAATGACATTAACATCAGTAATTGTGGAAGCACTCATTAAAACACTATTTGGAGAGAGGAAATACCTTTAACAATGGTAAAATACGTGGGAAAAAAATTTAGTCCATGGCAGCATAGGGCTCAATGAAGAAACCCATGGGCAGAAGGAGGGGAAGGAAAAACAGTGCAAACACTTTGGAGTGCAGAAACTATTTGAACCTACATAGCAGCTCTGTATAAACTGGAGTTATCTAAAGGTCTGTTCAGCTTCTCCCAGTCAGTTCCCAGTAGTAAACCGGCAGTCACTGCTGTTGTTATTTCCCCTTTTAGTGCCTTTACTCAGAAGAAAAGCCTTGTGGCTGGTGAGCTTAGAATAGAATAGAATAGAATAGAATAGAATAGAATAGAATAGAATAGAATAGAATAGAATAGAATAGAATAGAATAGAATAGAATAGAATAGAATATTTCCGTTGGAAGGGACCTACAATGATCATCTAGCCCAAGCTACCAGGTGCACCCTGCATGTCTGGGGCAGATATGCCCATGTGCAAGTCAGGTCCAGTACCGAGACTTTAACTTACGCTAAGAGAGAAAAAAAGTCTGTAGCATAAATACTTGTGTCTGTTAAACAGTCATATACCTCTTTCAGTCTCCAGCTTTCATCTTTATGCTTCCTGTGCACTGATGCGGTGTTGTGCGAGGCCAGGCAGACATTGCACAGCCTTTGCAACCACATTGTTTGGGGCCCAGCTGCACCATCTGTGCGTTTTGAGTACCACTGCCATTAAAACACATCGCCATTCAGAAATCGTCTCTAGCCTTCACCTGACCCAGATCAGCCCACCCTGAACCAGGGTCCCTCTCCTCAGCCAGGGCTGCCCCAGAACAAAGGGGGGCTAAAGGGACCCTGCACTGTTGTTCGGCGGATCAGAGCGGGTGGAAGTGTGGAGAGGTTTATAAGATTAATTCTTATCTCTCTGGGCAGTGGGTCAAGTCAGAACCGTCATTCAACAAACTCTGTGGATAATCTCCCTTTATTACTTTCAATCAAACTAAGTGTCTGCAGTCTGCAGTATGGTTACTAATTTATTGAAAGAAATTACTTGTAGAGCTTGATTATATAATAGACGAAATATAAAATAGTCTGGGTAAGCATCCATTAAGTTTTTACATATCTTATTGCATAGCAAAGCTGCTTCAGCCTCGCTGCATTAGCACCCGGCAGCTGTTCAGTGGGTGAAAATTCACGGAAAGAAGTGGACATTATGCTTGTCCACTTCCTAATTAAAATAAGAGAAAAAGAAATGTGATTAGGGTTATATTTGGTATCAAATCTAAAAATTTGCTGTTTGCGAATATTTAACAAATGCATTTTGCGAGAAATCAAATTTCTAGTGTATTCTGGTTAATGGAATTTTGCTGCAGCCCCTGGACAAAACAATGTAAAGCTGCCTGGATTGTGGAAATCATTCTCCTCCAGTGATGGATAATATAGCATGAGGTTTTGCTTGGTTTGATTAATTTCAGAATATTGCAGAGAAGCTGCATAATCCCTAAGATAGCAGAGAAAAGAAGGAAGACATGATGAAGTAGGATAAAAGCGCGTAGTAATGAAGCACAGACTGTTTCATGTATTATAGAAAAGCTCACAAACTCATGTTTTTTGGCAAGTAGCAACCACAATAAGGGGCAACTGGAATGCACTTTTGCTTATGCAATTATATTACATGATCTGAGCAGGGGTATTTTGAAAGCAAAAACTTGCTAAACCTTTCCACGGCTATGACTGGAGACAGAACAGAAACAGAAAATGCACATTTCCTTTTTTCTGCTCACAACGGCCATTATTTATACAAGTATTGAATATGGAAAAGGCTCTGACAAATTTACAGTGGTGTTTGGACGGATGAGGATGACGAATGATGGATGAGGGAGGCAGAGGATTCCCTTATTAAAGCATCAAATCTTTCCCTAAATATCAAACAGACATCTTAGCCTCAATTGCTTGACTCATACCAAAAATTAGACAATGAAGTCAAATTTTGCTTCTTGATAAAAACTGGAAATTTGTCTTCCATTATACACACTTAATTTCCACTACATAACTTAGAATTTTTTTGTTCTGTGCTTTATACCTCTTTGAAATATTCATTTATTTAAAAAAAAAAAAAGACAAATGTGACAACACAAAAAAACCCCAACCATAAATGAATTTCAGTACAAATTAGGCAATTGGCATAATTACAAAACTGCTCTGTTTGGCAGTCTTGGGGAATAGTTCCAGCATTACAGTCCATGGCACCCTCTCCCAGTGTCCCCGATACAGAGCCGTAGCTGCCGGGGAGCCCCGGCTCTCCCCAGCACGGTGGGCGCTGGGCGGGTGGAGCAGCACGGGGATGCAGCCGCGCTTGTGCCAGCCCTGAGCACACCGGCGTGGAGAAAATGTGAAGGGGAGGGGGGGGATACACCTTTCCTCCTGAGGTGATTTTGTTTTCTGTACGGGCTTTACTGGGAGTTCAGGTGTTTGCGCTTTCCTCTCTCAAACCCCTTCTTCTCTCATTTGATCATTGAATAGAGTCAGAAGAAGCTGCTGATATGAAAATGTGTGTGATGTCACGTGTGGAGGCTGGCGGCTGCTGGGGTTCCTGCAGCAGAAGGGAGCGGCAGTGTGGGTCCAGGCTTAAGCGCTACCTCAGCAGGCAGAAAACAAGAACAACCAAAAATGCACAGGGGGAACCAGTCGCCCATCTGCAGCCTGGTGCCTTTGCAAGTCCCCCCCAAGACAGAAATGCTCCCCGAATCACGCTGCTGGCTGCTCTCAGGACAGAACAGCATAAACCAAAATCCCCTTGGCCAGCTAGATGTCACAGGCCATGCACAACACCCACAGGACAGCCCCTCTGCCCCATGGGGCACGCGTGCCTATGGGCTCCTGGTCCCACCAGGGCTGCACTGGTGTGCCGTGCCCCAGCGAGCAAATGGACGGCAGCGACTCTGGGATGCCGCGGACCCCCAGCAAGACCCATCTCCCCTCCAAGGGCTGAATTTGGAAGAATAAGGCAAAGGGCGTTGCAGCCCCAGGGCTGATAGGGATGGTTTTGCCACCTTCCTCCCCACAAATTGTGTTCATGAAGATGGGTGCTGGACCCAGCGTTCGCCACCCTCTGGTTCACCCTTGTGTATCTCTGTGAAACTCTGCAGGAACCACCATACAAGTTACTGCCGTGGAGTGTCCCTTCATGAAAGGGGCCAAACCATAAATGGAAATTAATAGTTCTTTGACGGTGTCACTTGATCTGGTGTATGATTGGCAATAAAATAAATTTGTATATGGGCAAATAAGGTAATGAAGCTTCAGTCATTTTTAAAACCCAGCAGATGCTTCTGGCCCAAGGCAAAGTAAGAGCAAAGATGTTTCACCTGGTTGTGCTGTGAGAATTGAATATACAATGGCAGAACAAAAAAACCCAGAAAAACTACAATTCCTGAAATTCATTGAAAGTATTAAGAAGGAAGAGGCAGGTCCAGTTCAGCAATGTGCTACACAAGGGTTTTGCTAGCTAATAGGCAACTGAAACCTACTGTTCAATTCCATGATGGAAAGTATTTTAAATTCCAGAAAGAATGTTAAAAGTAGTTATTAATGGGTCTCAGAAAAAGATTTACTGCTCAGCTTCAGTCATGTAGATGAGTCATTTTAGTTTCAAAATGTTTCATCCAAGGAAGGATGAACGTATACACCAACTAGTACAAGTACATCACAAAATGCCATACAGACTTTCTACTGCTTCAGATAAGGCAAGGAGCCTCCAAGCAAGCGGAGAGCAACCACCAGGACTTATGCCTGTATCCTCTCACCCCACTTTTGAAAGTTTCATAGACAAAATTAGAAAGGTATGTACATTTAAAGTGTATTTTCTACATTGTAAGAAATTACAGAGTTTAAAGACGAACAAGACCACTTTGTGTACAGATGGGGATAGTGATTCTTTGGGTACATAGTCAGTCCCCAGAATAAACACCCGCCCTCTTTTGGCTGGTGCTTACTCAATCAAACAGAAAGCTGTTAATTTCAACCTCTCTCTATATTGCCTTAAAACCTACCCCTTTCCCTTTCCAGCTGCACATAGGAGGCAAAAAAAAAAGAGGCACACGTGTCCCTGTTGCAATGAAAAGAAGGAAACAGAGTCACACAGACACAGCAATCCTAACAGGGGCTCTCAAAAGTTCACCAGAGAAATCAGCGCAAACAGTTGACTTCCCTTGTCACCATCACTGATGCTGATGGCCACGTACCCCTGAGGCAGCTAAAACTGAGAGCAAGATGAGGGAAAAGCATTGTCTTAAAGTCTCCCCCCTTTCATGGCTTCAGCTTGCTGGCAAGTAGTGACTGCTCTTTCTAGCCACGTTACTGGTGCACACATGCGAAGCACAGCCACCCAAGCACTGACCGTCCGCAGGGGAGAGGGAGACCAAGGGACAGTCCCCGGTGCCAGGCAGGGAGCTGTGGTCCAGGGCTGGGCAAACCGGGAACCGGATGGGTGCAGTGAGTGCCAGGAGGTACCTGCCTGATGCCAGGAGCCATGGTTCCTGCACCAGGCTGCTACGTCCTCCCGGCACGCCTGGGACTGACCAGGGGCCAGACTTAGCAGTTTTCTTCCTAAAAGAATCTTTGCATTTTCTTTGATAGCCAAAAATCAGCAGTGACTCTCTTTAAATGAAGACAGATGACAATAAATACACTTCTGCTGCTTGCTCATCGTTACATACCCCCGTCCCTCACCTGCTGTTCAACCAGAACAGGCTCCCCCTCCCCACCACAGACATGGGCTCGCTCCGACTGCTTGTGTCAGGACTGGCAGTATTTAGCATTTAGAAGTAGTTTGTAGAGACAGGTAGGTATCTATCTAAATTTAAAGCATCTAAGTAACTCGTTGAATTGTAATGAGCAGTTACCTATTGAGGCACAAAATTCTGTTCTGTGCTACTAACAAAAAAAAAAAAAGAAAAACTCAAACCCTAAGGAATTTTCATTACTGGAAATATCTTAATACATGACTTTACTCATGTGAGCAGTTCCTTTGAAGTCAACAAGCTGACTCGCATGTGTAACTGTTTGCGGGATCAGACACTTAGTTTATCATTTTTAAGTTCTGCTTCAGCACTGAAGGATGATGAAAGTATTTCAGTGGCACGGATCAGAGCCTGCGCGGCCCACCAAAGAAGTAAATTTTTTAGAAGAGACTGAAGAGGAGAAGCAACCTGAGTACTTGAGCGAGAAGGAACTTCCAGGACTGGAGGAAATGCCAGGGAAGGCACAGAGATGTCGGGAGACGATGGCAGCTCCAACCTGGCAGCTGCGGGCAGCAGAGTGGTGCAGTTGGGACCACATTGTGCGGAGTAGAGCAGCAAACCCGAGCTTCGCCACGGTGCAAGAGGAAAACAGTGAAGAAACTTGAAAGGCAGAGATGACAGGACTGAGTAACAGGCCAGGCAGGGATGGTAGCTGCTGCGTTTTGGCTAGGCTGGAAGGCAAGAAGTTACCAGGATGGGAGGCTAGGATCAATAAGGCTGAAATATCGTGGTCAGAAAAGCCAATACATTAGGATGCTATATAATATGGGAAAATAATGTGTAACACATGTAAATCAAGTATTCTCAGCTGTAATGTACAGTAGTGACCATCCTATTTCAAAAATAATATTGCATAATTAGAGGTGATTCAGAGCAAACCATCAGGAATGATTAGGGATATGGAAAATCTCTCATATGACCAGAGATTGAAAGACTTTTTTTAACCTTAACTAGGCAATAAATAAGAGGAGACATAATAACAGCGTATGAGATAATGAATAATCTACAGGGGGTAGATCAGCTGCTTCTGGGCTATCTCGTAACACGAGTACCTGGGCATCCTCCATGAAATTAAAAGGTGATGTATTTGAAACCAATAAGGGGAATTTCTTTCCACAAATGCAAATTAAACTTGGGAACTCCCTGACACTGAACACGCTAAGCAGAGGAACACAGACAGATGGAAAAGTGGAGTACACATTTATGCTGATATAAAAAAATACCCAGAATTACAGTAGTTAATGGTGACGATTAAAAAAACCCAACCAACCAACCAACCAAAACCGAACATTACCTCATACCAGTTGTGGTTTAATTAACTTTCTAATTTTAGGGAATCAAGAGGAAAAATAGTACATGGGCAGACTCAACATTTCTCATTCCCTTTTCTGAAGCATTTGGTCTGTTAACGCAGGACAGAGTTCTGGGTTAGGGGGAGAAGAGGCAGATGCTCTCAGCTCCCCAGTCATGGTTTTCTCTACCGGAGAACACACACACCGAAAAAAAGAAGAAATAAGAATCCTCATTCTCACTCCCAGGTCTGTGTGCGGAGCTGACAGTGTTCAGCCACCACCTAAGGCTTGGTGCTGGGCAGCACATGATGCCCTGTGGCTGCGGTGCCAGCAAACACCCAGGAGCAGCAGCACACTCACACTTCTGTGTTTCTAAAGATTTAACATTACTCCTGCCTTGTCCCACATCCAAATTCCAGGAAAAGGAGACAACAGTCTACGCCAGTGGCCAACGCCTTGTCCACCTTGGCCGTGGTGCCCATTCCCTGTTGGGAGGTGGTGAGTTTGCTGTTGGAGGAGGGTCACCCGCAGGGCTGCAGGCTCCCCAGGGACCACGCTGCCATCACCCAGCCACGCCACGGCATGCAGCAAGGCAGCCACAATCCTGCCACCAGCCACAATGACAGCATCGCTTCATCTGGCTCAGCGTGTCCCATCTTAAGAAGCTAGTTTGATTTAACACTTCCCACAAAGTGAGCCAGCAGGTTCTTGCTCCTCCACGCTCGTTGCTGCCCATCCTCTCTGGTTAGGCAGCTGCTTTGCAAACCTCCCCAAACCAAAGGCATGGGGCAGCAACGAGCACGTCAGCACTGCTGCCATCCCCGCATCCCACCTCTTGCTCCAGCACCTTTCATCTCACATGCACCAGGAGCCCTCAAATGCCTGGAGCCCGGAGCAGCCTGCAGGTGCCAGATCCCACTCCAGAGCCTCAGTCCCTCCTCGCAATACTGTCCCATGAGGCCACAGCGCAGGAGGAGGTAGCCCGCAATGAACCTGGGCAGCCCCAAGCAGCAGGGCAGCATCCCTGCACTGTGCCCTTCTCCAGCACACTTACAGCCAGCTGGAAGTTGTGAGAGAGTAAAAAAAAGTATAAATTATATTATATATATTATTATATATTTATTATGTATGTATGTAAAGAAAAGCTGTCCTTCTGCAGCCCTCTTTTTCTGTAAACACAACTCCAAGTGGAAGACACAGAGGCCACGGCTAAGCTTTATGCCTCAGATGAAGGACAAATCCTACCAATCCCCATGCCTTTGCAATGATGACAACGTGCCAGAGTCAGTAATGGGAAGGGTCTTTCCCTGTGGTGTCTGTTGCCCACTTGATGCGCGCCCTGGGCAATATCCTGCACAAAAGTAAACGCATCCTGAGCTGGTACAGGAGGCGGCTGCAGAGCCATCCCATTCTCTGTCACGGTGGCTTGCTTTGCCACTCAGCCTCGCCTGTCAGCTCGGATCCCTCTGGACAAACCCACGCGTTGGGCTCACCAGCCTCCCCAGCAGCCCTGGTCCACCAGCAAAGCGCCTCTAATGCCCAGCTCCCTGTACCGTCTCCTTACCCCCTGCCAGGCACCCTGCAGGCTAAAGCCTGCAGCTCTGTCACATATTTATTATTATGAATGATGATGAGGACATAGAAGGGTTATTTTGCACCAACATCCTCGCAGAAATTATTTCAGAGCCTTGCCTTTTTTCTAGATGGCAGCTAAGCATTTGCACCACACTTCCACCATCAACTCCCCAAAATGCTAAATGTATAATTTATGCGCTCATTTCTCTCCAAAGCCCAATTAGCTCTCCATTAAGTTTCACGCATGCACCGACTTTACCTTCAGACCACTACGCTGTTTGTAGATTTTACTCTTCCAAATGCTCGTGTCTTTTCCTCTTAGCTACAGAGCTACACATGCAAACCCTCCAGATAAAAAGCCCGCAGACAGCACAGGCCCTGTGCTTCTGGGCTTAGCATCCCAGGAAATGGAATCCACATGAGAAAACATCCCCTTAACTGCCTTTTTATTAAAGCTTGTCAGAAAGTATTTTCTCCCTTTTTTGTGTGGAAAAAAACCCCAATCCCTTTACAAAAATAATTGTTTGGCACAGTTTAATCAAAAATGCAAAAAAAAAATCTACTTTCAAAAATTAGTTGTTTTTCATGTTAAAGGTCAAAGATTTTCAATCAAGAAAGATACTTAGGTGAAAAATTCCATTTCCTCGCAACAACATTTTTAGCTGGGAAAAAAGTGCAAGTGAAGCTTTTTTTTCAAACACCTCTTGCTCCTCAGCTTAATTAGCTTTATGTGCTTCCCTCCCGCCACTGGCGTGCAGTGCAGGATGCTGCCAACCTTTCCCATGATCCTACAGGCAACACCAACATCACCACTGCAATCAGCGCACACCAACACACACATTGGGAAGAGGAATAATGTGCCTTAATGGCAATGTGAAACTTTTAGAAGCGCCTTCGCATTGCAAGTCATTCATAGTTTCACTCTCCTGGGAAATATATACCTTATCTGGGTCTCAGTAAGAGAGATAATTGTATTTTCAAGTTGTCACAGTTGCATATTGCTTCTCGATATCTGCCCATATGTTTTATGTGCTTCTGTATACGTGCCACATGCCTGTAAGTACTAGAAGCAAATATATGCAAGAGCAGGGAGACGTATGACAAATCACTAAACAAAAAAATGATGGGCCCTTATTCAGACAACAGCTTGGAGGGGTCGGGGGAATCACCCATAAGTAGATTTTCATTTGTTTGGTTTTGCTTTTGTTGTGAGTGCTCTCAGCCCACAAAATGCACCTCTGCAAAAATAAATATGTAAGAAAAGCTAGATAAGATACAAACCGTACTCCCATCAGTTTCTTGATGGTCTGCAGTTACATTTTTGCATGGAAGTCAATAAAATTCCATGCAGTGTGTGGTTTTTTTCCAGTGGATGCAATTTTTACAAAAAAAAAGTTATAAATAAATTATTAGTTGGGTAAAGCTGCATTTGTTCTTAAAGGAGAAGAGGATCAAAGTAAGGCAGTGTGAAAGAGAAGGCAATAGATACAACGAGATTAGGCTGCAAACACCTTTAACTCTTCTTTTATTACTGCACGTGTTAGATTCATTTTTAATGATTTTTAACCTTATAATTTTGTATTTTAAGTCTCTAATAAATCACATTTACCTCCCTTGGGTGATGTATTTTGATATCTGTTTATTTATTCACTTTAGTACCTGAATGGTTGTGGTAGAAAAATCTTTCCATAGTATATTTAACATGGCAGAGTCTAGAAGGAAACCTGCAGTTCTCATAATATTTCTGAAAATAAAATAAAATATCTCCTCTTATTTGTCTTTGAAGCAGCCGGTAGCTGTGGCTGTTTGGCTCCTGCTGCACATCTCACACTGCATCCAGGTGAGCAGGTATTACCCCACTCGCACCCCACTCCCACGAGTGGGCAGTGGCACTGCTCCCGCAAAGAGGAGACCTCCCAGCCCCAGCCACGTGGGAAACCAGGGCTGTAGAGGCACAAGCCCGGTGCAATACATATAGACTGCATTAACTATACATTAATACATACTTGTAATCTCATTTAAAACATCTAACTTACTATTTATGCAGCAACAGGACAAACCATAACAGCGAGAGGAACAACCTGCTACAACATAATGACTGGGAAGCGTCTCCATGGCTTCAGGCAGTGACCTGTCTGGTTCATACTTCTAGCCATGGAGAACACCAGCAGCTGCCAAGAGAGAAGTGGCTCAATTTTACCCATCCCCACTTTCTACCTTTGCATCTACAAGACATGGTGACTTGGGAGAAGCTAGCTGGGACCTGCAGTGACCCAGTCTTGCTGCCAATTCAGAAAACACCGCTTCTTCACCCCTTGAGCTTTTGCCAGTGCTTGCAGCCTCCACCCAAGGGACCTGCTTACACCATCCCTTATCTTGTATATCCCAATTGGCCACAGTAATAGCGATACAAGGAGTTTAGCAAAGGAATTTTCTCACCAGTCATTTTATACTTAAAAGGCACTAGAGACTTACAAACACTTGTGAAATAATAAAAGCCCTGAGAGATACTGTCCTCACAGCAGACTCCAGCTCTTAAGCGATCCCAAAGCTCACGGGTTCCCAGCCGAGCAGGAGCCTCCTCCTTCCCCTGCGCCACCTGGACCAGCGCCATCTCCCACATACGCTCAAACAGCACAAAACCTACCTTTGGTTTAACCTCCTCCTTGTGTTACAGACTGAGGAAAAACAGATGTCTCAGCTACGCCGGTGTTGCTCACAGAAAGGCTGTTGTGCCGCAACAGCCCTGCATCGCTCTTCCATGCCTTCACAGGGATGGTCTCCCAAGAAGGCGGATTGCCCCTTTATTCCTTGGGATAGCATCCCAGACGATGTCATTGTTGCCTTTTCTTGGGCAAGGTTAGGTGCATTTGGCACACAGCCTCAAATGGAGTTTCCTAGATAAAAGTGGAGCTCTTGACTGAATGCAGATAAATGCATTTTATCGTAGCAGATAAGAATGTCCTGTTAAGATGTTGCACCTATCAAAAGAATAAAAGAAGAGACTGCTTTGCCTGTGAGCAGCACTGTAACCAGGAGGCAGCCCACCATCTTTTTAACATAAGGAGGTGCAAAACCAGTAATCAATGCACAGTCATCTTCGCGATGGTATTTGCCAAGGACCTGGTGTACAGAGATTTCTCCTCGTGCCAGGGAAGATGGACCTAACCACAGTTGGCCAGGTTAACTCCAATGCATCAAGCAATCTGCAAAATAAGCTCAAAAGCGATGAAGTGGAAGAAAGGGCCAGAAACACCAAGTGACAATGAAAAAGGCTGGAGAAGTCCTAAAGCAGTGAGCAGAAGGGAGCAATTTTAGCACTGTTTTTCACATGTACAGTAATTTTCTTGTCTGCTAATAAATGTGCTTGCGCCACAGATGAAGGCCACAGCCACAATAAAATTACCATTTCAGGATCACGTGTGGGATCCCTGAGTGTCTGGAGGAAGGCACAACAGATCAAGTGCTGGATGTTTTGCCAGGGAGGTGCATGTGGAGGAAGTTTGGTCGGGACAGCCAAGGATCGAGACACCCAATCGATGGTGAGCTGCGGTGTGCCCAGACCTTCACCAGCCAAGTGAAGGAGGAGCTGGCTGGAGGCACCAGCACTGATACAGTAGCAGCTGGCACAAGATAACAGGAGCCCCTAGACTCCTGGCCACTAAATTCCACTTTTTTTCTTTTTAGAAGTGGTGAGAGATCCTAGTCCCTTCCAATCACATTGTCTGTGATCTCCTAAAGCTGAGGAGTTTAGTCCTCGTTCAAACAGAAAGTCTACAAGACCACAGAGTGAAAATCATGGGCTGATGTCATGTTTAAGGTCTGGAGAAAAAAAACCACATGGGCTTATTGGACTGCCCTAAAAAAAGGAGCACACTTCAACACAAGCTCTTCAAGACATCACAGCTCTTGACTGCAGTTACACGTTTTGTTCTGGATTTGCTCTGAGAACACAGAAAAGTAATCCATCTCAAGTATTACGGCTTTTCTATAGAGAACACACCCAAAAAGGTTTCTAAACGTAGGAAAACAAGTATATAATTACATAATTAAGCAGATGCACTGCAATTTTTCTTTTATGTTACTATTTATATTTTTAAAAGG
This sequence comes from Burhinus oedicnemus, assembly GCA_008921705.1. Classification (NCBI taxonomy): domain Eukaryota; kingdom Metazoa; phylum Chordata; class Aves; order Charadriiformes; family Burhinidae; genus Burhinus; species Burhinus oedicnemus. The sequence continues at coordinate 434,437 of VFFE01004873.1, forward strand.
CAACAGGACAGAGCTGTGCTAAAAAGCAATAAAGCACGGGTAATTTAATACTAAATTACATCCATATTGAAAAGTTTACATGAAGTTGAGAGCAGACAGAGGTCAGGTTTTCAACAGGACTGTCTTTAATTGTGGCCATCAGTTTTAGCAATCCAGATCTCTGGATCAAAGACAAATATAATGCGTTTCCTCAACACTGAATAGTGAAAGCAGACAGTAAGCATGGCACTATCTTGCACCAAAAGGTCATAAAAAAGATTATCGGGGGGAAATATGTCTTGCTGTTCAACACACACCTTTGCATAACATACTGTATGTATTTAATAGTTACATTTTTCTAGCAGATTTTTCAGCAATCAGGAACGTAAATTAAAAATTTTACTGTCAGTTTTCAGATGCAAAGGGGTTTTCTTGTCCTCTAATAAATGTGCTGTCTTTGCGTAGGTCTTTTTAAATTTTTTCAGTTGCTTTCAATCATACTCTTAGCCCAGTGAAACAATTCCTCCCTCCTTAGGGAAGAGATGTGAGCTGAGACAGTGTTTTCTTTCTAAGGGGGAAAAAAAGAAAGAAAAGGAAAAAAAAAATCAAATGAGGAGTAAATTATCAGCAAATCAGATAGAAACAAGTTTCCTAGATCTGCAGATCCATTGTACAAATGAAGCAATTTCATCTCTGCTTGCTCTGGGGGGGTGGGATTTTAAGTGGCCAAGGGGGACTGGAACGGGATGCTAGCAGACGAAGCATCACAACATTTGCATGCATAGACCACTCAAATCTGCACCAGGAGACTACTTGTGAGAATCCATCTTTTTTCACTTAACAAGATACAAAATATAAAACACATTTGCCTCTTATTAAGCCTCTCTTGTAAGTGGTTCCAGGTCCACCATTTTTAAAGAGGGGGAGAGGGGAGCCTGGATGCTCTCTTGGGAATTTCACGGGAGTGACTGGAGATGAGGTACAGGCTGGGAGCCTTTATTACTTTTTTTTTTTACTTTTTTTTTTTCCTTCTCTCTAAAAGCACAGAAGGAATAACATTTTAAATCATTAGCATTTACTTTAAGTAGCACTTTCTTCAACTAAGCTTCCCTTCCTGGCCCTCACCCTGTTAGCACTGCACCCCACGCTCACGTGGAGGAGCTGCCCTGATGGAATTGCATGCTGGTTTTTGAATGCAGAAGGTGCTTTTTTAAAACTCTGGCCTCCAAACTGAGGTGGCTGTGAAAGAAACTGTAATCTTGTTTTTCTTTAAAGTGTATTGAGAATAGGGTTCTTGTGTTTATTAGCACCTAGACCTGCAAAGCATATAGCCTCTTAAAGTTCCTTTAGTGCTGTTAGAGTGGTTTCTGTTTTGGTTTAAAAACAAAACAACACAACACAAAAACACCGCCAATCTCTGTTAAAAACAAGGATTGTTAGCAGCCTAAATTCAATTTACAGTCCTATGTCACACATTCAGTAGCATTTTCATCATTTCTATGCTTGTTAAATATTAGATGCAATATTAAAATATTGAAGAGAAAAAAGGAGGCTGGTAGGAACTGCTTGAATTTACAACATAGACAAAGAGATAGGTGGAGGTGAGTTATGAAAGAAGTCATGGATCCTGCAGGTTCAAGCATGTTACAGAAAATAGTTATGGAACACCCCCCATTCAGTGTTCAAAAAGGAAGGAAAAACAAGTTGCTCCTTTACGTGGAAATTAGGTGTTAATGAGACTCTTCAGAAATAAAAATCATGTAATTCTCACTGCAAAACAGAACGTATGTTCTCCCTTTCAGTTTGCCCAAAAGGAAACCTGGGGCACAGGTGCTTTGTCTTGAATATCTAGTATTCCTAAGAAAATGAACTGCATTTCTGGAACAGAGCAAGCATTGTCTTTCATTTCCACATAAAGAAAGAGGCAGAAGAAATTCTTTTATATAACAGTCAAAGGGATGGAAAATAGAGCATCTGTTAGAGGCAGGAGAGGAGAAACACCATCTCTACTACATTTGGCACCAAAAACTTTTGGATATTTCCAATGCATCTTTCACAAGTCAGACAGTTGCCACGTTTCCCCTAAATCTCTTGGAGACACTGATTTGCTAACTAAAGCATATGTCGAACAACCCCTTTTGTGGTGTAATAAGTTCAACAAGAAAGTTCACTTCCTTGGAGCAGCTGTGCACAAGGTTAAATGTTGGACCCAAAGGTAGTTTGTCACAGCTCAGGAGGTGAGAGGTGTTTCTAATCAGATGCACACAGCTCTGAACAGGAGGTACATCATCACCAGAAGGTCTCCTTTGGGGCGAGGGACCTGGCAGGGCTCTCTGGTCACAGCCAAGCCCCCTCTGCAGGGTGGTGGCACCATCCCAGCTCCAGCCACAAAGCAGCTGCTGCCCAGTCACAGACTCCTACCGCAGCAAGCAGAGATGCACAACGTCTATTTGCCATTGATCATAGCAGAAGACCCACGGGATCTTGCCTCTTGCTCCACCTCAGAAAACACGTTCATCACCTCACTACCCAACCCTTGGCCATCTTGCCCACCCTGCAGGTGGAGGGACACCCACTTCTAGACCCCTCACCTCCCAAACACACTCTCCACCATCTCCTGCCACCACCAGTCCTCTTTCAACAGTTGCCCCTAGGCTGCAGCTTTGGGGTAGGATGGGACAAAAGCACAGCTGTGACCTTCCCAGCAGCACACAGCTGCTCCTCTACAGGCACCAACCACAGCTGAAGAGGTCACTGCTGAAAGGTGGCATGGGCACCTTCTGCTCAGTGAAGTGGACCTCCCAGGTGCTCCCAAGGAACTGCTGATTTTCTTCCATTGTTACACCAGGTCACAGGAATCAAGAAAGATGGAAGACAATTACTAATCCCGGTGGAACATTTCACACCCACTTCTTGTGGGTTTTGTGGTCTAAACGTGACAGCAACCAGCATGTGGGCTGAGTTGTGCGTAGATTCATTTGTAAGAAGAGACATTTTGTGAAGGTCCTACATCTCAAGCTTTAGAGAAGCCGCATGTAAAGCTCCATTTCCCTGAAGCACCCCCCACTCCATGCGCACTGACTGAGGAAAGCAGCAGTGATGGCATTATTATTGACTCTTAACCAAGCCTTCAGCTACATCGTTATTTTCTGGAGAAGTACACTCTTTTTGTCTGTTAAATGGGTCTCTCGTTTCAGCAATGGTTCCCAAACACCATATGTAATCTCCAGCTTTCTCCTTTCAAGATCCTAGTAATATCACTACCTTTTTTAATACAATCTCAAAACTGGGATTGGCTACAACTGTCCTGAGAAATCTGGTTAAAACAGGTAAAGATATTAACTCGCGGATAGAAGAGCAGATTCCAAAGAGCTCGGTTTCCCTCCAACTCTGTCCCATCTGTTATCCTAAAAACTGCTTCAGAACCTGCTCTTGTGACTTTTTGCGTGCTTGCACTTCCACCAGTGTAAGAGGGTTTGGGGCAGGAGAAGGGCTGACCCAGGCGGAAGGTACAGGGCTGAGAATCTAATCCCTGTGTACCTCAGTCACCTAATCCATAAAACAGGGATAATAATGCTCGCTAATCTCAGAAGGCTTTAATTGATTATTTGTTAAAATCATCAAGAACCTAGCAGGAAGGCTTTAAAGACCTGCAAAGTCTATTAATTATTTTGTTATTATAATTTCTGAAAAATTATCTGACTTTCCTCCTTTTCCTTTGTGCCATTTAGACTGGGAAGGTTTCAAGGCAAACTTTCTGTCCTCCTGCTTGATCATGTAGCACACAACACCCCAAGGCCACATCTCAGCTGAAGTCTTGGGGCATTATTATAACAAATAAGGATAGTTTTAATAGTAAATTCTTCAGACCAAGGATTATGTCTTCCTGTTTATCTCATTGTTATATAGAAAAACAATGAAAACAATATGGCAGAATCCAATGCTGCAGCTAATGACGACGAGTGAGGAAGTACTGAATTAAAATGAATACAGCAAGGAGAACGCAATAACATTTCTAATAGGGGAACTTTAGCTGTAGCTTTTCATCATCAGATCTCAGAGCGTTGTGCAGTGGAGCACAAGCTTTTCTGCATCCACTTTAACGCACAGGTAAAGAGTAATCATGCAAAGTCAAGTGGCGGAGATCCAACCAAGTCCCCAAGTCACTTTTAATGAGGCATTACTATAAAAAAATAAGGCTGTTTATCACTGCTAACACAATGACAATTGCATGTTTATTAATGTAATATATATAATCATATTAAAACCATATGTTTGTCTACACATGGATTCAAAGATTTTTTTTTAAAAATCACTTGCCCCAAACTTCAGTGTAACCACACTGTAATAATTTTCATCCTTTAAGCTCAAAGGCTTGTTAAAGCACTGACCAGGAAAGTTGCCTGTCCAAGTTATAGATACGCTGAGACAAAGAGTTCACCAGCTTCTCTGGTAACTTCTTCCAGTGGTTAACTACTATCGTTAACGTATCTGTGCCATATTCCCTGTTCGGATTTTGGTGATTATAAGCCAACCCCACAGCCATTTGCAACAGCTTTCTCTATGCAGACACACACACACACACACATATACAGAGGGAAGAGTTTCATGTCAACTTAACTTATGCAAAAAAAAAAAAAAAAAGGCTGACCTCTAAAGTGCTTTAGGCAGCTACTTGTGTTCTGAATGTTTGCATTTTTAGACCCAAAGAATGAGCAAATGTTGCTTGTCACCAAAGCCTATCCAGGGCAGGTCTATTCTGATACTGTAGAGTGAAGATTTTTGCATGATTCTGGCAATATTTGGTCACACCTGACAGATTAGCTTGTCTAATATCAGTAAGGAAAGATATTTCATGGCTGGTGTATTAGGAGGAAGCATGTCCTAAATTACTTCAATTCACATTTAATCTTTTCACCTCAGGGATCCAAACTTCTCAGAGCAATGGCCTGCGTGAGCTCAGACGGCCAAGTGCAATAACGCCGGAGAATCTGTGCACAGCAGGAACATGCCGTAACTGTTACCTGCAGTTTGCATGTACATCTACACCATGCACGGACGAGGGCAGTCGGTGGAAGATCTCATTTTATTATGGCCTCAGGACACCGAGCTAGAATTGGTCTAACAGGAAGGGGAAAGTTATTGAGCCACAAGCTCTCTCTCAGATGGTTTTCTCTTCAGAAGTTTACTTTACCTCCCAAATTAAATTTTTTGGTAATATTCAATACTTTTTTTTTTAAAAAGCCTTAAGTTGTAGCAGTGTGTCCACAGTTATTTATTACCTGCCTTGTGGTCTGAACAAATATGATTTTGTTATTCTATGTTGTCAATAGAAAAAGCACATATGGTTTTGTTTGACAAAATTATGATAAAATTCACTGTATCCTAAAAAATGATTGAAAAGTTTGCAGATGGTTTCTGGGCATAGTAGGGAGGGGGAGGATTGAATTTCAACAAAAGACGTGCCAAATTTTTTTCTCTTCTTACTGTTCACCCCGTTTCCACATCCCAGCTTTTTTCTTATTAGATACTAGGGTAAAGCAGGTATTCAGCCCAGAAGTCATATGTTTCTCTTTAGCTTTTGGCATTCCATCACACTTTGTCATGTTCACATTATGTTATACCCAGGTTCATTCACAGATAAACATGAAATGACATCATAAGCTTCAAGTCACAAACAGCAAAACACAATTAACAGTAATCTAAAGAGTGTCATATTTGCACCCCAAAAATTTCATGTTTGAGCAATGCCGGTCTTACTCATATTCTGAAGCTTTTCAGTCAATTTAAATTTTGTCATCTTTTTTTTTTTTTTCTTAGAAACTAAGTTCTGTTCTTCTCAGTTCTTTTACTTCCCAAGGGACAAAAAAGTAGGGAGAGGGCCAGGAACTGCCAGCCCAGATCAGATGTTATCTTATTTCTTGTTTGAATTGATAACCCCCTTTTCCTCAGCACTGTTCACACAGGCAAGATAATCACTTCTGTGGGCTTTGCTGTAGCTGCTCGCTGTGCTTTTGTAAATTCTGTAAAACAAAAGACCCATGCAAGCTCTGCTTTTTGCATTTCATCTCCATCACCTGTCATTTGGTGAAATACATTTTTCTTCTACTTTGTCTTTCTGGGGAAAATATTTATTTATCTTTGTGCTTGTACCTGAACGCTGCAGTTACTGATGCCCCATTAAAATGACGGTTGGGTGGGCTGGTAGATGGGACAGACCCTTGGACGTTGATGAGAGCAGGCGGCTGGAAGCTGCAGGCTGGAGCCTCACAGCCTTCCAAGACCGTGGGGATTTTGAATTAACTGCTGCACACTGGGACCAACCTGCATTGCTAAAATAACTCGTGGGGAAGGCTTCTCACCTTCTCATGCTTTCCATTAATTTGGTAACACACTTCAAGCTGTCATAGGTGTTTTTTTCTCCGTGACACTCATGGTAGTTGACAATCTGCTACATCACCACCTCTAACAGTTGTTCATACCTTGGTGTACACACGTGCATGTAAATCCACACTCCACATGGTGATCAGCATGGGCTGGAAGAACAGAAACCTGGGCAGGAGGTTCTGCTTCCCCAGGAGAGGGCAGAGGGATGATGTCCTCTCCGCGTTTGAACAAGAAGCAAGCTCTGAACTCTGTCCCTACCCTTTCATTCTACCCATGTTAATGATGGATAACACAAAGTACTCAGAACCTGCCAAAATATTCCAACCTCTGCCAAACCTGTCAGTGGCCTTCAGCGGCTGTCGTCCTGCCTGCCTGGAGATGTCTGTGGAGCAACAAGCCAGCCTGGGGAAGACGGATAATTGTTGAGGGGAGAACATCTGGAAGGTGTCATTGGAGTGTTAGTAGCTCTCCCTGTCTATGAGCTATGCCCAAACATGTCGATAAGTTTCCCAACATGGAATTCATTTTTTATAACAGGATACATGTGGAAGTTCATGTTTCAGCAGTGGCCAGAAGTGTCTCTTTTCTTCTTCAAAAAGATTTGTGACCTCTTCTCCAGGCTACTGTAATATGATTTATTTGGGTCTCCTTTCACAGAGCACTCACGGGCCATGGTATTACAGAATACAAGAGCACAGGCTTTCAGCTACGAGTTAATGAGAGTTATGCTCCATGACCTGCACCATCTGCCCATTAGCCAGCGAGCACAGCATAACGCCTGCCACAGAACAGAGCTGCTCTATGCACGGGTCCGTCTGTCCTGTGCCGCCAGGACAGCCAGCATGGGCTGGGCTGGGTAAGGATGGCAAAACTCCACGTGCGCAGAGCAAGTGTCAGAGCGCAGGATGCAACGGAGGGACATTTCTCATCCCACAGCTGCACCCAGCAGCAGCAGCCATCTCTGGGTGTTTTCTGTGCTCCGTACACATCCGAGATGTGAAGGAAAATGGGACATGTGTCTGGTATGGATAATTAACCACAGAAAGACAAGAGCAGAACAGTGGCTGCACCTCCTTCCTAGAGCTGCTTTGATCCTGGTGGAGACAGAAGAGCGCCTGGGACATGGAGCTTTCCAGCCCAACTCAAACACGTCTAGAAGTTTTTACATGCATCTCAGAATCACTGAAGGTTCACCCAGCTGTATACGTTCAGTTGAAAGGATACCTGTCCTACAGCAGAGTGATACACCTTCTGTAGGCAACTATTTGATTGTGCAAAGCAAAAATTTTGCAAGATCTGTGCAGTGCGAAACCCTGAACTGACGGAGGAGCAAGATGCTCTCCATAGCCATTCCTATTTCTAGCAAAGAATGTAGCCTCTTTGAATTTTATCTAAAATTATTTTCTTATTCAAGGCCTCTCAAAGCACTTACTAAAATAATCAGTTTAATTATCACAATGACCCTGGACAAATGCAACAGCTGGAAGATCTTTAGCAACAACTCAAAAAACATCCTTACAGAATACCACACATTACATAGATTTCAAAATACCTCACCTATGAAGAGGAACCCTTTACTGAGGTTCTGAATGGGACCTTTTCAAAGGGACCATGGGTCTGCTACCTCTGGCTTGGACAGAGAGGACAGTGCTTTTACACCTTGTCTAAACTGCCACCCTCTGTCTAAGGCACTGAGAGGCCGGATCAGCGCTCTGCATTAGTGCAAATCCTTGATATGATGCTTAAACCTCTAACCCACCAGTTCAGAGGGAACAATTTACCCAATAAACCTTCCTGACATGCAATAAAATAACACATTTATTTACTTGGTTGAACCCACCAATGTGCTGTTCATTTTAGTGATTGATAGAATTGGGTTATAATAAGCATACTTTATTATTGAAAAATTTAATTTAAGGTTTAAACATAAAACAAATGGTATTTTCAAATCTATTTTAATGAAGACTATCAAAACCATTCCATTGCCATAAGGGAAAAATTCTGTCTCCATATCTGTTATGTATATATGCATAAAATCTTCAGCCTACAAGTATAAGTCGCCTGTCCTTCTATCAATCCATCATTCTGAAAATAGAATACAGAAAGCCTTATTTTTTCACTTAATTTTCATTAGATTCTTGAGGGAATTAAAATAACACAATAATGGGCAAATTCTGCCACTACAAATCCAAATGACAGCAATGAATCTACTTATGGGCGGAATTTGGCCAAAACTCCAGCTAGGAGTGCCAAATACAGAGCAGATACCCATAAAAGTACACTTAGAGCTCAAGTATGTCAGGTAGGTAAATAATATACTTCAAATTCATACAAGAATATGAATGCCTTTAAAGTGCTATAGGGGGTAATGAATTGGTTAGCGGGATGGTGGTGCAGCTCCTAGTGTGTGCTGTAGCTGTGGGCAAACCACTTTTGCATTGGTGCAGAGCAGCAACAAAGCTCTCTGCCTCTTCAGGCAAATCCCATGCTTGGCACTGTCCATCATAGCTGCACTCCTACACACGTTTCTAAAGAGGTTTTTCTTGTGCAGGGAAATGCAGGACTTCTGGTGTGCCTCCAACAAGGCTGTGGACATCCAGACACCCAGCCTTGCAGAAGTCCAGCAATGTGATGTATTGCCTGGTACTCACAGTGATGGACTCAGCACATCCATCTTCATCTGGGGCTTCCCTGCATAGACGTTAGCCAGGCAATCCTTGCAAGCGCCATGCCAGAAAGTGCAATCCAGCAACCCGCTGGGACCCCTCTCTTCTTCCAGCAGGACTGGAGAGAGATGCCAGGTTGTGTGTATTGGTTCTCCCTTTTTCCATGCACATTGTGCCATTCACCTCTGCCTCATATACACACTCGGAAAGATTTTGGAGGATACGCTGAGAAAAAAAAAACTTTATAAAGCTTTTCCCTGGGACTTTCCAGAGACCTCCCCACAGTCAGTGCGGACATCACCTTTCCCACCTTTAAAATAAAAAAAATGCAAAAAGATACCTGACATGCCAGAAGAAAAACCCTGCTCCTGAGTCCCTTTCCCTCACTCCTCTTTCCCCATGGCTGGGAGGAGCGAAAGGCTGCGGGTGGCTGCTGTGGGACAGAGGTTTTAGGGAACAGTTTCCCAGCCCCATCCTCTCAGTTGAGTGGTTGGAAGACGCTTCTACCCTGATGGTGGCACCGGGATCACCACCTGACCAGAAAGGCTCATCTGCAGAACCGCAGCCAGTGCTGCATCTGGCGCTAAGTCCTCACTGAGAAGAACCAGGCAGAGTGCCATCCGCTCAGCAAACCACCATCCCTGGGCAGCCAAACCCCAGGTTAGGTGAAAACATCTGCCCACAGCTGGCTGAGCTGGCCCCACTTTCCTCAAACCCTTTCTCTATTCTTGTCCAATTACCCTTTATCTTTAGACATAGGCAATACATTTTTTTAGTTTTAATGCATTTTTAAAAATAATTTGTGGCTGCTTGCTTGTTATAATTGAGTGTGGAAGTTAAGCTTTAACCATGAGCTGAAGTTCAGGGGGTAGGAATAATAGAATCGCATTAAGGATGCTAGGAATGTTCTCATTCACATTTTCCTTAAATTTTTTAAATCACCTCAAACCATAGCAGTACATTAAAAGCGCAAGGTGTTGGCTGGATTCTTGTTTGATAATTTTTAAATGATCATCTATATTCTAATTTGGTTTGCACACTGCCCTGATAAGTCAACAGATTTGTTTCTTCAGTGGGTCAGACCCTTAGTACATTTTGCCCTTTTGCAGAAAAGAAATTTATCTTTTGAAATGACTTATTCTTTCCCTGGATGTTCCTTTGATGCAGGTCTATTGTTTCAGTGTAAAGAAAATGTATTCCTTTAACAGGTTTATGCCTTCAATGGAATTTGTGTAAGTAGGTTCCACTGCACAAACACAAAAAGCCCTAATACATGCAGGCAGGGTCTACATCACGCCGTCAGATGTCAAGTTTGATGACTGATGGTACTTACACAGATTTACACAACAAAAAGTACATTAAAAGGACGTTAAGATTGTGAGTCAAAGTCACAAAAGCATGGAAATTCACATTTCAGGATTTAAACATCCAATATTGACATGGAAAGCTGAATATTAAAATGGTATCCCATTAGAGTTAAGGTACTGAATAATTTTTAATCTAGACTATTAATTTCCTGAAATTTGTTGTTCTCTCTGCCTCTTACGGCTTTCACATTTTTAATTAAGTTTTTGTTGTGTGTATGTCCTTGTCTTGTAATTCCTAAGTTGTTCCTTCTGTGTCTAGTATAATTACATAATATATGCAGCATGTATGGTAGTTTAATTAGAACTGTTAACCACGATATGTATGGAAATCATAAAAAGCTTCATGAAACTTTGAGAGTAAATGTTTCTACAGATTTACCAAGGTTTGTAAAAGGTTGTTTCCAGTATTATTCTCTAATAAAAACAATTACACCTAACACCAGCACAACTTGGAGTAAAATTATGAATAATAATAAGAATAATTAGTACTTACAGAATCCTTATCACCACGATGTTATTGGTTTCAGATGGAAAAACAGATTTAGGGGTTAAGTGACTTGCCAAAGGGCTGACTTTGCATCAGTGTAAGAGGGGGGAAAAAAAAAAAAAGCCATGCTTAGAAAACATGAGCCTCAAACCAGGCTCAGGCAACAATATTAAACTCCCTCTCTTTGATCATTTGACCCCCTCCCCCACGTGTCTGGCATTATTCTTACAAAACCGTTTTGGATCCAAACCTTTCAGATGTTGAATTGCTCTTAGGAGATGGTGAGCACTAAAATAAATGGGAATTGAAGGTGCTTAGAAATGTGCACAGCCAGAATGATGTAAAGTTAAAAATAGTAAAGTAAATTGTATTTTGAAATTTTTTTGTAACGTTAAAAAAAAATTATTCCCAAGTTTATACATTTTATGCCAGGCCTTACCCTAGCGTGAATTCTCCTAGGCAATTTTATAAGCCTTCCGAGTAAGAGCGTGTAGCAAAACCAATGGCATGCTGTAACTTTAACTAGCAGCCTTACAGCCTCGCTGCAAGAGAAGCAGAAATATGCAAGTTAAACCAGTGGTTAAAAAAATCTCCACTGTAATGACTATTTGCTATGCTCTCAAAAGGGGTTGGGACAGCTTATGAGGAAAGGAGAGGAGTACCGGGAGGAAGGCAAAGTGCAATGAGATAAAACAGGAGCCGCTACTTTGAATACAATTTACGTTTGCTAATTCCATTTCTATCTATAGAGAAGTGAGGCTCCATCTTACAGCACAGTGCAGCCATTTTAAGTTCACCAAGAACAAACTAAATAGAAAATAGTATTCTTCCTCAAATAAACCATAATATTGGTTCAAATGCTGATGGGAGCTAAGTAATGGCTAATGGATAATTAAGGCCCATATCAATTAAAAAAGAGGAATTTTCTTAATATCTCAAGACTGCTCTGTAATTCCAGGACCTAAGGAATCGGCTCTCTCCAAAACTGCTCCCACGTTAACATTTCGGTGTTAAACCGGTACTGAAATACACTAGCTATGTATAGGCACATTATTGCAAAATACGATCATTTATCAGTTTCCATATTTGCTGAATTTGCTTTCCTGCCTGCAGTAGCTTCACTTTGGATGAGCAAGAGCAACCTCTCCCATTCTCCTCTGTAAGCCAGTGCCTGGGAGCCTGCCGTCCCATCAGGGCACTGAGCGGCGACACCAAACCCAGGCTCTGGCATCAGAGAGGGAATCAGACAGCAGCAGATGAAAGAAAACGCATCAGAGGAAATACGTTGGTAGTCAACAGTGGAGCAGCAAAGATGGAGACAACACGCAGAAGTATTAAATACATCTTGGTGAGAAATATGTTTACTGTAGCAGATGCCAGAGGCTCACTCTCTAACATGCAGACGAAGCAAACCTGCACACAGGCGTGCAGTTATCACCACAGCAAAGCATGGCAAAGGGCATCACTGGCACGGGGCCCCTCCAGATGCCAGGTCAGGGCTTGCCACGCAGTTTATCCAGATTCTGAGGAAAAGCATGTATAGTTATTTATCTGCTCCCCATGTTGATAATGAATGGGCAGGTCGGATGCACTCTGGAAAGAGTATCAGGTTCTGAGAGGGGCAGGGAGTGCATCAGAGATAAGGTCTGTTCGTGAAACAATGGGCTTTTGTGGTGATATTACATGTCCCTAGATCAAAGTCCACTATTCCTCTTCAGTCACTTCTAAAATAGGGTTTTGAGAATCGAGGCGAAGCCAATTTCTACTGAGGGGAGTTATCTAAAGGGTATTCCAGGTGGTTCAGCCTTTTCCTCCCCACCAAAAAGCAAAGAGAAAACGAGTTACTAAAAGAGGGGGTTTTCTCAGCATAGCCAAAATCGCACACATTTGAAATCGGGACACAAGACAATCCAAAATGTGAAAGAAAAGAGTTGAACAGTCTGTACTCTTAACTAGTCTGTCACAACACCATAAAATACCATTTATCTGCAGGGTTCCCAGGAATCCCCTGCCCCAAGCGGCTCTTGGAGTTGATCCGTTTGCTGCTGAAATGCTTGAGGGGGTTGAAATTTGGGTTTATATTGAGAAATAGATTTCAGCCTCTGTTCTGACTAAAGACAGCGCTATTGGAATAGTGGCAAGAGCTCTTCATTCTCGATTTCAGCAAAATACTATTATCAATAACATTAAAAAGCTATGTTTCAGCAGACAAATTGTTGTGAAAGAAAACAATTGCGAGCATCTCCTCACTGGTCCAGCCCTGAGCCCAGGCTCCTTTTCCCACACTGCCTCCATGCACCAGCCAGGCAGACACCAATTCCTCCTCCCCTGCAAGGTTGAGAAGGGCACTTTATTCTTTCCAGGTGTCCTGCACTGGTTTATTTATGGTCTCACTTTCTTTCTTAGTGCGAGAAATCCTAGCTTTTAGCCAGCTGTAAAGGATTGGCAAGACGCATTTGTAAGGGGAAAAAAATTAGCGATGCTTTTTTCTTACCAACCTTTGCCCACCTTATTAGACGGGGAATTTTCCAGTGTACTTAAATAAGCCCCACAGCAGCCTCGGTGTCTGACCCGTGAGCAGTGGTGTACGAGGGCACTCGGTGCGTTAGTCCAGAAACCAGCTGAAACATGGTCCCATCTGATAAACCTGGGCTCTGGCCTTAGGAAAAACTTCCTGTAAGGAATGAAAAGGAAGACAGACTCATATTTCTGTTTTCAGGGGCTCTGGCAAAATCATAGCAACCCCACCAAAAAATCCCAGGAGCCACCACTTTTCTTGCAGTCCCTGATAAAGTCATCTTCTCTCATTCAAAAGCTGGTGTTGCGGTGGCAGGGACAGAGAGGAGAGGTCCCTGGCAGTGCCCACCCATGCAGCACCAGATCAACCCGAAATGACAGTCAACAGCTATTGCTTCTGCACCAGAGTCCATTAACCCTCTAGCTGGATGCATCTGACTTTTTAAAAATGTAAATGGCACATTCAGAAAGAAACAGTTGTGCATCACTAACTGGTCCTCTAGCTGTAAATTCACACCCAGAAGCAGGGTGTCATTTTTTTGCTGGAAAAGCGAACTCAGGGCTCAGGGAATGTATTACAGCAGCTTCATGAAGCCCAGGATCCCTGTGGGACCAAAACCAGGCAAAGTTCAGCAGCATCAGATGGAGCCCATGAGGTCTGTCCTCACCGCAAAGCTCCTGCCTGGATCCTGTCCTGCAGTGGACCAGGCCCTCAGACATCAGAAAGGTGATTTGGGAAACGTGCTGAGAGCTCAGTTTTGAAACAGAGGAGCATGAAGACCCTGAAAAAGTTGTTGCTTGAAAGAAAATTAATCTTGGGTTTATCAAAATGAAGTGTCAGACACCTTTATGCATATGCTAGAGAGACTCTATCCTGCTTGGTTAATGGCAGGTTATTCCTTTTCTTACGCTGTCAACTATTGTTACTGATTGTTAATAGCATTAATATTTCCATCACTTAATTTATTTTATTAATCCCATTCAGGTTTACCATTACCAGCATATGAACTGTAAATAGCAATAATAATGCCATCAAGGTTAATATCAGTGATGCTGAAGGGTATTATGTAAAACACAGCCTGTGAGCGGCAGCGAGACAGGCGCCTATAAAACCTCGCCTGCGATAGCGGGGGGTGGGTTAAACAAAGGTCTCGCACAGATTTACGGAATTGCGTTATCTTCTGGAAGAGGTGAAGATTTAATACCAAAAGCCTCCTTTAAATTTCCTGTAATGTTCCTTTCTATCCCCCAACTGTAAAAATATAGCCAGAGAACATTCTTAAGGAACGGCATTTTTATCTTAAATTATTAAAAGTCTAATAGTGGTTTCAGTTTTCTTCTAAAAGCTAAGGCATTGGAAACAGACGATTTGTCAACTTTTAAATCACAATATGCAGGTGTTAGGGTGATTGCAAACAGTGCAAGGAAAAGGTCTGCCTAAGAGAGCACAGGACAAACAAAATGATGGAAGTTCCCCTGAAAGCCTGCTGCCAAATGCCAGGGTGGGAAGGGGGAGGTGGCCGACCAGGGGCTTGCACCCATGGTCCGGTACAAATGGCAGACTCTGCTCACTCGGGGTTTAGCAAATATTTCAGCTGTCGGGGGCACAGCTGCCACCTGGTACCCCCAAGGGGGCTGTGCTGCTCACCAGGCAGCGAGAGGAGGACCGGGGGATGAATCGCCCACACCCCCAGCCGGGGAGCACTGCCTGTGGGATGCGCCGTCATGGGGCTGGGTTTTCAAATACTGGTGATGGTTCTGGGGGCCTCATGTGGCAGTGTCACCTGAAGCACCTGAAGAGGCCCTGTGGAGCAGCACTGGGGCCACAGGGGGACCCTGACAAGGGAGACACCCGCAGGACTGGCCATGTCGGACGCTGAGCCCGCGAACCGTGCGGAGCCCCGCTAGCAGGGTGCACGGGGGCGTTTCTGGACACTGTTCTTAAGTAAGTCCAGCACATTGCAAACCCAGGGTAGCTCTGCGCAATCAGGAGTTTGGGCGCGTACCATGGCTGACCAAGAAAAGCAACGAACCCCTCCACAGTAAGCGCGCCTGTATTATTTATTCCCTCAGAAATAAAAATAAATCTGCTAGCTAAAGGTTTATCAGCAATTAAAAGGCCAAAATATCTTTATGCAAACTATCATTCTCACAGCTGGAAGTCTCATGGCACAGTGAGGGGACACAGGTCTTACATGTTTATCACCATGCCATACACATAAGCTGGTGCAGGGTACCAGGGCGCGTTGGTGCCCCTTCTCCCGCGGGTGAGTCAGGGGGCCAAGGCAGTGACAGGCAGAGGGGAAGCACCCAGGGACATCCCTGTTATGGACCCGGCAACCTAAGGAAATATTTGCAAATGCTGCTTTGGAAAAAAGGGGGTAAAAAAGATTCAAGAATGAGAATTTAAATCCCGTAGGAATACCAGGAGAATACGGAAGCCACTAATAAAGAGGCCGCTGAATACAGTGGTTGACTGCAGAAAGGGCTCTGTTTGCACCTCTGGGATGGATTTCTGAAGGTAAAGAACACGTCGGCTTCCTGTGCCCAGACAGGGTGATTTAGTATTCATACCACTTTATTTGGGAGGAATTTGTAAAGGAGTTGGAGCTATAAAATACCTTTCTGCTTGCTTTTCACGGATGCTGCTGCAGAGGTTGCAGAAGTCTGCCAGGGCAGAGAATGGAAAAGGATGTTTGCCATGGAGGAAGGCTTCGTCCTGCGGTAGGAAGTGGCCCATCGACACAGACCCTCCTTTCTTTGTTACATCTGCCTTGCCTTCCTCGAAGAATTAAATTAGATATACAAGGGGGAAAGAGAGAGGGAGAGGGGGAGAGAGGGAGAGAGGGAGGGCAAGGGAGGGAGGGAGAGAGATGAGAAAAAAGGCGCAGGCAGGAATATATTTCCTATGTCTGGATAAGGGAAGGATTCGAGGTAATTGCTTGCTTTTCTCATTGTTCTCAGCTGCCAAGCAGAGATTCATAGAGTGTCTGCAAAGATCTCTCTCTTTTTTCTTTTCCTTCTAATTCTTCACACCCCCCCTCCAAACCCCCATCTACCCTGATCCCTATCCCTCCCCTTCCTCCTGCTTATTCCACCCTAGGAAAAAAAAGTAATTTGTCTGTTTTATTTATGATGCAATGAAGGTATGCTGAACGCATCGGGATAACCTGACACTGGTCAAACTATCTGTCAGCAAAGAAGAACTGCCTTCATACTCCAACGAGTGCATAATTTAACCATTTCTCTACCAGAGGGCAACGCAAGACCATCCATTTAAAACAAGAGGGTTTGTCACTGCTCCCTTCACAATAAAACCCAGTTTTGTTGCACCCTGGCAAAAACTAGCATTTGACATGTTTTCAATCAAGCCTTTATCTTCTCATTTTCGCTAGTCATATACAGATTGTCTGCATGTAATAAAACTTCTACTTGGAAAAATATAAAATGATTTGAGATATTCATATGAAAGCCAGGTCCCAAAACAAGATGGAACACACAAATCTGCCAGCTATGAAACCAATTCAGGATGGATTTAGGACCCAGATAGATCCAGACAATTGGATGCTGAGTATGGGGAAGAAATAGTAATGCCTCAGGTCTGAAAGAAGTACATATAATCCTATCCTCCTGATGCACAGGGAGGCAATGGCTTCAGCTCGGAAAGAAAATGCAACCCATCCAGCAAGCGGGGTCAAAGGGAAACGTGAGTTAAAGGAGCAGAGAGAGAAGAAGAAAATATTAGCAAATAATATTTGAAATGTGAACCAAGAATAAAATAATTAAAAAAAATTAACTGCAGAAGGGTGGGGTTTTTTAATTAAAAAAAACAACAAAAACAAACAACAAAACCCCAACAAAAATAATCTATGCAAGCCCTGTTGAAATAGGATGGAGAAAACAGAGGAAAGGAATTACTAGTTGCATTCCACCATTTTAAATTAGTCACAATATTTTTTCCTCACTCCTGACACGGCGCAGCAAGAAGCATGCATGACAGCACGCTGGCAAAGCAAGTTGCCAAAGGAGCCATTTTCCGGCACAGACTTTGCCAGCAGTTCCCACTGCGCCGTGCCCCACTGGCATCCCCATGCAGCCGAGGGGACGGGATGCTTTACAGCAACTGCAGGCAGTTCCCACATCCCCCGCAGCTGTGCCATTAGCTAGGATAACTCTTGATACGAGACAGAAAAAGACACACCAAGTTTTAACAGATTTTTGATATCATCATAAAAACCAATACTCAGGATTCGGCCCAGAACTGTGAGTTCTCGCAGTGTGAAGCCCTGCCGGGCAAGATTGCCTGCATACGTGGGATTTGAGCACACTGAAAATATTCTGCTGCTTAATAAATGACAGAAGAAAGTATAAAATAAATAAAAAGAGATTTTGCAATATAATGCAATGCATGCAACAAGGATCAGGGAAGGAACTCCAGGAAATAAGGGGTTTGACGAATAGCTTCTGCTCGTGATCTTATTTATTTCTGATACACACCAGCACTTGCCTTCACACTGTAAGCAAGCAGGAAAAGATTTTATGAATGGGACTATCTATAGCAAGAGGGAATGTAAAATGGAAGGGAGATAATAGGAAGGGTCGGGTCAAAGCCAAGAGGCGGTCCCCAGGACAGGCGAGTGACAGCCGCCACTGCAGGCCACCCTCGCCGGTCACCCTGGGACAGGGATGCTGGCAGCCCCACATGCCACTGTCCAGGGGCCACCCGCCTCCACAAGCTCTCCTCCTCCTGCTGGGCTGCTTGTAGCGTTTTGGAAGGAGGGACTGCAAAATTAAAATCGGGTTTTATTCTGTATCGCTGAGAAACCAGCATTTGGAATTGACATATATTTTTCTTTGTAAGATTATTTAGGAGTCAATTGTTATAGCTATATTCTATACTTACCCATAACTATACACATATAAAACACACATTAAGATAAAAACAAATATATT
The DNA here is from genome assembly GCA_008921705.1 of Burhinus oedicnemus. Classification (NCBI taxonomy): domain Eukaryota; kingdom Metazoa; phylum Chordata; class Aves; order Charadriiformes; family Burhinidae; genus Burhinus; species Burhinus oedicnemus. The sequence continues at coordinate 452,793 of VFFE01004873.1, forward strand.
TGGCAAAACATAAAAATAAAGACATATTTTGGATATGTGAAATCAATTTCTAAAAGAAGAGATTCTGTAGTAGATGTATCAAAAAAAGACACATAATGTTTGTCCTGACATTTGGGAAATCCCACATCTGCACAAAAATTATGAACATTCACATGTTTCTCACACAAAAATTGCTCCATAATAATTAGTATACTTGGGAACAGTCCATTTTACTTTCTTGTTTACCTTTATTTTTTCACTGCCAAATGAAGAAATAACATGAAATTACAACAGCCAGCCAAGCTCCTTTTAATTCACAACCATTTAAAATATGAAAATACAAATCTAGATAAATCCAGCAAGCTTTGATTTTATTGTCAAACTGCAACTAAAATTAAAATTAGTTAAAACAATTTAAATTTGTTAAGAAAAAGCTACAATGAGATTGAAATACTCTGTGCCTGTTTTTAACTTGAACCAATTTTTTAAGGCTGAGTTACAAAACTGAAAACAGGATGTTAATACCTGAAACAGTTACGTTAATTTAAACGTAGGAGCCCAAATAACATCATTATAATTCTGAACAGGTTGTTTTATCTCCTCAAATCCAGAGTTAAAACCTACTAAAATAAAATTACAAGAGCCTTTTCAACAGACAAGCCCCTTCAAAAGCAACTGTACAGTTCTGCAACCCGATTTGTGTTATGGATTTTGAATTGTTCATAATTTGTATTTGTGAAACAAACTGGATTATTACAGCGGGGGAGATCATATCAGTTTACCGTCTGCCTGAGTTTCCTACAGAAATCTGACAACCCTCCTCCATGAGCCCCTCTTTAAGTAATTGCTCTGCCATTTTGTTGTTGCTTCTTTTTCACCTGACTCGGCCCCAGAGAGCCCAAACCGCACATTTAAAAATAGACTGGAATGTCCCAAAACAAAATTTGCTATTGACAACCTTTCTATCGGCCCTTCTCATCACAAAGAGGAGGCATGTATATGCGGATGTAAGGGAATTTGCTTGAAATCAGTAATATTTTACTTTAATCAGGGACTCGGAGCAAATGAAAATCATACTTTGTAAAATAAAAGAATTCTCATTCCATTTCAAAATGCTAAAATTTTAAAAGAAAAGTAGAAAATATTTGCAGAGAAAACCAAATTAAATAGGAAAGAAAGACTAAAACAGGTAGCCAAAAGAAACTTTAAACATAAATTCAAAATTCTCATTAGCAATGTAAAAATTATTTGGATTACAGATTTCTGTAATATCCAGACCTACATTTTTGAGAGCTGGCTTTACAGTCAATGGATATATTTGTTTACATGCTTCTTTGGTGTAATAAAATCAAATAATAAAATGAAAGTCCTATTAAAACTGAAACGCATCTGCAAGGGTTTTTTCCACCGTTGATGAGTTATGGGCATAGGAAAGTGCATGACCATTTTCTACACTGTTTTAAAATAACTATGAACAATTTCTATAATGTATTTTCAATGGGAGCTTGTTAGTAATATGAGATTTTTTTTTTCCCCCCCAAACTCTAGAATACTTAATATCTAAACTGTTTTATCATTTGGCTGCTGAGTATTTATTTATCACAGACGTACTTTAGAGACTCACACAGAGAGATCCCGATATTTCTCTGGGCTGGGCTCTTTGTAAGTCTATTCCTTTCTCATATATAATCATGAAAGAAATACAGTTGAAATAAATATTGCTTTTCAAATGCTGTGATAGTTGATACTTCAGTGACTACAGACTAACAATAATTTGGTGTATTTACTCCACTCTGTTGTAGGCATTTCCCTTTTTTGGATGGTGGTTTAATTAAGGCATTTGCCTCTCTCATCCCCAGTGCTATAAAATTTTAAACCAGCCACGGAGCCTTTCCTTTTTTCACCCCTTTTTATTATTACCATCCGTTACCGCAGCACGCCGGACCCCTGCGCCCCAGTACCCTCCGTCCCTCCAGCCTGGCCCTCTCACTCCCCACGGTTTTTTTCCTTCTCCTTAAATCTCAGCTGCTCTTTCAGCTGGCCTCATGCACTACAAGGGAATAATTTGCTTTCATAATTTAAATTTTTTTTTTTATATACACATCTCATGTTTTGTTAGGCGGGATGCTGCTCGGGATGCAGGCAGCCTGCGCTGCCAGGCGGTGGTTCATGGATGGCGAGTGCCCTCTGCAGGAAAAAATACCCCCAGCCCAGACAGGAAAAACACCCTCAGAAGTAGGAGAAAACAGAAGCAAATCAACCCCTGCATTTTTTTTTTTTTTTTTACTTATTTAATTATTACACAATACATCAGTGCTGACAGATGCAGTGCCCCTGAGCTGAATTTTCCTACAAAGTCCAAAGCTGCTTCAGTCCCACCCCACCGCCACAGGTCGGCCCGTTTCGGCTGCAGTGGCAGCCGCATTAAATACAGAAGCAGATATAAGAAGAATTTTCATTTGCAGGGTAATGTTCTATGGCAAGCTCTAAAATCCCTGCCACGTATTTCAGAGCGCAGACATGCAGGAATCCTGCTTCTCCCACAGCAGAACTGCGCAGGATGGAATTTTTATTGTTTTTTCCCAAAAGTAAGCTCTTTAGGAAATTCCAAATCAAGCCCTGTTCAGACACCTGTCCAGAATGACGGCACTTGCTGTACACAGTGTGCACTGCTCACTCTCCATTTTAAATAGCAAATTCTGATTTTGCTTGTATGTATATGTTGATAAAACCAATGCAAAACGTCAGCCAGGAGAAAGCTATAATGGCAGATTTAAAAAAAAAAAAACAACAAACAAAACAAAGAGAACACTTTTAAGGCAGGTCTCTAACCGGGAGCCTGCGAGAGCTTTGAAAGCCAGTGCAATATAAGGCATCCTGAATGCCTTTTAATCAAAGGCCTGGTTCCGCGTGGGGACCCAGCTGCCTTGTATATCACAAGCCATGATTCCTTTCCCCAAACGCAGACGTGTGTATTGCGGAAGAGGGTGGGATTAGGAAAAAAACCCGTCCTCTAAAGGGAAAGCATTTCAAAAGACGTCATGAAATGAGAATTTACTGGTCTTTTCCAAGAGCTAATAATGCCTGCGCAGCACAATAGACGTCGCTCACCGTGCCACAGACAGGACTTGCAGACTCCTTTTTGTGTGCCCCCCCTCCCTTTTTAAGAATATAGCTTATGCAAACCCCACCACAGACTTTTCCTTGAGATTGTATATCAGAGCAGCAGGGGGTCTGATGAAGTGCTCATTTTTTTACATCAGTCTTATAAATTGCTCCCCCCATTAATTGTTTCCATGGAAACAATGCATTTGGCTTGTACGGGGATCCTGAAAAATTTTTAATAGGATTCTTAAAAATGTACAGGAGGAGGGTGGGGGGTAGGGTAGGTGCTCTTGAGCACCCTCAAAAAAGATCCAGCGTAAGTTCTAACAAAATGTGCAGTTAATTCCTTGTTTCCAAATGTTGCTAGACTGAACCCAGATTAAATCGAGGATCTGAAAACATTATTCAAATGACCAGGGGAAAAAAAAATGAAACAAAAGGGCAAGTACAGATTACGTGACAGCACAGACGAGAATTTTCAAACACCTCCTAGCAAAACACAGCCATGAGACCATGACCAAATAACAATTCTTTAATGTCACAGCCTTAACTAATAATTTAAGCATGAGCAGTCCTTGATAACCCATCAGATCTTCCAACAAATGTTGTGCTCCTTGCAGAATCTCCATACACTGCTCTGACAGGGACAGCGGTAGCTACACACAGGCTGCGCCAGCAGCGCACAGACATGCACACACACCATCTTCCCTTTCTCCACTCTTCATACGCCTGAGAGGATTTTTCTTTTATTTTTTTTTTTTTTTCCCAGCAGGGAAAGTATTTGTATTACAGGGTATGAAACTAGTCCAACATGCAAGCATATTTAATTTGGAAAATGTGTGGCTAAATGCCACTTGTTATGGGATTAGTTAACAGCTGCAAGTCTGCTACTGTGGAAAGAATTTTTTAAAAAAAAAAAGAAAGAAAGAAAAGGATTTAACTGAGAACTGATATGTGTCGTCTCCCAACTTTCTCTGTGTATTTTCAAGTTACATCCAGTTTCTCAGCTCTCTATGGGGTTGTCCTCACTTAACTGTCAGCTGAAGCTATCTACACTTAAATTAACTCCTCTCAAGTTAGTCTGCTCTGAGTGAGAGCCGTCAGCATTGTAAAACAGCCCTTGAGCTGCCAGGCGTGTTTAGAGGAGCCAGCTCAGCCCCACGGCGTGATTAGCACCAGCAGCAGTTTCAGCCTCACACCGGCACTGCCGGGTCAACCCCCGGTAAAAGTGCCCTTTGGCTCCAGCTGAAGACATGCACAAGCGTCAGGTTACTGGCAGCTCTCAAGTTATACCTCAAGCCAATCACGTAGTGAAGACAGGCTCTAAATTACTTGTTAAAAATACTGTACTCATCCTGAGTGTCCTATAGTGTCCTCTAACGCTAAGTGCTGTTAATGAAGGAGAATATCACCTTTAACACATCAGTCACATAAGGCAAAACCACCAGTCACTTTATTTTTCCTGTCCGTATGTCCATGAACCCCCTGCATGACCGCTAACAGATACCTTCATAAAGATGCCAAGAAGCAGGTTTCTGGACAATAACTTGCCCCCGCTCCATCCCAAAGTGTTTCTTATTAGTATCACATTGCTGTTCTCTTTCCTGCTCAAGAACAGCTTCTCTTCCCTTGAGCCTAAGCCCTCTGTTGGCCTAAACTGTTGGATATTAACTGAAAATCAGATGCTCAGTACCAGGCTCAAGGAAGGACACAGCTCCAGAGCGAGTGGCTGCAGAGCCAGCCCCGGGAGCTGGGAGGAACAGCCACCTCCCGGGAAAGGAGTCGCTGCAAATCCTCGCCCAGCAAGGCACGAGGATGAGGGTGGCTGGAAGGGGAGGAAATGTGCTGCCGAGTACAGCAGGGACGTCTCAGACGGTATCGCTTTCCATCCTGGCCTCTGCAGCTTGCTGCCGCTACACTTAGAGCAAAACAGCCTAAAATGTTTTCATTGCAAAAGCCATAAGGAACAAGACAAAAGTCTGTCACCCCATACAACTGGTGTTACCCGAATTGCCTTTGTGGAAGGCGTATCTTATTGGGTCTACTTGTCAGGGGGCAGGGGGACCTCTTGCCTGGGCTCCAGGCACAGGAAGCTCAGGAATCCCAATGTCCCACAGCAGGGAGAGAGACCAGAGGGTTGGCATCAAACGCCCAAGCTCAGAGAAATCACTTGCAACAGCAGGGAGTAGGAAAGTGATCCTCCCATGGCCGTGCAGCTCCCGCTGGGCGAGGGGGCTGCTGAAGAACTTCGCTGGAAGCCCTGCCCCAGGGCTGCAGAGACTGACTCCCGAAAACTGGCTGTGCCTGTAGCCGTCCCAAACCAGTTGTCTCTGAGCAGAAGGCAATGTTTGCCTGCTTCACCTAGGGCTTTGGAGGGCATTTCCCAGCCCTAGGACCTCTGGAAGTTCATCTCTCCACGTTAGAGCCTCTAAGAGAAACCACGAACAGCATACCAAAGAAAAACTTTAAGGAGGTGCCTTACAGTCTGTCCTTTAAAGCACAGGAGAGCCTGCACAAGGCCTGAGATAACTGAATCTAACACACTGTCTGTGCTCCTGATGGGCATAAAAATATTTCTTCACAAGCAGGCAGCTCAGCTGGTTTGATGTGATCACAGGGCTCAGCTCATCCCCTCTCGTTGCTGCTGTTCTCCTGTTCCCACACCACATCTGGATGCCTCCAGGAGATATGGTTCGGCTCCGCCGGCCATTGCCCTGGGCACAAAGGGCACTATCGCCCCAGGCATGGCATGGAGGGAGGATCACCACAGGGAGAAGCTCAGGAAGCTCTGTCTCCTTTGCAGATGTAAAGTATCACGGTTTATAATTTATCCTGAAAATACGATTATCTGGGGGAAAACATTTTGATATGGCTAATAAGTGGGAAAGTAGCAATGCAGTGTTGTATCTGCTCCAGCCAGTCTCTCCAGAACTGGTGCTAAATCCTGCATTTATTCCCATAACTTATAAATAGAAATGACACAAAGATAGTCACGTAATATGGCAGAAAAATCTCTCTTCGGCTGTTTCTTTTGGATACCATAAACTGATTGCTTTTATGTCATATGCACACATATGATCACACTGCACTGACAGACACCCCGCAATTATGTGGACAAGAATGGATGCTACATGGCATTTTCCTGCTGGAAATGATACCCTGAAAGGGGGAGGAAGGGGGTAATTGGGAGCAAGTTTCTTAAAATCACATTTCTATTATACCAGTGCCAGTTCCTTGACCCCAGCTGAGTCAATGTGCATCTGCATCGGTACAACTGAGACTTGACTCTGTGCAGAAGGAGCATTTTCTTTCTTGAAGATCAACCAAACTGGCGTCACAGCCAGGTTCCTCTACGGTTGCACCTTGGTCTTGCGGTGGCCGTAAGGGATGCTCATAGAAAGGGAGCGAGAGCAGCATGATGACATGAGGTGGCCTCCAACGCAGCCTCCCCATCCCTAGCAGTGTGCTGCCTCTCAGCCTCCGCAGTCAGAAGCTGCGTCTGCATCTTTATGCTTAATGGCCCCTGATGGACTTGTAATATTGGTACTTGGTGTGCAGGTTGTGCTAAGACAAAATACTGGCAGCATGGCTGGAAAAGACCTTTAAAAGATCTTTTAAAAGTGCTGGGGATAAAAAGTGTATTTGTAGCTTTTAAGTGTATCAATATCTAACTCACAGTGGTAAGTGGCAAACCAGTACAGGAGCTCCTGGTACCTTACAGGGCTGTATAAGCCAAAACTTTCCATTTCATCCAGTGAACAAACATAATCTCCCCCTAAATAATAATAATAAAAAAAAACCCACACAAAACATAGGGTTTTATAACTCCTTTGAGCAAGCAAGCCTCCGAAAGCTACACATGAGTTTCCTCAAGTGAACGCTCCCATCCCTGTACACCTGTGTACATCTCTGCACGACAGAGACATGGAGAAGTATGGTCCTGGTCCTGTGAAGAGCATAAGCATGCCTTAACTTCACACACATCAGCAGCTCCACTGGGACCTGCACAATGCAGATGCTAGAAGTGGAAAGTAGCACACAGAAGAAAGCTGTAATTTCTTTAATTTTATTTTAAAGTGGTCCAGTCCTGCTTTTCACAACGCTACAACATTTTCCTTTTCTGATATTCCCTTTTAAAACTGACAAAATGAAAATCATTGTTTCCAAAGTTGGAGGTTTGCAACCTCACTCCCCCCAGGGAGGCTGGTGAAGCTTTTTTCCATTTGTTCACATTTAAAACTTAGTCCGCTTTAAGAGAAACAAGTGAGAAGCGGGTTTTACCATTTCAGAAATGAAAGGCATTTACCCTCAAGACAGTAAAACAGATCTTTTAAACCTTTCTGATGCAAGAAAGGAAATGGGAAATTTACAAAAATAAAGCTCCAGTCCTGCACATACAGACCTGATCTTCCTCGTGTGTACAGTTCACTGACATCAATATCATTTCTCACGAGCAAAGCCACAGACTCACATAAATGTTTCCATATTTGAATCTTATATCAATACTAAAGTTGCGTTGAAGAAAAAAACATTCTTCATAGTAAATTCAAAAGTTTGCCCAGTTTAAAAATTATGTATGAATCATATATGTGCTAATAGTTTTCATTAAATGATGTTATTTATGCATTTATTTAAAGACAATATCCAGCTTGCATGTCCTCAGAATAAGATCGGCCAGGGCTTCCCTGCCTGTAGCTTGTATTTTCAGAGCCTGCAGTGGCAGGAGCTGTCAGTCGCAGCCAGATGCAGCAACACCTCCCCAGCACCGCATGCTCCCAGCCCGGCGGCTGCAAAAGCAGGTTTGCTTCATGCGTACCCGAGCTAGAGAGCTGGGGGACGGGTGGAGAGGCAGCCCTGCTCCAGGGACGCACCCACTGTCCCTCCAGCTGCCAGCATCCCCAGGTTTACGGCAAAACCAATTCCTTTTTAACCGTCTTGCAATGCTGAGCCTACAGTATCGAGACATTTCTTTACTCTGTATAGCGCTGCAAAGGTCCCTCGATATGGAAAAGCAACAAGTATTGTACAGAAAGGATGGCAAGCAGTAAAGATCATCAGGAATTACTAATACATGACAGAGGGATCGCTTCCCCAAGGCCTTCACAACATGATCATTTCTCCCACTTTATGAAGCCACACAAAGCAAATCCCAGCTGCTAACCATAAAAAATGAGAGCTATTTGCTAGAGACCTGATAATGTTTAAAAATATATAGTCAAACATCTTGCTAAGTGAAGGCATGATAAAGTCAAGTCCATCTCTTACACTAACCTTCAAGGTAAAATTAATAATTAATTAGTAAAGCCAGGACATGGAATGATTGCTATCAATATTTTAATACTTTTACTGCTAATTTCATTCTCCCTCCATAATCTGCTTTCTGAAAAAGCAGGAGAGCTACGTGTGCATTTTCAGTGCAGTACTCTGCCTCAGCTGGGGTCAACATTGGAGAAGAAATATCGTCTAGAAGTGTGCCACAAATGTAATTTTCACAAGAAACAAAACCCAACGTCCATCACCTGGATTTTTTACATGCATTCGGCAAGTGCCTGCTGCAGCCCTTCACTGCGTTTGCTCCAAACCAGGGGCTGTGCAGGTGAAGCCAGCAAGAAAACCAGGGGGTGCTTTTAATGAAGACAAGTACAGTGCAACGAAAAACTGCCCCGAGCATTAGAAATACCTATTTTCCTGTCCTGCAACCAAGCAAGGAAAACTTTGGCCCAAGAGAAAAACTGTTGGGAAAGTTATGAGTGGGCGACCCCAGGCAGGGGCAGGGGCAGGAGTAGGCAGAGGGACAGGCAGAGGCAGGCAGGGACAGGGGCAGAGGCAGGGACAGGGGCACAGGCCACTGCTGCCCCGACCAAGAAGCAGGGAGCAGGCGGGTGGGCGAAGCGAAGGGAGGTAACTGCTGCCCTGACTACTGGAAAGAAAAGTACGTCCTCGCTTGCTTTATTTACTCTTTATTAGTCTAATGAGGCTGTTTCCTGGGAGTTTAATTACCATAATAGAGACAATTCCTTTCTTAACCCTCTTTACAGCCTGGAAGAGAAAGAGCCTCTGAAAGGGTAAAGCAGAAAACACGAGCCGCCAGCAGAAAAGTGGTGTTTCAAATCAGTCTGAGCAGAGAGGCACGAAACCTCCGGCACGTGGCCATAAATCTCATCCCGCGGGGTGGGGCCGGCTGTGCGGCATCCCCCCGTGTCCACTGCGGGGTGGATGGTGGGCACTGCCACAGGGAGGGGTCCAAGCCGGGCTCTGCCACCCACCTGCCCTCGCCCACCGCCCTGGGAATCACGGAGCAGGAAGGCAGCGCTGCAGAGTTCTGCTGCAGAAAAATTAAGAGCACATGATTAATGCTACATAAAATGTGTGGGTTACCAGCCCTTTGAAATCTTACCTCTTCATCATTTTCCATTTACAGTTTACTAATGAAATTAGATATGGTAAAGGGTTTCTTTCTTTCTTACGTTTTTTTTCTTAAATCGACTGTGCATTTTTTTAGAGTTAAATCAACATATTTTCCATTACATATTCAGCAAGAAATCAGAAACTTAAATGTGTTTTTTTTTCTGGTGCTGCTAAGAAATATTTCCACAGTGCTGCCATAATACATACAGCGATTTACTGTATTAGATTTACATGTCTGTTACTCTATGCACAACAGATAAAACAGATCAGATTAAAACAACTCTTGTTAGCTGGGCTGGTCCGTACTGACATAAAGCTGAAATGCGCACAAACCGGATCAGCTTTTCCTCCTCCCAAGAAGGCATCCTTGTGTTAAATGGCAGACAATAACACCGTTCTGCTCCTTGCCATGTATATATTATAAAAAAAATAACAATCCAGTCTTCAAAATGTAAGTTAATGGTAGGTTTAAAAGGAAAGCACTCATCAGCAGTCTCTTCCACTGACAGCTAGGAGCCCTGACTGCTCCTGGTTTCAGGGGGTTGCGGTGGGCAGTGGGGCTCTAAGGCTGGACCTGGCAGTCTGATTCAGCCGTGTTTTGCAGCAGTAGACATTTTAGAAAGGTAAAAGGCAAAGAGGCAGTGAGGATGAAAAGAGCCAGATCTAAGAGGAGAAAATATACAGCCTATGAAAAAAATAACACAGAGCTGTATTAACCCAACCAGAAGTCTCTCCTAGCCCACTTCATTCGCTCCTACACAATACAGACAACATACTGTAAAAGCAATTGCTCAAAAGGGATCTGCAGGAATACTCAGAATAAACTTGTGCCAGAGTCCAAAATCCAAAACAACACAAAATCCACTACTAATCTTCTTCTAATCAAGCCCCAGCACCACGTCAGGGAAGGGGTTTCCCTTGGCTGGTGCATGAACCACCACAGCTATTACCTGGGTGCTCCCTCCATCCCCAGGGGATGTACCCCCATGTCTTTAGTGCTTCTCAGGCATGGAGCAACTTGCCAAGCGCCAGGGAGATGGGCTCAAGCAGAGCTACGTCGGGAGTAAGGGCACCCACAGGGCTGGGAAGGAGCTGGGAAAAAGGGATAACTATTTCATGTGTTGGTATTCCACCTCTGCTTCTGCCCTCCTCCCATGCCCAAGGCAGCGCTCCTCTTCATCATGTCCAGTGCAACGCAGAACCAAGGGGGAAGGAAATGACAGCAGATCGAGGTGACACTACCCAGAGAGCAACGGAGGCAAACATACATGATGCAATCACCTACCGCTGTTTCTTGCTTTGCTTAAAATTGCAACACTGCTGGTTTTCCTGACTTTCTCCTTCATGACATCCTTGAGTGGCTTTGGCATGGGTTCCCCCCCAGGGACAGGGAACATGCGGTGCTTGGGCAGCTCACTGCGGGGGCTGCTGGCAAACATTGCGTCACTTTGAAACAGTGATGACCACGTCCTTGCTGTTAGCACAGTACAGAGAAAACAGGGTAAGATGCCAAGTTCTTCAGAAGCCCTGTTTCTCAGTGTAGCACAGTATTGATGAAATAAAGCAGTTAAAACATCACTGCCGAGTTCACAACTCAGCTGAGGCCAGGAGACAAGGTTCATGCTGGCGTTATACACACACTGTGTCCATGTGAGTTACACACGCATTGTGTCCAGGTGTGTTACACACACACATCATGTCCATCACAGCCACAGCTCGCTCCCTTCCAGGACAGCTCTCCAATGCTGCCTGCCCCCAGGACCACTGGCTGAGGAGTGTCCAGGGACAACTGGGAAGGAATTACCTACTTAACTCTGGATCATACTCTTTTAACAAATAGGATTCTTGGTGTTTACATAGCTGTTATCATAACCATAGATTGACACTGTAAAAATGAAGGTGAAATGAAATAATTAAAGGCATTTTCCCCGAGGTTCTGATCACAGAGTCGCCACAAGAGCGAAGGGATTTGTGAGCCTCTTGCTTCACGAATCCAGCAGTGCAAATTTAGATTAATGCTATCTTTTTCTGTGTTGCATTTTGAAGGTTAGGGCTTGGCAGCAAGAAACTGCACTCTCACTAAAATTCATATATGGATATCCCCTTTGAACGCCTCCTGAATGGTTATTTTAAATAACATTGTGTTTATTAGCAGAACAGAGGAAGGACTGTAAAGCAGGACAACCAAAAAGTTTGATTTCCAGTCAGTGATGAATGGCGGGGGAGGCCAGGTCACCCGGCTGCAACATCAAAGGCGCGACTGAACCAGCCAGCACACTTGAAGTTAGTTAAAATGCCATAACAATTTTCTGAGTTTTTCTTTTTTCTTACATTTAAAGAAATTATATTTCATAGCGCTGGCTTCAGCCATTATTTCCAGGTCTCTGATGATACCCAGGACTATAAAAAGGCACTACCTGCTGGCATGCCAAGAAGTATTTGCCACACATTTTAATTGTGATACGACGTGCTCCTTTCCTCAGCAAGAGTGATGTCTTTTAAAGAGCCAGAACAAAGCACCCACCTCCAACAACGAGCTATTATGCATCCTTACATCGGCCTGCACTTCTTCTAACACATCAGGATTAAATTGCCAAGTAATTTGCATGGGTCTGGTTCCTTTTGGGCTAAAACTAGCCAGGCTCTTTCAGAGCTTTGCAGGGCCAGCCTTGCCCTTGCCTCTTTTCTGTCAATAGAGAGTATGGAACTGGATGCCTTTGGGGTACCCCTTGGCAAGAGGGGTGAGCGCTAGACCTTTGCTGTAGAGCTGGACCAGATACAGGCTGAAGAAATAAAGTTGTATACTAAGTGTACTGTGTCATTTAGTAACTGTAAACTTACACTTAGCAAAGGTAAATGCAGTCCCAAACTGACTCCTAAGAGCAAGATCTATGTCTTGAATGAACACATATTCACAAACCTTCAGGTCTTCAATCAAGCCTTAGCAAATACAGATAGAAAACAGCAAAAACTTCTGGTAAAACAGACGCGCCTGCTGGCAGCCCTCCACTGCATGCATGCCTCTCACTGCTCATTCCTCAATCAGTAACTGCTCAAAAGTATTTTTCCAATACAGATTTTCCTTCCCGGAGAAAAGGAACGGTACTTAACGTGTTCATCACTTATTTATTTATTTTTAAAGAACCACGTTACACCAGAGCATCTCCCACTCAAACCTGCTGTTGCCGCACTCAAACCTGCTTTCAAACGGCCGGGTTCCAGCCGACTACCCCCAGCCTGTTCCCGTGCCAGGGCGGGCCCCAGAGCACGCCTTAACATCCCGCTTTATGCTTAATGGCAGGAGAGCAGCAGGGGGCAACCTCGCCCCGGGAACGCGGCGGGAGCCGGGGCCGGGACCGGGGCCGGGCGCCGCGGGGAACGCACAGCCCGGGCGGCCGGGTCACCGCGGCGGTGGAGGGTCCGCTCCGGGATACGCCGAGATGAAACACAACGAAATAAATATAAATAAATAAATAAAGCCCTCGTGCCGGCAATGCAGGAGGCTGTGGAGGCAGATAGACTTACCGGGGTTTTTAACTTTGCCTGCAGGCACTTTTGAGCCCAAGTAACTGCGGATCTGGGAATAACAGGTGTTTATTGATTTCCTTGTGGTTGTTGGGTTTTTTTCAGCCGCAGAGCTGCAGCAGAAAGACATATGTAATCCATATGTAACACTTCAGAAAATGAAAGGCAGCAGAAACACCGAACAGGTGGGCAGAATCGGGGAAGTTTGGACTCTCTCCCCCATAAATTTTACCTACTTTTCCCACATCGTCAATATTAAGAAGAAAGAAAAAAGAATTTTTTAAAAACCTGACCTCCCCTAAAATGGCTTTCGGTGTAGATGCAGCATCCACCCAAATCAGAAACCAGGCTGGGGTTCCCTCCTGACCGTTCCACTTAGGGGCAAGTTTCAAAGCATGGCAGCTACAGTATAGCACTGCTAATTCTCTACGGCTAATGGTCTTAAATTGAGGGGGAGACGCTGTTTGGCTGCAAAGTGAACAAAGCCACGGATCACAAGGATAAAGCAGAAAGTCTAGAAAACGCAACCAAGCCATGGCGTAAAGCTGAGCAGAAGTACATTCCTGCGTGTCAGGCTTTCCTAAATTATCTCCTAGGTAAACAACCTAAAACTGGCCCCTCTCCACTCTGACGTACACCAACTTGTTTCCATGGGCATTTTGCCTGGGCAAAGAACCCAGGCCTTTGTCCCAGTTTTTTATCCACTGAATTACATATATTTATTCAGGCTCGTCCAGCCTGACTCGCAGCGTACTGACCGCAGAGGGGGCTGCCAGTGCCCAGCCCTGCCTGCGCTGCTTGAGCCTCCTTTTTCCACAGCGCCCTTTGCCTTGTCTGGAGTCCCTTCACCCCTTCTCCTCCCTCTCTGCAGTGACAACAAATCCATCTCTACCACATTAGTCCAGCATTATCTTATCAAACATGGCGGGGGGGGGGATAATATTGATCATTTTCTCTGATTTTAAAAAGAAGGTGAGGGGAAAAAAGAAAAAACCCAAGAAGGGGAAAGCAGACAAAGAGTGGCTAAATCAAACCACAGAGCAACAAAGGAGGAAAAACAGGTGGAAGACGACAATTGTTTTCTGAACCCCAGCTAAGTGGAGAATTGAAACGAGGGAGGCACTGTGAGACGACCAGGGGATGAAAGGGAGAGATGGTAAGAAACAGAAGGGCTATATAAGTCTGAAAACGGCTAGAAAGAACAAGGGAGAGAGGAGACAAGAATGGAAACCTCTGATGTTGGCAGGAAATGTTGTGATTCTAAAGATGAAACAACTTGTGGGGAAAGAAATTGGGAAAAAAATACCCCTGTGTATTTCCTAGGGTGAACTCGAGCAGCAAATGAACTGCAGAGGCGACAGCTGCCGGACAGCACTGGGCAGGAATGAAATGGCGCAGCGTCCTCTGAAGGAGAATTCATTGTTAGAAAATGACATCCTTTCATAATACCGGTATTTTTCAAAGCCTGCTCCAGCTGCAGCTGCAGATGTGGCTTAAAAACCCGAGCAGGAGGCCCATTCCCCTATGGCAAGGCTGTATATTCTATGACGGTAATATTATTGCCATAAAGGGAATAGGAGAGATGGGGCAGGAGAGATACTTAAAACTTCCAAACTCATTCGAGACAAGTAATAAGGGACATACAAGGAGTTTAGGAAAAGAAACATGATGGCTTTCTTACTTATCTAAGAAATTGTTATAGAAATGTTTATCGTGTATATTTTCACTATCCCCTAGTATGCTGGGGGCTTTAATTCCTTTGGACAGACGCCAGTGCGTTAGGAAAAAAATGCTGGGGAGAGGGAAGGAATACATTTACTAGAAAAAAAACTGCATTCCTTCCAACCTTTCTGCAGCTTCTTAAAAAAATACAAAAAGCCTCCTTCAAACTGCTCAGTGCCATACCAATTTCCTGTGTAGACCTGAATATTAGTATATGTTTTTCTGTGTCTCCTAAGTTTCCCAAGTTACCTAATGCACGCTCAGCATGAAGCATTTTTAAATGAGTTAGTCTTTATTGAATTATGATTTCCAGCAGTCACTAATAACAAAATTCAAATTGCTCCAGCAGATGAGGATTTTAAGAATGCTGAGAAGAAACTGAGTTTTTAAGAGACTCTAGAAGAGCCACCCACTGCTTGTGTATAGTAACCGTGAGCCTCTTGACGAAATACTTCAAATAGTTAATTAGATTTGCTAAAAAAAAAAATAAAATAAAAAAAATAAAAAAATCAGTCATTAGGAGTTACCACTCTGGGAGACACTGGATAAAGGCTGTTACTGGTGCACCTACGGCTTCATGAAAAGTGAAGCTAAAAAAATTTTTTTTTTAAATAAAGTTTCAGGTTTTCCTCACACTGTCCCTGCAGTCGGCACGATGCAATTAGCAACACATCTAAAGGGGAAAGAGGAACTTTTATTCCATTAGGACTTTTTTACCTCGGGAATTTCTTCAGGCTGCTAAAAAGGCATTTTTCAAGCAAGGAATAATAGGGATGCTCGGAGCCTATCCACAGTCCACGAGGCTGAGAACTGCAGATCACCTGCAAACTGAATTTGTTCTATTTTGTTAACCATTTATTTTGTCTTTACTGGCTGTTCAAAGGGAAGTGTGATAATCCCACTGTTCCTCACTTGCTCAGCAGGGAGTTTAATCTAATAAAGCTATTACAGCAGAATGGATTAAAGCAACGTGAAGCATTAGTAATTTGAGGAGCAGTTAAAGAATGTTAACGCTGAGACTCTGCGCGTATTCTCCTAAAAACATGATCACAGAGATGAAAGCAGAGCTCCTACTCAATATGTCATTTTTCAGGCACAAAATTTAATTCTTTCAGTGTCCTCATCCAGATGTTTATAGCGAGGAGCAAGAGGCTGCCCATTATTTAACAACTGCTGAAACTAGAGGCTGACCAGAACGGGCATGCTTTAGCTTACCCCAATTTTGATTAATCCCTCTGTTATAATAATAATAACGTTTTTAGAAAGAGAGATACGTGACCGAAGTCATCTGATATGGCATGTTAGGATGAGATGCAGTATTAAAGCTGAGGGAGTTAATAACATTCCCTGTCCTTCACCCCTTGGGTGCAGCAGATGTGGAGCATCACTGCCAAGAGGACCGAAGACCCACAGCGGTGTGGCCAGGCAGGTATGAGATGAAGGGAAGCTCCATGCAGAGTGGGAAGGGTTTGGCTCCTACACCATGCAGACGATCCTAAATGCAGACAAACCACAGTGGTTTCGGCAAACGGCCGACCAGAGAGCTTCCCACGCTTGCACCTGTGCCAAACCTGCCTGTTACAGCCCGAAAGCGAAGACATTAATTAATAACCGACAAGTATAAACAGGACTCGGACTGCATCTCATGAGGATGCAGGAGACTTCACAGCTGCCACGTCCCTGTTACCGAGCTGGGACTGCTGACAGCCCACTGCCAGGGGAGACTGCAGCACTGGGTCCCAATGAGACAGAACAAAATAAATAATAAAGCAGTAATGCACAGCATACAGATTTTAAGCACACTATACACTTCTTTTACTGTACTCTATTTTTAACATATTATTGCTCTTACTGTGAAATCAAGCTTTCGGGGGCAGGAATGCAATTAAAGCCCCAATTCCATTGCAGATTCCTGGATTCTTTATCAATATTTTCTCAGCCAGGAAAGTGCTTATTCCCACGCTTGGCATTTTGTCAGTAAATAATATACATTCATGACATCAGACACCGGTGCGCTCTGGATAGCTCCTGTTCTGTGCAGGAGCCTGGCAGAACTTGCAGCACGCCTCCGCACCGACCGGGGTCACGCACCAGCATCTTAAGGAAGGAGTGTCAAAAGCTCAGCAGCACGTGATTACCACAAAGCCTTAAGACAAATGATACAGAAAACACATTTTTTTTTCATTACTGTGTTCAGAGATGCTCCTGCTCAGTCCCGATTTCAGAGCTGCTTTGGCTCTCCCAGAAAAGGAAACTTTCTGTGCTCACAATAATAGGGGTAAGAGCCATAATGGGATCAGTTGTGCACTGGATACATGGAGTCTTGTGGGGGGAAAATACCTGAACTCCACATCATTTCCAAAGTCCACTGGTATGGTCCCAGCCTGGAACCACCTCACAAACGTAAGTCTGAACTTGAAGAAAAAAAAAAAAGGCATTTAGAGTCAAGAGTGTGGTCCTCCTCTACACCTCAATGCTAGCAAGGACAAGTGCATCTCAGAGAGAAATCCACATGATTTCACCTCCTTAACGGTAATTAAAAGCGCTTTGCTACCCCAGGTTTTAGGTCCCATTCTGTACCTGACTGCTCCCTAAAGGGCAAAGTTTAATGCATTGTATATTATATATGTATATATGCTTATAATGTAAAATTTAACAGAGCATAATATGCAGTAGCACTTAGAGAGGCACAGGTGCTTTTAAATGTCAGTGACCACATCCCAGCAAACTTCTTTCACAGCATCCCAGTAACACAGAGGGGTCCCCAGTGTGACAGACCACAGCTGTCCCCAGGATGAATCAGAGCAGAGTGGGGAGGGGAAGGCTCGTGGTCACAGCAGCCTCCAGCAGTGAGTCGCTCCTGCAGCACCCCATGCCGCAGCATGTCTTCTTCAGAGAAAGGCTGTGCCAGAGAGCTTCCACCTATCAAATATCTTTCTTTGCTACGATAAATACTTTTATGAATATGGGAAATGTTGTGAACCTCTTCTGACAGTCTATATGTGCAATGGTCTCCTACAGATAATTAACAGCTGAAATAGAGAAGATGATAATTATTTTAAAAAGCTGGGAAGCAAGAGAGTAAATAAGCAAGAGAGCATCCCATCTGGCATAACCAGGTGATGTCAGGCTCGGGAGATGCTGCCCAGAGCTGTCCACAAAGACCTGTCATAGGACAGAATCTCACAAACCCGCCCAGGGCACTGGTACTGTCTTGATGAACGATCATTGATTCAGTAGATTTGGAAATGCAGATTAATGCATTCGAAATTCCTCTTCTGATCTTCTTTACTACATTTCCTATGGAAAAAAACCAGCTACATGCTGACATATGCAATGACACGTGGCAGCAGGATTATTTCTAGCAAATTCGTGGGGAAACTTGGAAACTGGACTTGAAGCATGAAAGTAGCTGGCAGCTTAACTATGAAAAAATCTATTGCCTCAACATGATGCAAGTTCCTCCACTTAATTCAGTCACTGGTTAATTTGTTTCTTTGTTTAATATGATAGAAACCCCAGGGATCAAATCATTCATAATAAAATTATATTAGTACTTTATTTTTGTCATTTCTGATTGCTCTGAGCAAGCGTTATTGGATAGCTTGATCGTGGGATACAGAAAGTTACCATTTAATTAATATGAAAGGTGCCTAAATTTTGAATAATATTGAAGAAAAAAGCCTTAGGACGCAGCAGGAGACTCGGATGTATTATTAACTCCTATTGCTTTCTATGCTGCATTGGCTGTCAGCTTTTGGGTGCATTTCAAGATGTGAGATATAATCTATAAAGCCTGAAGTTGCTCAGAATGTTGTCATCACAAATACCCATTTTTCACTGGTTATACTGACACAACGGAGAAGTCGTCAACGCGTAACATAGAAGGGAAGTAACACAAAAAGCCAAATCTTTGCCAACATGGGGAGAAAAGTTTTCAAGTGAAAGTGGCAAAGTCCAGCTGCTTGACATTGCAAAATTGGCCTGAATCCATTGAAAAGGTGTGTACTTTGGTCATCCTGTAGTTTGCCAATACACCCCACCAGTGTTTCAAAGGGTGAATGCCAATATCCTTTATTGCAGCCCACAGGGAAATTCCCTGTTGCATGCAGTGATTTTCTATCAACAGGCACAGCGATCCGTTTCTTAATGTTGTCAACTCATCAAGAGGATGTGAAGTTTGTTCAGGAAGCTTCTGTCCCACTCCGGTGAGCAGTATGTTGAGGGAGCCTCCTAAATGCCCGCTCCCCACCAGTTGTGCCACGCTCCTCCCCTCCTTTCCCAGCTCCCAGCTGGATTGCCATAACTGCGAAATTACATTTCATTTTCCTCCAATGCAAACCGCTGGTCAGTACATTTTGCTTGTCTCAACTAGCTGAGTAAGCCCCAGTCACCTCTGGAGGGATGCAGGTGACAGCATCAGGCATTAGTAATGATGCATTTTAATCAGGCTCTATGGTGTCAGTCACCAAGCACATGAAAAGCAAACAGTTGGGTTAGTAACCCAATATTTTCAAGATACCTAGCCTGAGATCCACAGGTCATAATTAGCAAAAAGTAAAATGACCAAGGGATAAACACTGAATCAGAGGATGAAAACTAAGATAATGGTGTTGAACCCAACCAACAGCATACAAGCTATACATACAACACTGGCTCACCTCTTAATTCAAATGTCGGCACGCAGTCTAAGTTTTTGAAGAGAAATGTGAAGATACAATTTGAAAATATGATAGGTCTGTGATTTAACTGCTAGTTTAACACTTTAGCAATGCTGAATGCAGTCCCTGCACGTCCCAGGGAGCGACCTGAAGACAACCCTGCCTTCCACCTATGGCCCATTGACCTTTCAGATGGTACGTGGTCAGCATCTGAACCATTTCCCAGCCTGTGAGCTGAACTCACCCCCTGCCTCATCTGCAATAGCAATAAATAACAATAATTATAATGAACTACCATAAGACAAAAATAAGAGTAATGTAGAAATTATCTCAGAGCTGTTCAGAGGTTTTGCTTCATAGTAATTTAATTTCACAGTATAATGAGGTCTTTAATGTATAGCTTATTATTTTAACAGTTTTTTAAAAGACTAAGAAATCAAAAATCTACCTACAAGGTGTCTGATGCATAACAGGTTATATACTGCATGTCCAGTACAAAACTCAGCAACATGTTACACAAAAGGCACCAGCAAGCCAAAAGACAGATTTAAGACTATTATATTAGAATATTCTTTAATGCTGGTGAGAACTTTGCCTTAGTCAAGGAGCATCTCTTAGAAAGCCATCCAAAACACAGAAATCAGCCCAGACCACACAAATGCTGGGTGAGATGGAGAGCAAAGCAGCAAAGGCTGGAAAGAGGCTGGCATTAAAGCGAGAAAAAAAACGAAGCATGAGTTTGCAAAGCAACAGGGCTTCAAAACAATCTTCGTTTGCACAGCCCACCACTGCCCACCCCTCGCTGCTGCTCCCCAGAGCTTCCCACTTCATCATCGTGCTGGGGAGATCAGGCAGGACAGACCCTCTTGTGTATCATCCCACCTGGTTTTGAGCCACTGTGGGAGAAATTTCAGAAATTAAAAGTGCTCTGGGAGCTTGCCAAGCAAAAAACCCTGTATTAAAGCAGGAATGAGTACAACCTGCTCTATAAAACCTTTAAACAGGGGATTTCACAGCATCCCTAAATCTGTGCCCATCATTTAGCACTTCAATAATTAGAAAGCTTTGCATTACACCCTGGCCAAGTCATCCTTGTCACAAGGTAAGTTTATGCTCTTTAATATGTTTGGTAGAAAAGATAAAACTTTGAGGGTAATTAGCACAGGAGAGGATGGTGAGGAAAGCAGAGGAATCGGAAACAGGATTGGAAATGAAAATCAATGTTAATAAGTAAAAGGAAATGTATACTAGAGGCAAAAAAAAAATGTATTTATAGACTTGACGATATTCTAGATGAACAGGTTCAAAACAAAACATGTTTTCATAAAGCATGCTGTTGGACTGTCCCAAAGGAAGTCACTGCAGGCACAAACACAACAAGATTAAAAACAACAAGATTTCCTAATTAATTATAACTTTAGAAAGGATATTAAACTTTGTACCCTAGGGTTTATGTCAATCTTTGACTCCCAGAGAGCAAAATAAGATACAGTATTTGAGGAGAGATTACGCAGCACCAGTGTCCTCTAAGGTTCTTGGGTTTTCCCCTAGAAGATGCAAGAACTATTACAGACAGGGATGAGTGTGAACCAGCAAGAAAATTCCCAACAGTCTCAGCACAGCACTTGTTTTCTGCAGCATCAGGTCTCCATCTGTTCACTTCTGCACACACAGATTCATACCTGTCTGTAGTTAAAAATGTAATAAAGAAAAACAATGATATTGTTGACTAGTGGGTGCAACTTGCAATAAAGAATGAGAAAAGCCTGATCTAAAAGCCAGCGCATGTGAACGAACCTAGTTCCCATCCTGCTCCCCAGGAAGTCATGTCCTCTCATTGCACGTGTAGAGCAGGTAGAAGCCTAACGAGCATTTGGGCACAAGACCACCCATGAATAATGAATCTGTCCCTTCCTTGTGGCAAGGATGGATGCTCCCAGTGATTTATGTATTTGTTGCTTTTGGCTGAAATCTTTGCTTGAAGACTGCAACTGGGACTAGCCCTGGCAGAACAAAACGGAGTCTGCTTTACCTCAGCGGAAAGCCACATTATTTTTAAATCCCAGAGTCTCTGATTCAATTTGGGTGCTGGAGTGGCGTCCCCAGCAATGCGGCTCATTCATCTTACACTGTTTATACTACTGAAGCTCTTCATGGCTTATGAACCATCCAGCTCCTGCTTTGCAGTTTTCATATTGTTATGCAGACTGTCCAAGATTACACTACAATTAGGTTAATTTTTAAGGAAGCTATGTCTTTCTAGTCATACGTCTTTAAAAATGAGACTTTATACACACATCAAGAAATTCAGAATTGACATTCCCACAGCAAACTCAATTTTCTCCCCACAAGAACAGGCCATGACCACTGAATGTATTTATAAAGCCATTATAGCCAGTTATGCTAGCTTCTGTAAAGACTGCACATATACCTGTTTAGTATAACAATTCTATATGCAAACTATTTGGCGTTTGTTGATATGGCCAAAGAATGAGCTGCGATGGGGAACAGTCCAAGAAGTTTGCCCAAGTTTCTCACTGTCATCAATAGCTTTCACTATTTCCAACATGCAAAGGCAACTTCTTAATTGTTGGGAACAGTTTAATAAATGTGAAAGCTATGTCTAATAAATTAAATCATCATTTTCAGGTCTTAAGCAGCTCTACACCGGCCAACAAAACATACGATGTTGCCATCCTCTGACTTTCCTACCAGATACAGAAAATGCTGTCATTTGTTACCAGTCAGCTCCCTCAAGAGTCATGGGTTACAAATTTAATAGTTTTCATTTCCATATCCAGCTGAAGCATTTCAGAAAATGTCCCCAGTGCTCATTACCCTTCACTGCACAATGGGCACAGATGTCTGCTCTTTCCAGACCCTCTTTAGCCTTGATCTCCACGTGGAAGGTACTGGAATAGCACTGTGATAAAACATAGGACGAGCTGGCCCATTTAATATTTGACCTGGGAACAGTTTATCCGGTGCTACCAGTTGATTAAACAGGCACAACACCAAGGAGAGTTTCTGTTTGGCTTCAGGATGCTGCGCTCATTTGCTGATCCAGGCATTCCTGCAGAGGACAGGAGCAAGCCTATGTGCAGCACCCTCGTGCCTTCAGCATCAGGTCCTCCAGAGAAGCCTCAAGAGAGCCCACACCAACACAGCACTGGATAACTTACAAAGGCAAATTTTCTATCCAGTTTCAAGCAGCTGATAGCTTGGTTACTTTCTGAAGCTTGAGATTTGTATGTCTTGGGATGTTTATTTAATGTATTTGGGAGCGTTTCAGTTATTCCTCTCAACACCTAGGCTTTCTTGTTTTGCTGAAATGTTTGACTACAAAGCACTTCAGGGCACTCACTCCCTCAGCAAAAAGGGAAGGTGAGAAAACAGCCGAGGCTGGTACTCTTCTCCCGGTCCTCCCAGCCCAGCTATTCCTCTGAGACCTCCAGCACCATCCAGAGGAGAGTGGACTCAGCCATGTGCTAATTCTGCACTTACTGCTGGCTCATTTAATCACTCCATTTCCAGCTTTGTAACCTAGAAGAAAGTGTTTCTCTCCGCTAGAATAAACTTCAGGCTTGGCCAGGGCTCAGCATGAACTCCAGCAAGATTTGCACACTGGTGTCCCAGAAGAAATGCATCTTTATAAAGTGCTGCACACCAGCTAACAACCAAAGCCCCGCCAAGCGAGCAGGGACCAGAAGGAAATCTGGAAAGTGATGTGTCCTGCCAGGGTACAAGGGGCAGTCACAAGGCCCCAAAGAAGCAGGTTTTTGGCAAAGAGTGGAGTTGGGAGAGGCTGGTCATGGTAGTGAATGTCCGCAAGCTGACACACAACAAAGGCGGGCCTTTTCTAGCATTTTCATCATCCCAGGACTAATACTTCTCTGACTCTCTTTGGGTCTGGAGCTGGCAAAACAGCTTGACTTTCCAGCTCCAGCTGCAGTAGGAAATTTAACTTTGGACTGTGACCTGTAGGGGTGATTATCCTTAATGCACTGCCATGGGAAAGGACCTATTTCACTTAAGAAAATAGGCATTGAGAATGAATCTGCAAAGAATTTTACCCTAGCCCAGATACCTTTGCACTTTATCTTGCTCCAGTGTTATCTTATGATCCTCCACAGTTAGCAAATGCCTTGATGTTATCTAAATATTTCTTTTACCCACTTTCATAATTTTTCATAGATTGTAAGTATTACTTGTTTGGCAAGTCCCCTCTGCAGTTTGAACAAATGCAAAACCAAAAGCAACCAAGAAATACCTGTTCAGACAATGAACAGAAATTGATTCTATTAATAAAACTTATTTTTCTCTTTTGTTTTGTAAGATATTCACAAATGGTAATATAATTAGCCTCCTTGTAGGTCCAGCATGAATAGTTCTTTTCACTAAAGTTAAAATAATTAATGTTTTTAATGCCTATCAAGGCTTTGGAAGTACAAAATGCTGTAGGCTACAAAGGACAAAAAATAAGGCTACAGTTAAAAACATATATTATAAACGGTCCCTTAAACCCTAGTGTAGTATCCTTTTATCATTTCTACATTCTGAGGTTAGTAGGTTATTAACCTGTATCCCGAGGGAGAAAGGATGCACATCAATTATATCAATTGAATAGACAAATAAAAATCAAATTAAAAATTTAACACACACAACCATAATTACAATACAGTGCTTCTAAGAGGAATTTCATCTGAGGAATGAAACGTAGAAATGCTTTCTCAATTTTAAATGCAATTTACAGTAGCAGGAAAAAGTAGCCGGAGAGAGGCAACCTAATGAAACCGAAGTCCATACAGGAGATTTCAATGAAGTCTTTAGTCCTGAAACATTATTGTGACAAATCCATTGTAATTTAATCGACTAGTCCAGTATTTAACACTGTGAGGAGTGCTTTAAAAAGAGAGATGTATTTGTTCTACCTCTAGCCCAAGTCTAGCATAAGCGTGGTCAAAGCCGAAGACAAGGGGCCGTGTGGCTTTCCTGGTACAGCTGCTGAGAATGCGCCAAGTCCTGCTCTCCAGCCTGGCACTGTCACCACCAGTTCACCACTCCTCTGTGTTAGTATGCCCACTACAAAATGCAAATAAAATATTGTACCCACTCATCCCATGCTATCAGTACTATTTCCATGAGGAGAGTAGTGCACTCATTCATTTCACCTGCTATACAGCTAGTTTCAAGATCATCATTAAAACCTGAGTGAGCCAGGGAAACCTATTTTTTGCATACTTTTTAAATTGTGCAGTTGTGGTCCTCTGGATTTTGTGCCCTACGTCACCTCTACTTCTAACAGAAAAGAAATGTTTAGAGGCATCCGTCAGAGAAAAAAGTTCTTTTCTAAATCTGCCACCCACTGAGAACTTTTGATTGCAATTTTAGTCTAAGATGCAAAGATATTTAGCTCATTTAAGTAATTAAATGTGTTTATACTGTGTAATTATATGTATTAACATTGGCATATTTAAACAAATAAACAATCACAACACTTCTGCCTTTCGTGGTATTTACATATCACAACAAGCTCCAGCTCCACGAACCCTGCAGCTGCCAAAGTACTGTTGGAAACACCGGGATGCACAAGGGGTCCCTGGCCATTCAGTAACCACCTTCCATTACTCCACATGAAAACAGACGTGAAAAATGTAATGGCACAGTTAACTCATTCCAGTATCTCCAAGGGATGGCAGAGAAGAGAGAGGAAGCTAGACAAAAACAAACACCTGGAAGAGGATGGGCAGGCTTTTAAGATAGCTACAGTGATGCAAAAAACTGCATGTATCAGGACATATAAAACAACATAAGAGCAGACCTTTACCCAAAATGCCCATGTCCTAAGACTAGCAACTCAATACAGTTTCAACAGCTGTTTTAAAATTGTAAGAGAGCCATTCTGAGGTTGTAGAAAAACTCTCCAGAAGTTGCACCGATAAACCTCTCCACCGATAAATGACTCTCCAGGCCTCCCACGGAGGCTCAGAAGTGTCACCCAACAGTAAAAATCATGTTATTCCTGCAAACACCATCCAAGAGTTCACCTGAGAAGCTGTAAACAAACTATACAACCAACATGCAAACACAAGACCTCGAGCTCCTTGCTGTTCTGGCAAAACACCGAGAAGAGCTTGCAGAGGAAAACTGAAAACAAAAAAGACAAAAGTCTTGGGAAATAACTGGGGTACAGGAACAAAAAGAGACTTTGATGAATGCTTGCCATTCCCAATATAAAATCCTAGATATGGTATTATTTCCTTATATTCTACTTTAACTCTGAGGATGCCGTAACGTGTGAGACCATATGCTTGTTTAACTTCCCTGGAAACAACCACCACCACGAGTAGTATGCAGATGCTGCCAGTGAAGATAGAAAATACCAGTACACCCCATGGGAAATACAGGCATTTTTGGCCTAAGAAAATATGAAAAGACTAAAATCAGGGCAGCCAAACCTTTCCCTTTTACCATACAGGCTTGGCCAAGTATCCCCCCAAGCCGCTACTGGTCCAAGCCCTCGCTGGCCGGTGCGGGGGATGTGTGTCTCTTCCTTCCCCGTGCTGCTTCTCAAGCCAGAAACAACATTCTAGCAATGACTTCCAATTATCTTAACACCAAATTTGGGGAAGAAGCAAGAGGCTCCACTTCTCTCTGCAGATTTGCCTGTAACTTCAACACTTCATCACTTACAAGTGGAGGACAATTACTCAGAAACAAATAGGGAACGAAGGCAGCACTGCAACAGAGCTATGCCATTTTAATGCTATTTCTGTCTATATAAAATCTTCCGTAATTTGTTTACGACTACCAGATGCAACAATAGTGTGCAAATGCAAACCCATTTATGTTAATGTCCTCTCTCTTTCTCAGATCAGATTCTGAATAAAAATTAGGTAAATACTCTGTTTGAAAATATATAAGATGAGAACTAGTTGGGGAGGGAGCAAGAGAACCTCCAAATGCACGATCCTATCAACCACATTATTTTTTTTTTACTTAATAACTTAAGTGTACTGTTAGTGAAATTACAACCTGCTTGTGACACAATAAATTTACAACAAAATTCATTCCATAAATTATTCAATTCGCTGACTGCAACTACACTGAGAAATATCACCATGAGCAGATGATTAGCATGTGAAAGGAAAGCCATCTCCAGACTGAAACAATCACTGTCACACCTCCATTTGAAGATGCCTAGTGGAGTTTTGTAAAATTACCATTAAGAATACACATTTAAGGCTTTGTAGTTTCTATAAAAGCATTAAGTATTTGATTTACATTAGATTCATTTGTTCTTTCTTCAACTGTCTCTTTTTCCTACAAACCATAACCGTTTCAATAAATGCAGGCTCAATCAAGTGTGCATTAAAACAAAAGAATTTAAGTTCAATAAAAGTGATGAATCAGAACTAGAAGTCAACCTTCCCCTCCCTCCCCTTCCCTTGCCACATGATTGCTACAGCAGGAGAAACGGGCTGATTTGGTAGCCTAGAGGCACAAAATAGGCTTGTCTCACATGGACATACACTCCTGGAGAGATAACCGAGGGCCTGGACCACCAGTATGGCATTGTTGAATCCAATGCCAAGTCCTTCTCAGTGTCAGTAAGGAGAGAAGGTTGGTGATGAAGAAACATTTCTACACAATGCCTTAACGTCCTTCAGATAAAGTGGAGCTCTCAATGGACAAAACTTGGCATCTTACAATCTAACCAGAGCCAAATTGTTTTGGGTATCCACCAAATTAAAATTTCAGCAACAGTTCAGCAATTAGATCAGCAGTCTTCCCAGCTACAGGAGAATGAAACTACTAAATGTAACTGATGCCCAAGCATCATCAGCATCTACCACAAGCATGAGCAAAATCATTGGAAATGCTTTACCAGGCTGCTGAGATGGTTTCTTCAGTTTCTACAGTTATTTTCTGCCCCAAACAGCTATATAGCAGTAGCAGCACTGACTACAGCTGTATTTCCCATACATCATTGCAATATAATACTAGCAACAATTCTTTACAGCAGTCCCTTAAAAATATTCCAATAGGGCAAGGAACAGATTGAAACCTCCCACTGTGCTCTCCTTTTATATTAATTGTTTGAAGAATTCTTTTTATTTCAGGATGCAGGAGTAGCTGCTCTGAAGACATGCATTACCTCCCTGATGAATGACTCACATCCAGCTACTGCAATGCCCCACCCAGAGAAAACAAGCTGATGGATGAATTTTAAGGACCATTTTCTCAGGTGACCTAGATGAGTTTATCAAATTGTCTCCATACAACAGACCTTTCTGATCTAGGCCCATGAAATGTAAACATCTTACCCATTAGAAGCATTTAAATGGCTTCCAGCATCTTTACCTCCTGCTGGATTTCCCAGCAAGAGAAATTTGAGGAGTATATGTAAAGAATTTATTTTCCTGGAAAGGAGGAGGAAGGATTCTTCTTGTTCTGGGAATCAAAATGTTACATTTTTAGAAAATATTAAAAAAAAAAAAAGTAAAACAGCAGTCCCCAAGTGATTCAAGAGTCACTGCCATGACAAAAATCCACTTTTGCAGACATGTTTCAAAATAAGAGCTACTGTTTTTAAGCCACATAATGCCATTAATCTGACTTCTTCCTCATCAATCGTGCAACTTGCATTAAAAAAAAAAAAAAAAAAAGATTGTTCTAGAAGTGGTGACCACAAGAAAAAAAAAACCAACTTTTTTTGCTCCTTTACCCAGAAACTTTATTGGCTCTACATAAGACTGCACTTCTCCATCCATTGACAAATTGCTTTATCTTTTCTTATTCTGAGTTCATTATCAGCACTCAGACATGTTCCCTAACTCCTTCTCAAAGTCTCTCCCATCTGAAAGCAGTAGCTTACATTATTCATAAGGATAATCACAAATATGCAGAGAGCCGTAGACATGTAATAGAGAGGCTGACTTGTATCCAATCCAAATTCCATGCACTTCATGGAGATTACGACTTTCCCATAAATTTTTACAGCATGGACATACCTCCATTCTCAGGCACTCCAACAGTCCCAAAGCAGGGACAACTTTGGAAAAAGTTCTCATGTTCCCCCATAAAGTTTTATTTCTTTTGAAGGAGGGATATCAAGTAGATATATTATGCCACCTTCTCATGGGTTCTCCAGTTGGATGTATTTGTCCCTTGACTGTGCATACAGAAGGCACAAATGGTGTTCATGCTCTTAAACAATATTCAGGAAATTAAGTGAAATTAAACATTTTCAAGACCACAAGAACAGCAAAATCAAGTTACTGTCATTTCCAATGGCTCCATGAAAAAGCCAAGAGAAGTCAATGCCCTAGTTAGTGTTCGTTAGCCCTAGCTAGCGGCCAACAACTGGTTTTTTAAGGCAGCTTCTTTACCTTTGGTGATCTAGAGAGACTTGTGTCTCATCTACCTTGCAAGAAGCACCCTGAGTCACCCACAGTCCTGTGGCAATTGCTTTACAAGTCAGAAGGTAGGAATAAAAGCCCAGTTAGCCTAAAAGAGGGGAAAAAAATAAATATGTCTGTAACTACAGGAGCAGAAATGATGTTTGCATGGGAGATTATTAAACAAGGACAGATAGGAAAGGTGAGAGATCTTCATGCCAGGGGCTTTCCACTCGTGTTAATGGAAATATCCCAACTCCTTTTGTACAAGATTATTAAATAACAGTAATAAAGTAATAGATTAAGAAAAAGGAGGTATTTCTAAATCCCTCAAATTTAAGACCAAAAAAAGATTCTTTCCATTAAGCTTCAAACCCATCCTGAGCAGATTCATGTCATCAGATGCAGTCTAATAAGGAAGAAAGAGACGATGCATTCATAGCCACATTAACCAGTAATAACTGTGTAACTTCAGCAGAAGACAGAATCATGGAGACATTAATAAGTGATGAGATCACAAAACATCTGGAGAAATGTGAGCTGATATAAAAAGTAGCCAGCAGAGTCTTATAAAGGGTAAATCTTGTTTGACAAATCTGCTGGAATTTTTTAAAGAGGTAGCACAGGCTCCAGACAGGAAGAAAACATGGGACATAATCTGTTTGGATTTTAAAAGGTTATTTGACACATCACAGCCCACAGGCTGGTGTATTAAAGTACGGCAAGTCAAAAAATGCACCAGCTTTGAATGGACAAATAAAATTAAGGAAGTAAGGAAGTTAACAGCCTGATAGTGTTATCAGCAAAAAACAGAGGGAGCAAAGTGGAGCATGTTTTGTTCTGTGCACATAAGATAAAGAGGAAGACATCACAATGCAAATATCCAACCAGATGGATCACATTGAACCACTATGTGGAGAACATAAAGTAATATACTGTATAATGGCCATGACATTCATTTTAACTGTAAAATGAGGAGGTTTAATATTAGAAGCCGTACGTGTAATGATGCCTTTGGAAGATGCACAACAGAAGAAACTAGGAGAGAGACTCTAAGAATAACTATAGAAGATTTCATGATGGGCAGAAGGCTAACAAGGCAGATGGAGCCATACACAAGAGGGGAAAGTGGCTCAGTCCTCCATGAACTGTGCACTGGCCAGTTAGGGAGACCATACTTGGGTTGCTCTCAAATGGGAGCAGCATATCTTAAGCCTTTTGTCTTAAGGACAAAGTGATAAAAGTTTGACAGCAAACTCACACAGAAAGGAAATACAAAGGCCTCTTCCTTTATATTTTAGTAGACCAAAGTTTTATTATTATTTCTTTTTCCCAAATCCTTTAAAATCTATGCAGTTATATCTCTCAGAATAAAGAGAGATAACAATCTGCCCAAAATCAGGTTCTGACAGAGATGTGGGCAAGCAATTTTGGGTGGGCCAAGGTTTTACGGTTTTTCCTTCCAGGGAAAAAGACCATATAGTGGGATCATCCTTGAGGCTCTGATCCCTTCTACTGCCTGGCAGAGAGAATAGCCACCACTCCCACGTGGAAAGTCCACACGCAGTGGACAAGCATCCAAGGGCTGACCCAAGAAATAGTTGAAATTTAGGTCCTTCTGAAGTAGATCCATGGCAGAAGGGAGATCTTCTCCAAACTCTCCAGAAGGTGAGCTAAGCAATGAATAGCCAGCAGTTAGCAGATATCCTCTTCAGCAACAGGCTCCACATTTATCCTGGGAAAACTGATGGGAAATTTGTCTCCCTTGAAATAGAGCAAATAGTCTTACATGAGAGGGATCACAGGCAATGAGGGCTCCAAAGATTGAGATTTTCACTAGACTGAAAACCTGGAAAGCAAAATAACCACTCCAAAGTTCCTCTGGCTGTTTATAGCAAAGATTAAGGCAGCAAAAGAAGCATAGAAATAGAAACTAAAACCAGAGAATTAAATAAAGTAAGGGAAAGTCTGGTCCCAAGGGGATACTGTTGCATCTCTGGCTTGAGTATATGTGATGGTACAAATACTCAGAGAGTGAAGGTACACATGGGGCACCTGCTCAAGGGAAAATGCACATCAGTGCTTTCTGTTCTTCCTCAGTGACCCTCATTTTTTCTTAGTAAACCATTAATGACTGAGATTATTTGTTCAGTTGTATTGCCTCCCCATTTTTCTGTTTGCAGCACAATTCTCTTTTATGCTGTGGAAGTGGACTCGCAGGGAGATCCCGCAGCCCTTCACATCTTTACTGTTCCTTTGCACAAAAACAGTTGTCTTATTTTGGTTCAAACACCACTAGCCGTTTTTTTCCCCTCTGGAAGGCAGCAACAAGTAAAAACTAATGCAGAATTCATCCTCTGACATAATACATAAAACTTGATCACATTTTCTGCTTCTCAGCTGAAATATATTGATCTGATTACTCTTTGGGATGAAACATGGAAGAAGAGAAGCTCCTTGTATATAGAAATAAATTCTTTAATGTAGATGTCCAAACACATATACAGTTATATTACTTATGTAGATCAATACATTATTTTTGCAAAGCATTTGCCCATCTCTGGAGATAAAGAACATATATGAAATTAAGCCTCAATTTACCACATTATGCCAGTTTAATATATCCATTAATAGTATTGATCTTAGTGGAGTTGGACTTTCAGGGAACTAGAGGGGAATAAGGATAACCCAGAGAGGAAAGAAACATAGAATAAAAAAGGGAAAAAAAGGCAGCATGAGAGGACATGGTTCAGTGACATTAAAGACAGCTGGCTGCTTGTGCGCAGGGTTTCTGGTCCTGCCCGGGATGCCTGTGCAGAGCATCACCTGAGAAGACACTGCCAGGGGATTTGATGAGAAGTTTCTCATAAAACTGAAGCTTCCGTGCAGCGTGAAGAGGCAGCCGCCCAGGTTGGGAGGGTCTGGCTGGGCACGGAGCAGAAGGACCGCGGACAATTAGCAAAAGCAGAAGGATCAGTGAGCAAAGGGCAGGGCAAAATGCAGAAGAAAAGATGCACAACAGTTAGAGATCACGTTTGGTCAGGGGCTGCAGTCAGTACTGCCCTCTTCATATAAGCAACGAGGCTCCCAGCTATGGGAGACATGGAGTCCGCACGCAGGGTTGTACACAGGCATGACCCACCCAGTCCACCCCTGCAGCGAGAGCCTGCAGCACACCGCATGCACTCCGGGAGACAAGAATAAGTCTTCAGAGAAAACTTAGTTCAACATTTCCCAACTTTTGAGACTTGAAACTTAAATAGTCTCCTTTTCACCTTTTCTTTAAAAAAAAATATGCATGGAGGATTGTTTTCAAACACAGCTTGCAGTGCAGCAGGCTGCTGAGGCAGCAGCACAGTCTTGAATTACAATTTTTATTTATTATTTTGTTGTGCTGCCTATATTTTTCTTACAGCGCAGAGAAGGAAAAAGGCAATTTTCAAAAGTTTATAACTCAACTCTACCGCAATGAAATGTCATTTGGGAGACAGAAAAGTGGGGAAAGAAGGACATTTATGGCAAATCTCCATTGCGAGTGCTTTTTCTTGTCTCTTTACAAACATCTGCAGAAAACAGCAACAGAATTAAGGCTTACAGGAAAAAAAATCACAAACATGCTACAGTGGAATATGTTAAGCAATTCCAGTATTATATATACTTTTCTTTTTAAGTGTTCATATAGAAATACACTTGTAACCATGTAAATGTAAGTTCTCCAACGGCAGGATGATGCACCACAATGGGCTTCTGATGGGTAGCATCAGGGAAAGAGGCAGGGCGTTCCTCTCTCTTGACCATGCCAATACAGCCACACACCACAATGTGGCCTTGTCATAAATTTTACTGGGATTTACTTTGGAAATATTCTAGCAAGCACTTATACATATGTTTAGGGATACTTACTGCATTCTTCCACCTGTAAACCTTTAACTGCTTTGTGTTTAATTTCCTTAAACCTCAGAAGGAAAGGGGGAAAAAATATGAAAACAAAGGCCCCGGGTTTCTCCTCAGTTTCAAGGGCCCAGCAGAGATTCCCTGTAGCTTTGGTAACATTAACCAGTGTAAAACCAATTACTAGAATGAATTCAAATAATTTTTTTCTCCCAAAACTCGTAACTTTAAAGCCAGTTCCTGTGAGTCTCCCTGAGCGAAAGGAAAGGGCTGAGCCTGCTGAAACACAAGGGATGCCTCCCTCTCATCAGGTCAGTGGGGCAGGCTATGGTGCCCCAAATGAAGCACTTGTGGGGTGAAAACAGGAAGAAAAGGAAACACCATGATGAGCAGGTACTTTGAACTAACAGCTGTGAATAAAGTTGATCAAATCTTTGTGATGTTGAAACAAACCTCGAGCTGTGAGCAGAGGGCAGGTACAGAGGGCAAGGATGCACAAGTCACCGTTTTAAGATATTATAACGAGTTTGCTCGCAGATAGATAAACAGAGAAGCAATACCTGCATCCACAGCTCATCACAGATGACTAGCCACCCGAATCTCAAACCTGACTCAGGAGGGCTGAACTCCAGGAACACGGAGCAGCTTTCCCTAAACACCTTTAAGCATTTCATCATTATCCCAAGAACTAAACCCAGCCTCTCTCCCGATGCTGAGAAGCAATCCCCCAAAAGCTGGAAGTCATCACCAACCGTGAGCTGACATCTAGCCGGGCAGCGCTGGGTCCAGACCCACGCCCTCACCCAGCATCCCACCCCAGTGCCCGACAAGGGCTGCCACTGGCAGAGGAGCCAGGAGGGCAGCGCAGGGAAAGACACAGCCAGCTCTATCAAGTGCTTTCAGACTCCCACGTTAGAAACCAGGAACACTTATAATAAATCCTTAGCGGGGCTTCTCCCTGGTGCTCCCTCCAAGGCTGCAAAACTAATGTTAGGAAGGGGGTTGAAGAGCCAAAAACAAACTCAGCATTATGCAATACATGTTTAAAATACTTCTAAAACCATGCCTATTATCACAGATTCTGGAATGAAGTTGATGGCAATTTCACCAAACTGGTCCATAAGAATCATTAGACACAGGACAAAGTAGGAAGAAAACATATGAAAATAAGAACATGCATACTGGCACGTGAGGCAGGGAGCTTATTGTCAAGTATTAAATTTTTTCTAACTGCAAGACGGAGTCTTAAAATAATTCCTACATAGGCTTTCTGTGTAAAAAGCACAGTCAGTGAAAAGTTACACTAATTTAAACAAAATTAATAAAGAAATGTTCTGCTTCTTTTTATCATCTTTCTACCTCTCATCATTTATCATGCAAATTAAACTGCAGTAATAGAAAATGTAAAGAAAACAAACTCTGCAGTATATTGAAACCTCTATCCACCAAGAGATAAGGTTGAATATTAGAAGGAAAGGTGCAGAAAATTAGCTGTCCATACAATAACTGGGAGGGAAGCTGTTTTATTTAGCCTGGAGGGATTTTTTGTTGTGAACTGACTAAATTAAAATCCAGACTATTATAACCAGTATCACACCAGAAAACGCCTTTTCCTTGCACTTTTAGATAAATTTTCATTGATCTCATTTTATGCATGATTACATTTTTAATGAGATGTACAATATTTCGAAGCTAATTTTAAATGGCTTCTCTCTCTCCTTCCTCCATTCCCCTTACGTACTCCCACCATATACACACTTACTGCTTGTTGGATTAACATTTCTGATAAATTGCTAGACCAGAAAGGAGCATTACCAAGAGGAAATAAATTACTTCCATCTTTTGCAGCTCCAGCATAGTAAAGTAACCTTAAAAATGCCCACTGTCTAATTATGCCACCTTGCAATTCTTTCCAAATACAATCATTTTATTTCATGTAATAATTTTATTTGTTGTCAGTAACCCTGAAAAACATACAGATTGTGGTAAGAAGTCATCTTCTTCTGCCAGCAGCACTGGCCATAAGAATCAGCACTCCCTTGAAACTCAAAACACCTCTAGAAATAAAAAGTTTTACTTGCAAGATCTTTGACTCTTGTGGATAAAGTACAAAGCAGGTGAACGTGGATGAACTGGCCTATTGCCAGAGCGCGGTGATCTTGACTTTAAAATATTAGCCAATAATTGTTTTTCAGCATGGAAAACTTGGCTTGTTCCCAGAAGTTTTAAACTTTATTTTCTTCCTTTGACTATTTTTGGTAAAATCATACCCTGTAAAACAAAGGGGGAAATTGCAGGGACAAAGCACGAAATAAAAGTTCTGCCTCTAGCCCATCGTTAAGTACCCAGCATTTTATTTCCCTCTTTGATTTGAGGCCTGCTTTTTTGTGAATAGGGGTTGGTTTGTTCGTGTGATGGGCAGAGGTTTGAAGGAGTACACTGCAATGCCCGACTCAGCAAGCACAACAGCAGAAAGATGCCTCAGAGATGTTGATACGTGGGAGTAACAGTCAGAAGATGAGTAATGAAAGACCGGCTGAAGGGTATAAACTGCAGTAGGCTGATGATGCAATGCCTTCAACACAGGTACAAAAGAAGGAGGTTTTCCATATCATATCACCTTCGTACACTGAATATCATGTTCCTACCCTGTGATATGCCAAACAGCTTTGCTCTTTCCAAACCCCTTCCTTGGGCCACCACTGCCCAGTTCAGAGCTCACACACCTGACGACCCCTCCAGCTCTGCACAGGCTGAAAGCCACCTATGCTCTGCCATCCCCCAGACAAACAGGGCTGTCTTTTTCCCTGCTCTCCTCTGGTTTTCCTCCAATTACTTGATATCTTTTTCAAAGTGTGATGCTCCAACCAAATATTGAAATGTAATTGAGGCTTTGCATGCCCTGACCAGTGCAAGGTAATAACTATACCTTAACATATAAGGCAACACATCCCAGAAGGCTCTACCACTGAGACACTAATATGTACACCATCCCACTGTCAAGTCACCATCAATTTGTGGTTACCTCTGTAAATTTTTTGCAGTTCTGCTACATAGCCAGTTTCTCTCCAGTTTGTATTTAAAAGGAAGGGAAAATAAATAAATGAGTAAGTATAGAGATTTAAGTGTTTCTTAATTAAATTCCAACTCCATAATTTCTGACCGTTTTTCAAACTTTCCAAGATTGTCTTGAATTGCTCTCTGGTCCTCTGGAGGGATAGCAGCCACTCTCCTCCTTTCCTCTGCCAGCCTCAAGAGTACAGTCACTACTTTATCGTTCGCACATCTCAAATGACTGAACAGCTCCCGTCCAAGGGAAACCCTCCCAGTTCTCCGCTTGATTTACGTTCTCAGTTTAAGAACAAACTATTGATAACTACGCTTTTGGAAAATTTTGTTCTCCTGGCATCTTACAGGGTGTCAGTGCAGACAACTGTAAGCAAGGCTGCGTGAGACCATGTCAGAGCATCACTGAATTTAAAATGCATCACAGCTCCAGCCTCCTGCATGTCTGCAGGGTGGTGACTCCTGGGAGAGGGGAATTGGGTTGACTGGACACAATCTGAGGTGAGGTTAGCAAACCCCTAGCGCCCTTTTGCATTTCTCTGCAGTAGTTCATCCCCAACCACAGTTGTGTCAGGAAGGGCTGAGAGCACCTTTGGCACTGGATCTGCAATGGCAGCTGGTCTGGTGACAAGCAGAAACACGTCAAGAGGGGGATCGGGGACCACGAGATGGGCTAGCTCTGAACTAAAGCAGTAGTGGAGAATATGAGAAAACTGGCAAGGACGCCAGGGGAAGGGAAGAGGGCTGGGATGGAGTCTGGGCTCTGAAAAACACGGAAATGAAGGAGAAATGGAGGAGTATCAATGGAGGAGCTGAAGCATCATGAGAGGGGATTAGGAGTTTAGACTTGGGACAGTGGAAATGAAGCTGAGTAAAACACCCCGCAGACAGTGGGAGCAGGAAAGAATCTTAAATGCAAATCCACATTTCACAAAGGATTTACCATTATCCAGCACCACTTTGAGAATTAAGTGTTTCCATCAGAAGTCTTGTCCCAGTGTACTAACACGACAGACAGCATGAGCCTTTCCAGATGTGGGAGCACGGATGGGCTTAGGGACCTGCGAAGCAAAATACTTTCCTATTCTCCCCAAACGGATGAACAGGACCTTTATAGAACATGTGAAAAATTATCAGTACTGAGAAAGCATCATTACGGGCAACAGACAACAGCATCCTGAAATCAGAACCTGTGTGTGAAAACACAAAAAGAGTTCTAGAAAGGTAAACACTTGAAGAGAGGGAATATAGATCACAGAGTAAAATCGGACCCTCAGGATGCACCCCCAATTTGTATTAAACTGGAGTTGTGAAGGATGAATAATGTCATAGTTTTTCATGAATGAGAGGTCTTTGTGGTGAAATTAAAAAATTGTAAAACTTCCACAGCTAAACAATAGCAAAGAACCATTATTGCAGGTCACTCGAGCTCAGCTGCTATTAAACAGAAACTTTGTGAAAAAATGATTGTTTCCACAGATACACCTTGGGATGTCCTGCAAATGATGCAGGCAGAGAAAAAGAAAAGAGAGCAAAAGAAGGGGCTGGATAGAGGAAAACACATCCCACGCAGACTAAGCAGAGTGTAAATTCACAAAAAGACCAGCTAGAGATCAGGACATCCATGGCTGTGAACCTCTAGTGAGAGAGATGCCTTCTTAAAGGAAAATCAAACTAATCGCAAAGCAGTAAGGGTAGACCAATATAGCTAACATTTTAAACACAAAAATCTGCATGTTCATGTGGCTTCCACATGTACCAAATGTGTCCATGTTTCTCCAAATACATGGTGTGCAAGCCACAGACTATTTATATTTCCTCTGACTGCCGGCATTGCATACGTGTCTTTTTAAGCAAACCATTATACAAACTAAACACAATTTCCCTGCATTACCTGCGGCCTGTGGTCTCATAAGGAATTTAAATCGCTGACCCACCCTAAGGGGGGAACATCTGCAGTGGACAGTCCATGCATGTTAGTTGCCCACCTACAGCAAACCAGAGTGAAGTATAATTTCCATCTGTCTTTTAAAAATACTGAATTTTGTGATGAAAATTTGTATTGAGGTAGTGCACGCCATATGGGGTTAAACCCTGGATTCATCTGTCCCAGTATCCATTTCTGATGGGGACCAGTAGCGGGTGCCTCAGGCAAGCACAAACCCTTCCCCACGCACAATAAGAATTTTAGCATCTACTCTACCAAAAGTTGTTTCTCTGGGCCCAGTTGTGTTCAGCAGACACCCAAGTTTTATCCTAATTGTGCGGGTATATCTCAGACTGGGACTGTTTTCAATAGAGTACATTTTCAAAATAATCCCAGACATTTGGCAGGGAAATTGCAAAAGCTGCTTGTAGGCTGTATGTAACTTTTAACACACAAAAGCAATTATTGCCTTCATTTAAATGGCTTTCCAAATGGATCCCGTTCATGTGCTGGCAAGTCAGAGAGCCTGAACTGAGTCTGCATTCAGGAATGTGAACTTTTGGACAGTGCTGGATCATGGGCTCTTACCTGAACTCCCAATCCTAGCTCCAGTGCAAATGAATAGCCCAGGCTGAGTGGAGGGCAGCCCTGGGCTGGGGAAGGCTAAAGGCAGGGACAGGGCAACATCACACAGATAAACTCTTTTTTTTGACACAGGCGTAACCAACTCCCACACCCTGTTACTGCTGCTACTGCTTTATTAAAATGCATAAAGCCGCCAGAAGGAAAGACACCAATAAATTCTTCTGTAAAAGCAGAAATGTTTTTTTCAAATGGCTCCCTTAACACTAATAATCACAGCTCTCTTATGTGTACTTGACTCTGGTTAACCTTTTTCTGGCACTTTTTAACTTCTCCAAGTCAGGTACTAATATGGAACTAATGTGGGGTTTATTTTCCCTATAGGAATAGCAGAAAGAGCACTGCACATTATAGTAATCACGCAAGCTCCTTCCAGAAACTGCAGGACTTTAGATCAAAGCATCCGCATTATGGCACAGGAAAAGAATTTAATAACAATTGTGGGACTAAGCATTTTTTTTAATGTTAAGGGGGTTTTATTGAATATTAATCCTATAAAATGCTCCTGAAAGTTGGCAGAAGGAAAACTGATGTCCCGAATAGTTACTGCGGCCTTCCACATTGCAGGGATGCAATTGCAGTGTAATCAGAATTCATCATGCCATTAGCAAAAGGACAACAGGAAAGGAGACACTTTCTCTCGCATCATGCTGCTTGAAACAACAAGAACTGTGAGAATGGAGCTCGTAATTGTTAACCTTAGCCAAGCACTTAAGTTTGCATGTTTTTTTGATTCAGAGCTTGCAATTTCTTTCAATACAACTCATACTCAATATTTGCACTTTCAATTTTACCTTCTATTAAAGATTTGCACTATATTTCATCTCCCAAGGGAACAGAGATGCTGGGAACATGTTTGCTGTGAAAATGAACAAGAGGTACCTGGAGTTTCCCCCTGCTATTTCTAACTGCTGGATATTTTCCTTTTTTTTTCCTGGAGGAGGTCACTCCAGCTCCCCACCACAGCTGCAATCGTGCTCCAGCCGCATTAATCCCTGCTCTGCTGAGCTGCTGGAGAAACAAGAATTCATCTGACACCAGCAGGGGAAAGACAGAAGGAAAAATTAAGAGGGGAAAAAATAAATGAATAAATAATTCAGGCAAAGGATGAATACTTGAACAAAGCAGTGCCTGTGCACAAGGGAACGTCAGGCTGTACTAGAATAGATAAGAGCACCAGCTGACAAAGGTGTACTTTACAAAAGCAAAGCTAGTTTACCTGTCTAGGGCACAGAGACAAGAGAGCTATCCCTGAGCATCACCTGGACACACACGCTCAGTGCCGCAGGCGAGACCTACTGCCACCTGAATGCGACACAGGTAAACCACCATGAAACCAAGAGGTGCCAAGCTCCAAGCACAGACCCTCTCACTGGCACATGCCTGAGAAAACCTTGCAAGGTTTGCTGCCAGCCAGTTCAGCTGCTACTGGATAGAGAGACACTTGGCACAACTTCTCCTTTTGCCGTCTAAGTGTCCAGTGGCCCCAGTCACCTCCTTTAGGATTTGCTGGGTAACTTACGAAACCCACCCCTGAGGCATGGGTAAAGGATCCACACCATGGAAAATACCCTGTGCTTTAACCTCCATTTCAAATAACCCTTTTCTCTCTTCTTCACAAGCTAAACTCTGAACAGGTGGTTTCATCACACTGCATACACCAAAACAAGCTAAGGAACGTAAAAAACCACTCCTGTAGTGCACAACACTGAAGAACAGGGCAGAACAGAGCCTCCACTCCCCACAGATACTCCACGCACTAGTACAGTGTCTGTTTTAAGACAGACTTGGTGTTAGTTTCTTGTACTGAGACGCCTCTAGGTTCTCCTTTACTGGAAAAGGAAACTCTTT
Organism: Burhinus oedicnemus; assembly: GCA_008921705.1. Lineage (NCBI taxonomy): Eukaryota > Metazoa > Chordata > Aves > Charadriiformes > Burhinidae > Burhinus > Burhinus oedicnemus. The sequence continues at coordinate 492,971 of VFFE01004873.1, forward strand.
CATTACATATCACAATATCAAGTTAAGTTAACAACTTGAAATGAAGCAAGTGCAGAAACTATGGTACCATCATCTCCACCTCATTGGTTCGGAGTTTGCTGGCACTTGGTGGAGACGTTTTCCCATCTGTTTATCATACAGACATCCTAAAACAACAAATGGGAGAATGATTGACCAAGTGCAATGCAAAAGATCAGTTGTTCCCCCATGGTCCCACACCAGGATCTGTGCCATGAAGGATATCGTCACCTGTGAGCTGCTGCAGCGGCACCTTTGAGCATCCCCGTCCCTGCTGCACTGATGCCCAAAAGTGATTTACCTGCCACGAGCATCAAGGCCGGGGCTGAGCAAAAACCATATTAATACATTTTGATATCTTAGTGTTTGTCAATGCAGTCTTGCAAGTTTATGAGCATTTGGCTTCATTTTACACCAAACAACTCAACACCACCCCGGTGCGGGCTGCCAGATGTGCACTGTTTACTTCTGCAGCCTTATCACTTGTGATGGGTCAAGTCAAACAGAAACCTCCTGGGGAGCCAGGACCACTCTCCCAGCTGCCCTGCACATGCTCCTCTGGGCAGTGCTCTCCAAATGGGTGGCCACCTTTGTGACGCATCTGGAAGATATTTTGGAGACAAGTTGGTGGTGCCGCCCAGCATCTGGGATGCAAAGTCATGGTCTAAACATCTTAGAGACCGAAGGTGTGAACTAGGTATGTGAGGATCCCAAGAGCTGCAAAGGTATTTTTCATTCATATCCACATAGAGATTTCTCAAGATAAAAATGTTAAGCTTGCATCTATGCAATACCAAAGAATATATGTGCCATCAGGTGCCCTCAGGAATCTCTGCATATTTGCCATTTGGGAACGGTGAGAACATCAAACGGTTGTGGACATCTTAGCAGCATACAGCATTTCACTGTACCACATACTCTGCCGTCACCTAACCTTGCTTTAAAACTCCCTAGCATCTGAGTTTTCTCCTGTCTTTGACAGACTTTTGTTTAGTCTTGATTTCATTATTGGTTGCTTTTTTCCTACTATTGCCTAAAAATTTTTTCTGTTAAATTCAGCCCCTCACCTTCGGTTTGTAAGATGGGCATCCTGCTGGATAACAGATCTTTCCATCGTTGCTCACAGCCATGGGCATTTTTGTATGCTGATGTGGCTGCTTAGTCACTGCTTAGCCAAGCTGCAAAAATTTACCTTTCTTAATCTCTTCTCATAAGTCAATTCTTCCAGGTCCCCAGTTCTCTTTGTTGTTTTTCTGTGAACTTGTTCCAGTTTGTTAACAGAAAGCCACTGACGTGGTGCCAGAGTGGAGCACCATTTCCCAGCTGCAGCCACAGGTCAGTATGGGGGTCACTATTATTTTCCTGCTCTTTACCATGATGGTTTAGTGCAGGCAGTCCAAATCTATACTGTTCATTTTTCCTATATGACACTGCAAACTCTTATCTAACTTGCTGTCTGTTATTACCCTGAAATGTCTCTTAGCATCACTACCGCTCAGGTTCTTTCCTGTTGAGTATACCTGTGATGGATTAGTACTTTCATACACAGGCAGCTATATCATCTGTATTTTTCAAGGCTGAATTTTGTTTTTTCCTTTCCTGCTTCTAACTTCTATAAATAACTTGGTATTATACCTATATAAAATCCCTCACTACTCATCATTCTCCAAAGTTAGTCTGATAATGTTTATTTCATCTCTCAAGTTATTAGAAGTTATTAAAGGAAATGCATAGAATTAATTCAGGACCAGCCACATGGCTGTAAATAACCCACCACCACAACATTAAACATTTTGCCTTTACCACTCTTCTAGTCTTTAGCCTTTTGTTGAGTTTTCCATTCGGTAGATAGAGCTTCCACCTGTACCACCAGAATTAACTTTTCAAACACAAGTCTATGAGAAGACAAGGAATGTTTTACACAAATCTGCCACAGGGAATCTACTGCCTTCCTCACACCCACTCCCTTTTGTAGGTGAAATGCTGGGAAGGACCTTTGAAGAATCCTATTACCTGTATTGCTAATAAGTCTGCAATTTTCAGTCTCAAGCATAGTTACGATTATCAGCTCCTGGGCCACCTTCTGAAGACTGAGTCGGCACTTTTGCCACTGTTGCTGTTGGGAATTGTTTGAAGGTGGGAAGGCAGATACAGGAAACATTGCTTTTCTCTTCTTGCCATATCTATTGCAATTACTTTATGATTTCTGTATCAGGCCCATCAAAAATACTGCAGTAGGACTCAGATTAGGTCAAAGCCCTTTACTACGAACCCCCTATCTATGGGGCTACTTGGAACCTGCCTCTCAGTTTTATCATGCCAGTATCTTTTTCCCCACTAGAGAGCACTTAAGAAGCTTCGAGATGCTGGTGAAAAGCTGATCACATAACAGTCCTCTATTTGTGGCTAAGCCTAGCAATCTCCACAAAATGACAGCCAGTTCAGGTGATATGCACACCCTTGGTCTGAGCCGTGCCTGTGGGTTTTGACCGGAACAGAAAGATGCCAGCACTTTTAACCCTCCAATTTCAGGCTGTGATAGTTCTTTATTATCTTATCATAAATCTTCCAAGAACTTCTCTTTTAAACATTCAAAGAGAAAACTTCAGAGCAAGCTAAAGGTAGGCATTTTATTGTAGGAAAAGAAAAATAATCCAAAAGGAGACTGCCATCTTGACAATCTGTTAAAAAAATCAAACCAAAAAATGCAAGGGAGAAATCTTGCCTGCATACCTGTTTTAATGTACCGTGCAGACCATCTGAGTTACATAAACAACAAAACCTCAAAAGCTGTCGACATCTGAGTATTTTAAAGTTGCTGTAAGGCAATTTTTTGGCAAGTGGTCATATAATTATTTGTTCTGGAGAGTCTGCATCCACTGCAGAAGTAGTGAACACAAGATTGGAGAAGTTTTGCCTGAACATGGAGCAGAAGAAAGTGAATGGTCTCTGTTTCCTAGCAGTCTGTCCTAACTTGGGCTCAACTACAAGAAATCGCTATTTTTCAGAAATAAACTTTAGTCTTATGACAGGTAGCTAAAGGGAAAAACTGTTAACTATTGCCCTTTTCATAAGACCTTTGGAGATGCCCATTCCCAGGCTACTGAACATCTTGAAGAGAGGATGAGGCTCTTAGACTGGAGAGTCCTGTGAGCAGACCCTGGAGACAGGCAAGGGCAAGCCTCCACACCTATTTGCCACCATGGAACATCAACTCCAAACTGCCTTTTCCAATGAGAGCTCCAGACCAACTGGATCAACATATGTATGTTATGGGGAGGGAAAAGAAGCAGGAATCAATACAGTTTTAGGTGTTTTGAGACGTAGATCACTGACAGAAGGCAGATGTCAAAGACTGGGCTGGCCAGACTAAGGACAGCAAGGAGGATTGTGTTAGGCATACCAGGACCAAAAGAAATTCCAAGAACTAGTTTATTATTCGATGGAGATGATTATATTATTAAAAAGGATACAGACAGGGCAGAACTAGTCAATAAACATTTTGTTAGGAAAGACACAGACAGCATACTCAAATCAGATGAAGACAATGAATTAGTCTGAGTCTATTTCTAGCCAAGGGGCGTATTAAACAATCTAAAATCTGATGGCCTCCGGATGTCTTGTGCTACTATGTCATAAAAGAGTTGCCAGGAGAGATCACTAATCTGTCAATATGAACTGAAAAAAGTTAACATACCAGGGAAATTGCAGAACACTGGAAGAGCGTGAAGATTATACCCATACTCACACAGAGCAAGCAAGACTTGTAACTATAGGTTACTTAACCTGACATCAATCCTCAGCAGAAAGTAATGGAAGTTAATACAGAGTTTGATCAATAAAATATTAGAGGATGGGAATAAAATTAACTTGAGTCACAAATGTTTTGCACAGAGTCTTGTTGAGCAAACATTGATTTTTTTTTTCAGTTTCATAGTGTTGTTTGAATTGACTAATTCTGATTCAGAGCCTTTGGACAAATAGGGCTGCTTCATGCAGCAAACCCCTCTCAGGGCTTTCCCTGCCCCAGCTCCACAGCAGGTGACTGTCCCCAGTGGAGGGGCAGAGATATGGGCCACCAGGCAGCACACAGGCATTATCACATCCCAACTAGACCCTTGCTACTGCAGTAAGCTACTTCACGTTGGTTTGAGCGCAACAAACCCCATCCTTCAACTTGGGGTGATCTTCTCAAGTAGACCTCGGAGTACTGGGTGACACCACTGATAGAAACACATGGCAAAACATAAGAAAATCCGAGTATTATTACATAGCGTTGGCGTGCGAGTCCATTTTATCTTATCAGTTCTTGTAGCCCAAGCAAGATGACTAAGGGCAGTAGGAAAACCACCCCCCCACCCCCCCAAAGTGAGTGTGTGCTGGTGAAGGCACTCCTTACAGCCACCACCATTGCATCTGCTGCCCCTTGGACGAGAAACGCTTCACAAGCAATTCTGCAGAGAAAATAAGAAAGCTGAACGGAAGTTTGGCCTCGATCCACTGAAAGCAGGAGATCATCTGTAAGTGTTACAAGGTGTTCCCATCCTACGTTATGGCTGGACTCCAAATTGTGCAGAAGCTGAAATAATGGCTTTTATTAAAGGAGATTGAGGCTGGCCCTTGGCTAGCTTCTGCGTGAGCTTCCTGAGGAACAGAGGCTTTACGCTCACTCATAGGAGAGTGGAGCTGATGTATCCAGAGAGTTTAGTTTCCAGTTGCTCAGGTAAACACAACTTCAGGCTAATTTTTATTAGTTAACTAAGTTCTCCATGCACAGATTTACAACACATGTGACCAACTCAAAATTTTAATTACAAGCAGAGAATGATTAAGCTGCTTATTTAAAAGGAAAGACAGAGCTAGTCTGGTGGCCTTCTGGTAGCACTCCATAACATGACAGAGAGGTCTGGGCTGGCACTCTGCTTTCCAGCAGTTTCGCTTATGGGGCCAGCAGATGAAGTATAATCATCTGCTGGAAGGGCTCCAATACTCGTCTGGGCCTCCAAAACCATTATTGCCTGAAAAACAGCGAAAGCTGGGAGGAAGCCAAGGTCTCTGCAAACACCAAGTGCTGGGTACCATGGCTTGCCTTACCCCTTCCCAGAGGGGAGAAAAGAGTCGGCAAGGGTTGAGTTTTGGGGTGGGTTTTGCGTGTTTTCTTTTAGAAGAGGCAGAGCATTTTCTGATGCTGCAAGGTCATAAAGTCATTTAAACCATGGCACTTTTGTTGCATCGGCTCAAACATCAGTGGTCTACTTGTAAACTATTTAAGTGTCATATACAGACAAATTTAGGGAAATGCTACACAGTGCAATGTAGGAAGCAGGGCAGGCTGGGTTTTCTATGAAGTTAACTACAAAACACTGCTGCAAACTTGCCATAGTACAGTTACGGTGCTACCACACACAGTCACAGAGCACAATTAAAGACTAATTGCTGAAGTGCAAAAGGGCACTGGACACTCCTTTTACATGGGTCCTAAAGGGGAAAGACTAGGATCCAGCTCCTGAAAGATCTGGTGTCAGCCCCACAGGTGAGGTGGGAACCTCCTCCACCTCCAGCACATCCCTGACAAGTCCCTTACTCTGTGGATACCTCTGCAATCTCCACCGCTTCACCCATCCACTCCACTGCCAGCCTGATGCAGGACACCCACCAGCAAACATGCGCAAAACCCACAAGATAACAGGATCCAGCAATCGTAAGATTCAACTTCAAAGACATTAAAAGACATAACATTTTATTTGCCTTCCGCTTTTTAACTTTTGGGGTCCACTCAGGTAATGCTTTCAAATTTTTAATTAAAAATAAAAGCAAGGCTGCTTCTGCAGTCATTTCTCTTTGAAGTTGGACATTTAAGTATAATATCTGTTACCTGAAGACTTTGCTAAAGCTACGAGTTTAGGGAAACTCTGCCCAAAACATATGTCTCAGCAGATCTGGACACTTATTTTGGTTTGATCTACTTTTATTTTGCCTAAAACTGTTCCTGTACATTCTTTCAGCAATTTAAAAGTCATTTTGAATTCCATGCAGTTTTTCTTTTTGCATTTTAAATTTAAATTTAATGCATGCTTTTTATATCATCACGACAAATTGCCTCCTTTTCAATCCAGTAATAACCACCTCCTTGCTCAGCACCTTCTCCCTGTCACTGCAATAGTTAACAGCGGTCCAGATATACCACTTAAGGAGATAGTTTCATTAACACCTAGGAGAACAGCAGGGCCAGTGGCTCTGCTCTCATAACGCCTTTGCTGCCAGGTGAGGATTCATGCGGGGCACACATGAGCTCCGCACACCTCGACAAAGCCCCTGCAATTCGCACGGTGCCTTCTCCAGGCGAGGCAGCGCTCGCAGCCAGCCTCGCACGTTTGTGAAAGCAAGTACAAGCCTCCAGTCTTTATGTTTCCTCTTAACCACAAAAGCATACTTACATCCTACATTACTCCGTGTAATGGGATCCATCATCAAAATACTCTTTCTACTGGAGGACTGTTATGTTTCATTGCTGAAAGAACTAAAACTTTTGAAGCCTCTCCTTAATTTTCAATGAAAAGCATTTGGTTCCAGGGTGACAGACGAGGCTCTTAAGAGCTGTTACCACCTCGGGTAATTATAAAATGACGGAATGGGGGGCGGGGGGGGAAGAGAGCAAGTGCCAGATTAACACTCTGTGTTTGTGCAGGGCTACAAAGGCGCTTCCACGGGTGCCTGCGCTGAGAGCTCAGTTATAACAGCTTCCAGTTGGAAAAATTGAAGGAGGATGGAAGTGAGGAAAGAAGAAATTGCAATTAAAAACTGAAACAAATTCCCAAATAACATATGAACTGGAAGACTACAAAATACTTTCAGGGGAAAAAAAGGAAAAAAACAAACAAACAAACAAGGAAAAGAGTGGCTTTTGTTGCAAACCAAAACCAGCCCAGGTTTGAAAGAAGAGTCAAAAAAAAACTCTTGTGCAAGATTGGGGCTGGCTCACGCCCGAGGAGCTGGAGGAGGTTTGTCCTCTCCCCAGGAAGCAGGTAAATCTCAGCAAATTGGAATTTCATTTTGACACTTCAATTAATGTACTCTACATTAAGTATAACTGGGAAAAAAAATCAAAGCGAGACAAAACAAGGCAAACAGGCTGAACAAAGCCCTGTGAAATTAAACTATTCCAGTAGTAATAATTAGCTCTTCCATATGGTGAAACTGAATATTATAACCAATGCAGATAGACCATAAAAGAAACATACAGACTAGATGCGCAAAAAAGCATTTTGCCTTGGTAAGAGATAAAATGAAGTAGCTCTTAGTGAGGACAGCTGAACACCGAGGTGGGAATCACGGAATGCATGATTAAATAGGGCAAAAGTAGGAGACAAGGGGCATCACCAAGGTACAGTAGCCTTTAACCTTTGATACCCTGGCCCTTAAATCTAAATTAAAACAGAATAAAATACAAGATTACTAGCCTATAGGTCCACATAATAAATTCCTCCCAGATTTTGCCTACTGCCAGCAAAGCATTTACAGTGCTACATGGGGAAAAGCTAGGAAAACATCTATTTTGAGTGGCCACGTTCACTGCCAGCCACCAGCGTCCAGCTGCACTCACCCATTTCAGACCAGGCCAGAGAGTAAAGGTACTGCTCAACTAGGGGGGGAATAATGGCAAATAAAGGGCGCTTTAATAAAACAGCAGCATAATACAGGACTCTGTCCTCTTTATTTTTTAATAGAACCCTTTCACGATATGGAACTAATTATCGCCATCTGCCGTCCCCATACTTATATTTCCTCTCTCACAGCTCATTCTTCAAAAACTCAGTAGCTTCCTCCCTTTACATTTGTAAATGCTGTTGACTATGGATAAAATCCATGTTTACTTTGTATTCAGGGCCCATAGGAAAGCTTGTTTTAATCATCAACAGATGTTACATTCTGCTCTGCTGTGCTTGGCACACAACTTCAGAGGGAAATAAAAGAAAAATCTTTATTTTAAATTTAAATTGTAGATTGTTACAGACTAAATAAAATGCCAAATTGTTATTGGAAACAACATGGCCACTGTAATAACTATAGCTGACATTTACTTTTTACAATTATAATTTTTTTTCTGGTGCTGTTTAACACAAGATGGTTTCCACGTTTTGCAAAGGATTTCTTTTTTCCTTTTCTCTGAAATGATTTGCAATCAAGCCACAGACATTTGTAATTTATTTTTATTTAATACTTTCCTACGAGTTTATGAAATACTGGGATTATTATGCTATATACAGTAGATAGTTTTTGAATATGTACTCTCCCTCCGGACTCATATTTCAATACACATTATCCCCTTGAACTCATTTATAAACACCCATTATTCCCACAGACCCCGCTATAAACATGTAATATCTCTGTGGACTGTTTCAGCCTTATGGTCCTTTTTATCTCTGGCTTCTTTCCTATTTATATTCATCTTTGATGTTTGAACACGCACTCCCCACGCCATTTTTGTGTACCCGGGGGATGCGGGTGCCCTCCCGCGGTGACGGGAGCAGTACCCTGCAGGTACAGCCACAGCTTTGCTGTTACTTATTTTCCAGCTGCTGGAAAAACTGAGCTGGCGACAGAGGCTGGCTCCGGCACCTGCTGCACGTGTGTTGATTGTGGCATCCTGACATTCCCTGCTGATGTGATCAACCGTTTCTTTTTTGGCCACTGGTGCGAGCAGTAAGAATATGATCTCCAAGCCTCCATCACCAAGTATTCATCGCACACCCGTCTCTTCTCAGCTACAGCTTGGCCCCACATACAGTTACCAAATTGGTGCTTTCTTTGAGTGATAATTTCTCATTTTGATTTTATTTCTACACTACTGAAGAACCTACTTTGTGAAATTATTTATATGTTTAGTATAGCTCAGAAGTAAAATGGAATAAAATGTTTGAGCAGAAAAAAATGAAAGATTAGGCATGATAGCTCTTCACTGTACCTGACTACCAAGAGCAACTGGGAGTGCTCATTCTTCTAACATGTTTTGCCAGACTTTGCCAGGTGTCGAATATTTTAATATTTCCAGCAGCAGATAGTATTTGTCCACTTTACTCCTATGGTAACAAAATACACAAAACCAAAAATCATCACCAAAACCAAAAATCAATGAGTCTCCAGAAGACCACAACATCCCAGTCTGGATACAGCAAAGGGATGTCTTAGAAGCAAACAAAAGGTAAGGGACATATACTGTCATTTATAATTAAGGCTCATATATTTTTTATGGGACAAAACCTCAGTACTTGGAACATAAGAGGCATCCCACACAGCCAGAGTGAATTTCAAGGGGAGTGGTGCCTTAAATTCCTAGTCTTAAGAAGGAGACATTTCTCAATTACTGCAGCATCCTCTTCTCTGTCCTTGACAAATGCATTCTTGTTCTGTTCACAGCCTGTCTGGAGTGTTACTGCAAAGATAATTTCCCCATCCATCACCTGGAGCGTATCACGCATCTCCACAGCCCTCCATTAACCACCTCTTCTTCCCTCCTCAGACACAAGCTCCTCTTCACTTTTGTGGCTCTTCACAACTTCTCCCCATTTTACTGAACATCTTCTGAGCAGCATGCCGGGACTGCCTCCTGCCTCCAGCCAGCGTGAGCTGCCCCCTTCTGCTCCCTGCCTGCCAGCTTTCCAAATACGTTTGCGCTTTCTCCCATCCTGCTTTTCAAAACTGAGATTCTACTACTAACACTGGCTGCAAGGGCAACACACAAGTCTGCCAAACCCCAAACCCCTACCCAGAACTCAGCACAGCCACAGGTACTCGTGCACCTCAGCTCTTGTACAGTCTGTTCACTCCAGGCATAATCCTGCTTGTGCGCAGGCTGAAGATGTTGAATTACCAGCAGTGCAAAAGCAAACCATCGAGATCACTTTAAAGTCACAAGTCAGTTTTGTCTAAAATCATTTAAATGTCTAAAACTCATACAAATCAACATGAAAGGGCCAGCATCCAGATTTATCCCCAGCGCTCTGTCAGCTTGAACTGCACCGTGCATCTCTCGCATTGAGGAGCTATTGTGAGGGCAGTAGCAATGTCCTTCCACTGAACTTCCTTCAGTTTCTATAATCCTCCAAAGCCCATCATATTGCACCCAAAGCTTTCATTAAATCAACGAGAGGGACAGCCTTGCTTTTTGTGCCCTCTCAACTTACCAAGCTCATCTCATGCTGCCTCAAACCTGCACGTGCACCAGAAAGGTTGCAAGAGTGCCTACAGTGAAACAAAGGGGCACATGCTCCCACCATCAGTTCCCTCTCCAGATTGAAATCACGTGCACACAGGAATGCAAGTGCATAACAATATTGACAAGATGATATAATTTTAGATAGTTGCATGATTTCATGCCTAAAGACAGTTTAGACACAAGCTTTCTGCATCTGTGAGTTTATGCATGAGAGTATCCAGGAGTTTTTAGAGCAAATCAAGATGGGAGCAGAAGGAAGCTGTGCTGTACCTGGACTGATATGGTGAACACCATTGTAGGCTTAGGAAGGATGCAGATGTGGGCTTTTATATCTAAGATAATGCATTTATAAAAATGCAACAATGCACACGCAATTACTTAGTCGGATGTTGCACACATTTGTGTCAATATTAACCACAAACAAGTTTAAAAAATTCTTCTTAGGAAATTTTGAGATCTAAAAAAGAAATCTCAGGAGGAAATAAATCCTTTTCTTTTAAAAATTGCAAACTACAGCACAATGCAAACCAGCTTGGAAAGCAGCAGACTTCTATTTTACATCACTAGTGAATACTGTTATGAATTAACAGCTCGTTAAGAAAAAAAACCTTTGAAATCCATGAATCTCAAAAGAAAGTCAGAGAAACTGTCATCTGCAATTTCCAGTGTGTGAATAAATCTAAAAAGATGTCAACGAACAGAGTTCTTACCGAGAGCCAAACAAACAGGTGTCTCCTGGCCTCCTGACCTTGACATCAACAGCACAATAAAACTCTTCCCATTTTGGGACAAAACTATTTGGTACCAGTACGTGGAATAATACCTGCTTCTTAAAATACAGAAACACATACAACAAATGCCTCTTAAAGTCCCAGAAGAAAGAGAGACTTGCACTGTGAAGTATTCCCCCTAGAAATTCTGTAAATCATACCAAGATTTTACTTGTCCTGGAACAGGTTTAAAAATCTGTTTGTGGTTTCTCATACAATTTTAAAATGTATCTGGTCAGTTCATAAATGAAAGAATCCTTCCAATTCCATTGTAAAGATCTCTGTCCATGTTATTTTAAACAGCCTTAAATTGGAGACAAATTTGCTCTGAAAACTCAATTATTTTTACAGTTTTAAAAAAATTGTATTCTTTATTATTTTTATCACATTCAATTGATCTGTAAATTAAAGTGTCATTACTTCATCCATTCATTCCTTCCTATCAGGTCTGGCCATGCTGTCAGCGCAAAGGCAGTGCTATCACAGCCTCTGGTTATTTTCTGCTCTATGAACCTCAGCATTTCCAGTGTGAGATCTTTGGGTAGCTGAAATCACCACCAGCTTCTCCTGTTTACTTCAATGAGCCTGGTCTCGCCTCAGTGCCAGCAAGGACCAGGCTGGGGCTGAAACGAGGAGCTGAACAGCAATGCTGGAGGTAGGCTTGAAAGGGGGAGACAAAGGGACAGGAAGAAAAAGATGCATTCAGCGCAGCACTAGAGAGAAAGAGTTAATATTGCATTTAACATACGCAAATGTGCATTCCGCTTTAGGCTTTAATTTGACTATTTAAATAAATGTGTTCATGCAGGAGGACCTGTGCAGGTTAAACACGGAAGGCACATCAGCAGGATGCAAACGAGCAGAACCTGGGTTCTGATCCACACAGGGTTATCATGGGGGGGGGGGGGGGGGAATGCAACCACCAAAAAAACAGAATATGAAAAGAAAAATATCTGAACAAAATACAAATAGCTAGATCCTCTGTCACAAAAAACATACCTTTCGTTATGCGGGTTTGTGTGCTTAAAATATAATCACATACAAAAGGAAAGGAACTGGAAAGTAAATGGTAAAATCTGAAAAAGAAGAGGAGAGGAAATAAATATAAGCAAAGGTAGAGGAAAAAAATACAAGCAAGCAAAGCGAAGAGAATACCTGAATAAGTTGTCTTCAACTAAGAGAAAACACCAACATATACGATAAATGTTCCTGCAAATTTTTTTATACGTATTAAAGAACATGAAGGGTATTTGTTAGTTTTCAAATTTAATGGAGAAACATATTACCATAACATCTGTACATGTGAGGAGAGGACAGCGTGGTGTGAAGGTGAGAGTGTGCTGTAGCAAGTCCACAAACATGCAGTGACAACTGCCCCACCACGGCAGCCGTGCACAAAGCCCCACCACTACAGTGTCTTCTACTGGTCCCCCATTGTTTCTCCTCTGCCCTTGGGACTTGCACAGCTGTATTACATCCAGCAACATAGACAGGATAACCCAAGTCCTAAACATCTGACAACTCCAAGAACCACAGGAGAGATGCAATGACAAGCCTTTTGCTGATCCCATTATCACCAGTCATCCATGGAAACAGAGATCTCCCATTTCACCCAAAATGAACCGTCCCATCAGCATGTTGGCCAAGATGGTTACTGCCTTGTAGATCCCAAATGGAAGTGTGTCCCAAAGCAAAGGTATTTTGGTGAGACCTTCTTGTGGAAAGTAAGTATGCTGAAGATGAAAAGACATGACTCATTTCTCCTCATGAACAACAGAAATTAGGTCGACTAGCATCACCACCCCTGATGGAGATTTGCATCCTGCTTTCTGGGCATCTGTGAAAATGTATCTAATGTAGTAATTTCTCAGCAGGTGAATCTTGTTTACAGGACCAGACTGATGCAGATCTTGTGTGGAAGAGACAAAGCTCTATGGTGTTTATCATCGTTACAGAACTCTGGGCACAATATGTAATCATTTTATGATAAAAATAAATAGGTCAGGTGTTACCCTGAATAAAAATCTCTGCTCATGCAGATGGTCACCCACATTTAATTTCCTTGACTACCTCTCCATCCATCCATCAATTCCTCTGCACTTGAAATATAAAGTCAATTTGGAAAGCTATTCCAAGATAACCTTCAAAGTAATTTCCAAAAGGTATGCCTCTGATTGAGAATGACAGTCCAGTCACTCTTTGGTGTTATATCTCTGTGACCATAATTCATTGTATTCACTCTGTATTGCATCATATTTCAGCAAGAGGAATATTTTTTAACAGTATGTGTTAGCATGCAGTTTATTAAAATGAAGAACCCTTTATCTCCTTTGTCACTTCTCTCAGTTCCTTGCAGTTTATCCCGTCATTGCTCTCTATCATTAAACTAATACAACGTGCAGACATAGACGTGGTAAATACCAAATAATAAAACAGACAATGTTAGTGTTGTGACATTCACAAAAGGCAACAAAATTAAAGCTAGGATTGTCACTTCAGCCTTGCATAACACCACGTTTGACACAGGGTTCCACGATCCCATAAAGCACAGAAGATTTCAGAGAGGAATGGATAGGGACAGGCAAAAAGGAAGAAACATCAAGGGTTTATATATATATATATATTTCTTCTGACAGCTCATTGCATTATCATTTATTTTCTATACTTTGGATCATCACTGAAGAAATTCCACGTTAAGACAATGCACAGTGATGGAATAAAACGTCATATCAAAACTAATGGATGGTAGGACTGCTGAATTATTCAAGAAACAGGAAATAATTAGAGGTTGTGCTTATTCAGAAACAAAAGTGTCTTGTTAATTCATAGGACTCGGGATAGTGTGATGATTTGATCTGACACTTTGCATAATACAGGCCACTGGAATTTTCTGTATTACTTCCAGTTTAAAGATCAATAGTCGCACCTGAACTGCAGCTTTTGGAAAATCATCCAGTCTTGATTTTAAAATATCCACCATAATGGCCATTAAGCTGTTCTAGTGATTAATCAGCTTGCCTGATTAACACGTACACTGTTTCTAGTCAAATTTTTGTCTACCTTTAATTTAATTCACTAAATATCATTACACTTTTTTTCAGCTAGTTCTAAGAACTCTCTAGTCTCAAATTTCTTTTGCCTGTGTAAGCACTTATTGACCGTGTTCAAGTCACCTCTTCAGTGCCTTTTTGATAACAGAAGAGGCTTGATTTTATTTTTTCTTATCTGTCATCATAAGATAAATTTTCCACTTACTTGATCACTCTCATGGATTTCCACTGCATCTGTTTCAGCGCCCTTCTCCAAGTGTTAGCCCAAGAAATGGACAATACTCCAGAGGCATTTGCAGTGGCAAAGAGAGATCATACAACCCCTAATCCTACATAGCGTTCTCCAGGCCCTCGTGAAAGGGCTGCACCAGCAGATTTCTCTGTAGTCATGCTAAAAGTAAAAACCTACTCAGTCAAAGAGAAAACAGTCTCCACCACACACATGTCATACTGATCAGACAATTATTTTAAACTTTATTACGGTCATGCAAATGACCTTAAATGGAAGCGTATTTCTATTAATTCACAGGTCACTAAGATGACACATTATAATAGCTTCCAAAACAAGTGGTATTTCTCAAACTGGAAAGGAGATACATGCACAGTGTCAAATGAAAAGTTGAGTAATAGCTTATCTAGAATTTGTCCCATCCTCTCTTTGCATATACAGGCAGAAGAGCAATATGTCTTAGAAAAACAGAAAATATTGCAGACTGGGAAAGCTAGGCATCCTTTACACGTTCAAGTGCTGCTACTCCTTGCACAGCACAGAAATACTGTGAATTCGCAGAGACAATCCAACTCCTGTCTTGCCCTGAGAGGCACTTCATGGAGAGCAGACAGGCACTCCTGGCCTTACAGCTCATCATATATCTACAAGCATCCCCAGAAGAAAAACACGGCATTTCTCAGCATTCCCATGCCACGTCAGCATCCTGCAGGTGACCATGCACCGAGTGTTGCTGGCAGCTACCTCCTGCAGTGTGCAGCGGATGGGGCCACTCCTCCGTGACCATGGGGCATGACAATGCATGACAGACCCCAGATGCAGAAAAAAGTGTGAGATGGTACCTACTGCTGACATCGTGTGAAGGTATCCATGAATAAGGGGAAATAAATCAAGAACCCTTGAAAGAAAAATTTGTTCTTATCCAGGACTGTCCACCTTCTTGATAAACGGTGTTCAGATTACACTATCCTAGTTAGTATAAGGTCCAGACAGCAAATAGGCTTTTTTATCATAGATGGTGGTGACACAAAGCTGGTGACCACTCACTGTGCAGCCCTGCCCCAAGCTGCGACCTCAATCCATCTGATGTTTCAGTGCAATGTAATTTTCCAGAACATTAAAACCACCAAGACCACAAAAATATTGCAAGTTATATTCTACATTTAAAATACTTTAGTTGCTCCAATTGGATCCAAGCAAATTAAGCTGTAATTAATTTATCTCCTGCATAACCCTATGCCTTGATGAGACCTTTATGTTTCATATTTGAAGCAGAGGAAAAAAACAAAAATAAAAGTCATAACCATGAGAAGGAAACTGGTGAATCTCAGGAACTTTTACTGCAGAAAAAGTATCCTTTGCTGCTGGGACGCACATGTTTTGCTGCATCAGGCTTTACTAATTTTTTATTCTAAGTAAAGAAAAATGGCTTCATTTAAATAACATACAAACAACAGAAGTAAGTCACAAGTTTCACTTTGGATGCTGTATGCTTTTCTGCATTTGCACAGGACAGGCTAGGGTGACCAAATCAGACCCTGAACTCTTGGATGTTTCTCTTAGCTGTGATTACAAGTTCCTTCTAAAGCTGTGAGGGGTCCTCGCGAGCTGCCGGCATGCAGAAGCAAACCCACACAGGCACTTTCTTGCACAGAAATAGAAAGACGGTCCTTCAGTCCTTCCACATCCTCCAACACTGAGGACCCTCTCCTTCAAACACACACACAATGAAATAGCACAGGGACCCCATGAAAGTGGACAGCTGTAGATGTACACACTGATGACATCTTATGAACCTATGGTCACCAAACAGATGCTCTTTTACCCCAAAGGACAGCCCATGTGTACGTACCTGCACAGCGTGAAAGGCTGCAGGCAGTGTCCCATAACCCCAGCTGCCCACGGACTGATCATGGTCAAAGTCTTGTTTCTGCAAGTCCCCATCAGTGGTATCAATAGCACATGCAGGCACTGGAGGAGCTGTGGAGACTCCCAGGATTAACTAAAGAGGAAACTATCACAATACAAGAAATTTTCAGCTATTATTTTTAATTTTTCAGAAGAGCCATATGCTTTTAAAGTGCATTTCAACAAAAGGCAGTATCTTTTATTTTTATAAATAGACAACTTTGAAATGTATTCTCTTTAAAAATTATACCATTTCTTCACATCTTAATTAATGCCAAAACTTTATTTTTTTTCTCAGTAGTGTATTAGAAAGCTGCTATTAATGTAATTTAATTTTTGTAAGGAGCAGCATTTGTTTTCTATTTTAAAAAAAAAATAGGTGGTTCTGAAATCCTGGCCTGTCAACATCACTTAAAACATTCCTATTCCATGCCTCCACGTAATAAATTAAATCAGTGTTTTAATTGTGCCCATGCTTTGTGGTTCCTGGCAGTACAAAAAGATCTTCTGTGAATGCACGTCCCAAAAAATCCTACCAAGTGATTAATTACTAGTCTGGAAGATATAAATATGCTTTTCAGTAAAGACAGTATGGACTGCTGGAAGCTTTGGCCTTATATATCTCTGTAGATCTCTTTCACCCAGCAGACATCATCTTAATTCAAACAAGATCCCAGCTTCAGTATTTACTGGCAGTACAAAGACCATTCTCTGCCCATTTGCCCTATTTAATTAATACAAGGTACATATATTCGAAATTGAGGAATGCGAGATGTTTATTTATATTTTCGATTTCTCCAAGTTTTCCTCATCCTTAAATAAGCCATCCAACATGGTATCTTCAGTCCTGAATGTTCTGGACAACATAGGTCCTCCAGAATAATGTTTTTATTAACATCTGAGTAAAGAACAGCCAAGCTGTCAGTCCCAGCCCTATATATTACTTTCCTCCTTGTGACTCTGTGCTGTCACAGCTGGTGGCTTTGCTCTCTCCTTAAACCCTTCTTCTGCTCCAAATCAATTCTGGGACAACCCAGTGATATTTGCAGTCTGTTTGCAGCTTGTCATACAATAAATGTACAAGGAGAGGAATTTTATTTTCTTTCCCACCAGAACACCATCAAAATTAAAACTTAAGCTATTTCACCTACATGTCTGGAGCAAGTCAGTGCCACCCTGGCTGACCAGTGGGGTACAGCTGGAGCTCCAGCAGGAGCTTCCATCACATCAGGGGGAACATCTCCCAGCGGGGTGAGGAGCAACAGGCTCAGTAGATAATTCAGATAATTCAGTAGAAGGAAAACTAATCAAAAACAGCAGTGAGTTGAAAGGACCTGGAACCAGCAATGCAATATTGATCTTCTCACAGTCAGGTCACCAACACAAGCCAAAGCAACGTAAGTGGAGATTACTGCTTAATGGCCTGAAAGAGGGGATTGATGGATCATAATCTAGCTCTTTATGATAAGGAACACAATTTATTTCACTACAAGCAAGAGCATCACAAACAAAGACTAACTCCATCTTTACCCTTTGAAAAGGTCTGTCCATAGTCAAGGAACAGACTGAGATATGAAAGAGAAACGTGTGCCTGTTTTGAGGATAGAAGACAAGTTTTGCAATTCTCTGAGCACCAAAATTCACTGAAATCACTGGTGCCATTGTGATTGCTCATTAACAATACACATCTTCCAGCTGACATTTTTCATTTGGACCTTGTGAAAACTACAAATCAAACATACATAAGAAGGTAGCCAACTTCAGCTGAGGAAAGGTCTTTAAAAAACAAGAAAGAAAATAAACCTTTGGTAAAATAATTGCTTCTACTGTTATTTTTTTTTTTTTTTGCTATTGCTTCAAAAACAATTTCTCTTTCTTTCTTGTTCATCTATCTGGTGTCCTGCTGTTGCGCAGATGAAAGGTCCAGTCTTTTTAAAATTTCATGCAGGGCTCTTTAGAACATCTCAGTTTTAAATGCCCATGGCAAAGACAACAAATGTAACAGTAAATGGAAAGCAGATGAAAAATCCTGTTTATATACTTCATAAAGGTAGTGCGTGCAACAGAAGGTATATTTTCACACGCAAGCATAGCGGCAATAACCATTCTTAAAATCACTGAACCACATAACTTACATTCACCGAAGTACTGACCACAACTCAGCATCCCAAAAGCTATCTGTAACTTATCAAGCCTAGGTACCATACAATTATATTACCTTGTAAGAAAAGTTTTCTTCTCCTTCTACCCTCAAAGTAGAGATTCTTCCAGTATTGCACAAGTCTGACCTTAACGACAGAGGACGCATACTTGTGGCCGCTTTAAGGGGTGCAAAGTAATGACCTTGGTGGAATAAAAGCACAAGTTGTGCAATACAGATGTTCCAGCACAGCCACAGGCATCGACATGGACCACACACGTCTTATCACCTACCACCCATCAGGTCCTTCTTGCTCTTTGCAGCACTCATCTCACGTGCTTCCCTGCACATTTGGAGAGGTTCCTGTAGAGATACACACACATTGATTCAGGTGGTCTGGATTTATACACAGACCACTAAAATGAAGCTGTTTCCAAACTTTCCAAAAAGGGTCTCATTTCCTTTTTCTGGAAATGGAGCATATTCCTATTAGGAAGATGAGTAGATTTCACTGACATTTCCTTCAGATGATTTTGTCACTCACAAATAGCATGTTTTTACCAAATTCAAGACAACAGGGCTTCACCACCTATTTTAAGTTTCTACAGCTTGTGAGCCAGTGTGGTAACCACCACCATCTAAGGCAGCAACATTCAAGTCCGACAGGTTTGAGTGGTTTTGTAGTATCTTTTTGTATCTAATAAGCCTAAGGTATCTTACCAGAACGGTCACTGAATTCAAAACCAGAAGCCAAAACATCTGTTTCCTATATCTCTGCTATTGCTGCTCTTATTTACAATGTTCACAACTCTTAGCACTCTCAAGGATATATTTTTTAGCTCACTATGGATTTGAAGCACAAGTGTCACATCTACAGTGCCAAAGCACTTCGGGAGGAACCAGTGGACTCCCTGCCTGCAAAGACCGGGGACATGTACAATTAAAAAATAAATAGATAAAAAAATCAGAGGAACCAGTTGCCAAACCTTGAGACACTTCAGGAAGGACAGAAATTTATAGACCATTCTTCAGAAATCTGTCCTGATACCTAATCGTATTTGCACTCCAGATCTGGTGATACAAACTTCAATAGAAAACTGGAATGTGGGTAAAATACTGGAGGTGTTTTTGCAGGTTCAATAAAAATAGTCTAGTATTTCTAATTATAAAAAACCTTGAACTTATTGCATTGAGAGTGCAAAACAGTGAAGACTGTGACAAGAGAAAAACCCCTAAGCATAACAGAAACAAGCCCCAGGTGGGTGAGCAGCACATCTCTTCTGAAATAGCACAAGCACTCCTAAACACAGAGGATATTTGAAGTGCTGTTAATAATATTGGTTATAATACACTAAATACAGACGCAAGAAAGACAGATGACAGGATCTTCCCCTTTAGGAATAGGGTAGTTTTAGCTGTGTAAACTCATTATGAGTGGAGTTATGTTTTGTACATTAAAAATGAAAAGAACAAACAACTGTATCAAAGTGGGCGAGCCTGAAGGTTTAGACTCTCAGCATCCTGAAACAGAAAACGTTACCCTGCAAGAGTTGCTTGTATTAATCAAAAAACTCTGCTAGCTAATCCCACATTGATAACAAGGGCTAACCACACAGGGAGATCAGGTACGTGATGGAGATGACACCAAGTAAAGATGATTCAACCAGGAAATATCTCTGCCATAGCTTAGAAGTTCAGTTCGGAGAGCACTGCACAACATCACCCACAACAAGAAAACTTATCCTGTATCAGAACAAGCTGCTGATTGATATGCTTATCCTGGATAACCTCGTGCCAAGGCAGTTTCAAGGAGGCAAATCAAAATCAGCAGATGTTCAACAGAGCAGCCTTCCAGATGAAGGGTGGTATCACAAAGCAATGCATGAGTGAGTCATGGACTACTCAATACCCAGAAATGAGTCATGGCTTAAGAAATGGGCTTGCTCTGGCCACATCCCTCTGTCGTACAGTGCTAATAAGACCAAAAATCCCTAATTGCATCAGCCACAACAGAGGAAACTATAAGCTATTTCAGTCAAGACTGAGCTCATGCATCCAGAACAAAACCACCCCAAGTGATTTTGCAGCCAATTTTTGTGAAGTCATCAACAGGAATATGAAGCACAAAACACTTCCTGTATTACCAAATAACTAAGTAGGTGAAGAAGCCCGGAGAGATCCAACCAGGAGCGAGTCCATCCTGAGCCCCGCAGCACCACATCAGCTGGCCAATGCTGTCAACAGCACCATGACAAGCATCCTATCTAATGCCGAGAACAAGAAACCGAGCAGAGGAGATCCAAGTGGAAAGCTCAAACCAGACACCCCCCCTCTGCACCACCACACTAAGCTCTGCCATAAGGGACAGATCAGGGCAAAAGGGACAAAGAAAATACTTCTGTAGATGTTGCACATACTATGCGTTTATAGAATATTTATTTTAACCTATATTGTCCATCTTGTCACCACTTCGTAAAGATAGGTATTGCCTGCAGTATAGCAAAGTAAAATAACCCAAAGGAGTTGCCATGCCGTGGCCATTCAGCATGGGAAAGGAGTGGCAGAGTGCAGGAGCTCCTCCACCCAGCGCCACACTGGGGACCAGCCACACCAGCCCCGCACGGCCCCAAGACCCAGCTCAGGGCAATGGCTATCCCAGCACAGGCAATGGAAAGTGGGAAAACCCTGGCTTCAGGCCAGCTGCCCACATGCCAGGACCCAGAGCTGCTGGTGACTGCGCCCCTGCACCGCCCCACTGCCTTTTAATTAAATGTGCGTTACAGAAAAAATTCCAGCTTAGAATTATTCCAGTACTCATCCACAAGTACTCCAGCTTGAAATATCCATATATTTAAAATTACTGGATCTGTTTTCCACAAAACTGGCTTCTACTTCCTTCCTTCTTCAGCAATGATCACATCATCTACTGAATTTGAAATTCCAGCTTCGATGGTTTTGGGTTTTTTGGCTATGCACAAAGGAAGAATTTAAAAGGGACATTATTTTCACACTAAGATCTAGAAATCCAACAGACTCTGAATTATTTAAAGAAATATTTGAACAGATACCAGGCAAGAAAAATTTCAGCTTTAAAGAACTAAAGCAAGCTATCAGTTACTGAAACACTGAAAGACATTAAACCAATAATGGTTTTGTATCAACTCCTGAAAGATTATTCATATATTAAAACAAGAAATAATGGACTTTTCTTAGAAAGTAACATTACTATAACACACATGGGCTTCAGAAATGTAAAAGATCTCTTTAGGCATGTTTTTGTAGAAGGAATTAACTAAAGATCACTTTCAAGTTTTAATCTTTGTTTTGCTTGTGTTGCACCGAGCTTTCAGCACAGCCGCATCTGAACAATTCATATTCTTTAGTCTGAACCAAACCCAGGGAACGAGGAGGGAAAGGTGGGTCAGCCCCAGCCCTGCTTCCCCCCTGCAGCCACGGTCACCCTGTCATCCTCCAGCAAACCCTGGGAAAGAGCCGATGCTCAGGAGACTGCCAGGAGAGGTTTGCTTCACAGGCTTTAATACACACGAGTCCTGCAGAACCACTTTCAGGTGTCTCCGGCCCAACTGGGGTGGACACACATCATTTGGGGCTTTTAAGGCTGAAAATAACATAGGTGATTTTGCATGATAATCAGACCGTTGCAATATTTCCACCTAAATGGCTTCTGTAGGACCATAATGGAAGGTGTAAGTAAAAGGAAATCTCTGTTACTCATCCCAGACTTTAATCAAACGAGACGGATAAACCGTGTTTCCTTTGAAAATCATGTATGTGGTACATAATGTGCTGTCATACCAGAAAGGTCTTAGTACAAAATTAGAAACTCAGTTATATTTTCTATAAGTAGGGAAGAAGTAATTTGGGGTTATCCTTTTAGCTTATTCATGCATTATGGACTCAATAGCTTAGTCTTGGTTTTTAATACGTTATTATTAATTAGATACGGCATAGACAGAGGCAGAAAGCCATTAGAAGAAAAAGCAAAGATCCAAACTTAATGCATACCAGTCCACCGGACTCTGCTCACTGCCCAGCTGGACCTTCACCTGCCTTTAACTGGCCAGGAGACACTTCTGGTCTCTGGACTCCCATTCAGGTGATACAGGAGAAACACACTTGTGCCAACGATACGGGCACGATGAGGAGAGCAGTGGGCCAGACTTCCCTGTGTGAACCACTGCCTGCCCTTTGCTCTGCAGCTGTGGATGGGTTCATACCTAACCGGCCATGCAGCCCCTGAGCACCCCGGCCAGAGCTCCCATCCGCTGCCTGCGCCAGGCTGGCCATAAAATGCAACCCTGGGTGGTTTTCACCCACTTTTCCTACAAATCACATCTGTAGAATGAATCTGATTTTTAACTAAATCTGAATATTTCACATAGTAACAATACAACACTTTGGCAACTGTGATTTGCCTCATTAATGCGACATACAGAGCACATGCTCATTGTGTTAAGATTTTCCACAGCACAAGCATTTGCTGATCAGAGCTTGATGCAAAAGAGATTGAAATATTACCTCAGTGTAATTTTTATTTCCCTAAAAATCACATTTACTCCTGCAATAGAATTTAATTACTATTGCAATTTTAAATTAAATGCAATTTGAACTAATTGAAGCCTGTTTACATATAATAGTTAAGTTTATAAGTAACCAGAAGTGTTCACAAAGGTCATTGTTTGAAGGCAGACCCCATCCTGAACAACTCACCTGCTCCACGGCACTCCCCTGCAAGCCCTCAGCAGCAGGGTGACTGAGCACCTGAGCTAAGCCAGTCCGAGGGCCATCAGGTACCACCAACAGTACAACGGCGCAAATAAAATGTCCCTGTTTGCTACTGGAAACGTCTACTGGCATTTAATTGTGTTCTTATGCAAAATAGTCTGATTAAGCACCTCAACGCATTCTGGAAATGCATTTGTAGAAAATTTACTCCTGGGTGAAAAGGACTCTTGTCTACCAGAATTCACCATATAAAAATGGTCTCAAAAATAATAAATAAGCATTACTGTAAGGTAGATTTTAGTCTTAAAATAAAGCTGTAACAATACCAAACAAAACCCCCCACCTATTATCTCAAAAAAGTTATGAAAAATAAAATGCGTAAAAGTACAAAATGAGTACAAAAATTGTGCAAAACTTGGGCCAGAACCTCAGTGGCCACACCAGTGTAATCCCTCTGCCTGTAAGGGACCTGCGACAGTGGCTGCTGCCTCCATCCTTCCACACCAGCAGTTATCACCTGTGCATCCAAAACCCCTTGCACAGGTGACAGTCAGATTGCCAGCTATCGCATCTCCCAAAGTTAAGGTATAAGCTGAGATAACCTTTAAACATTTAAAAAATGAGAGAAATAAGTAAATAATAAAGAACTAAAGCAAGCTTTTCTCTCCCTGCCTCCAGCGCAGCCAGGCACGAGCAGCATCCCAGCCGGATACGCGGAGCGAGCAATGCTCAGCCTCAGCAGCTGCCCATTTTCAGTACAGGAGTGGGCCCAGGTTTGCAGCCCGGGGCAGGAAGGGGCAATCCCCAGCGACAGGGCATCATGCCTGTTGCTGGCTCTGGAAGAGCCATGGTACAACTGATAAATCTGAAAATGCCACGATCTCCACCCTGTGACCTTGAGCTGTGTTTAGCGGTTAGGTCAGACTTCGGCATTGAGGACCAGGCAGACAAAGCTTTCATCTTCACAGGCAAAAAAGCTACAAAAATAATTCTGACCCAGTTTTTCAAGCACATTCTCAATTACTTGAGCGTTAATTTATAATCCTATATAAAACACATGATGACTCACTGCTGAGGGAAGCTTTTATCAACGCTTTACAAAACCAGTTGAACAGGCGAGGCTTTCCCATGTGTGATGGCTGGGCGCACCCCCAGGTGGTGAAGCTTTGGTGAAGCCCTGCACCTACATCCCTGCCTGTGCCCGCCAGCCAGTACATCCCCCTCGCGGCATGGCACAGCCCGCCGAGCCCTAGAGCAGGGCTGGCAGCACAGCAAGGCAGCAAACAAACCCACCTGGGCACGATAACAGAAACACCCTCGTTAGGCACTCTGTGCAATTAGCTTGAGTCAGTTGAAAGCACATTTTTGCTTGGCCTTTCTACATCTGTGTTTTCCCCAAAGTCCTGACTTCCTGGTTTACTGCTCAAACGCTAAAATTCAGCTCTCCTTCCATAAAGTATTTTAATCTAAAAATAATTTGAACCATGTTTATTTTTAAGAACTTTTACCCTCCAAAAAATAATGTTTAAAAGAAAGCAACTTTAAACATTAATACAGAGTAAGTAATTGCTCTTGCTTTCATTGCAGATAAATCACTTTTAATCTAAATTTTTTTCAAGAAAAAAAGATCAAAAGTAGTATTAATCATGCTGGCCAGGGAGCAAAAGGACATTCCCAGACATTAACTGCTTTCCAAATATGAAAAACATATTAAATATCTCTCTTAAAACAAGATGTTTTCCTCATGTTTCCTTTGGGGGAAATCTGCTGGGCACATTCCTCCCCAGGCGAGGCTCGGGCATCACCAGCAGGGCTTGGCCAGGAGGAGCACCCGCTGTGTGCCGGTACCACCTGGCACACCAAATCTACCCACATTAAGCCCTGGGGACGCCCCTCACCACCAGCCTGGGCACCTGGCAGGCTCCAGCACCGGGACATCCCCGTCTGGGACAGGGCAGGATAATAATGCTCCAGTGGCAGAGCCACATGAGGTGCCCAGACCACCTCACCTCCCATCTGCCCATCGCTGGCTCTGTGCCAATTAACCGCAGCAGCAGGCGTGGTTTATATGTGAATTCTGCACCAGGAGTCATCCCGATCCTGCAAATTGGTTTTTCCCAAACTTTTATAAGAAAGCACTCACATGGAAACTCCCACCCCATCCAGCTGTCACCATGGCACACGTGGATCAAACACCACGGACAGATTTTGCTTTTATTTAATCATGACCTGTGATTTCTGTTGCAATAGAATCAGAGGCAGGAGGGAGAGAAACACGCTTTGGCAGTGTCAGGAAATACAATTAGGGTTAGTCCCAAATAAGATACAGTAAAACTGTTTTTGTTTCAGCCAGGTCCCCCCAGGCTGGCACAGAAGCCCAGCGCACCCTCAGTCTTCTTCACTCTCCCTGCACACACGTTAAGAGCAGAAAAACATGAGTCAGTGGAAAGGTCTTGCCTTGGGCACACAACTTACGGTAACAAAGCAGCATTAAATTCACAATTTGAATTTGTTATTAGGACAAAAAGAAGTGGGGGAAATGATGCTCAGTGCTGTGTACTGGCCACAAAGAAAAGGCCATCAAAAGTATCGCTTCTCCCAGAAGTTTTGTTCCCCCCTTCCCCCTCCCAAAGACTTTTGAATGACTTAAAGACACATCAAGAAAATATAGACACTTTCTTCCATTAATGGGAACTGGGGAATTGTGCTGCCAGTCTGGCCTTCTCCACTCCATGGTGGAGCACACCAGGTACCAGCTGCAGGGATGTCCTACAGGTGATGCCACCAGTAGCCAGTCTAGCACACAGCCACTTGCTGACAGTGGCATTCCATACCTTAATGCCCAGTTTCCTTAATGCCCCCTTGTAATGTTCCTTACGAGCAGACATGTTAAACCACACAGCTCCAGCCTGATGTTTATCAACCCGCAGCCTCCCCGCAGCATGGCCACAAGACACAGCACCTCCGTGGTGAGGCTGCTCATGCTCCCAGCTCCTGAAAGTCAGAGCTCAAGCTAAAAGGAAAGGGATGATTTTGCTTTCCCACCAATAAAGGCTTCTCACACTCCTATCAGTAACTCCTCCTCCCCCTGCATTTACCCCACTCTCCCCAGCAGCAGGACAGACCCATGGCCAGGGGAAGGCTTCCAAGCAAAAGCCAAATCTACCGTTGGATTTGGTTTATGTATTTATTTTTAACTGAACTCGGTCACCCTAATTACTTTTAAAGCATGTGAATTCTGGCCACATGAATTAGCGTTTTCTGTCAAAGTAATTTTCCTGAAAGAGCTGTTTCTCTGGAATAAGCTTCTCATCTGCTAATCCACCAGAGCTGCAGCCACCGGCCTTCCCAAAACAAAAGAACACGTTTTTTCTCTCAGATACATGAGGAAGAATTTTATTAGGCTTTAGTGTACATGTATAATTAAAATAACAGAAAGAATAGTCTATTTGTGAAAGAACTGACATAAAAACAATACCCAAGTCCTCAGAGGATAGCGCAGATGCCTTTTAGCAAGGAGCATTTTATAAAAAAACAAAACCAAAAACAAACAAAAAACAAAAAACAAACACACCACCAAAAAAACCACCACACCACACACAACACACCACCAAACACATAGGTCCCTCACTCTTTCAATCTAGTTTCTTCTCCCTACCTCACTAGTATCTTATGTTTTTTTTAACAGAACAGCAATAGTATTTGAACTTTTACTGACTGCTAATGAATTAGGATTTTGCATGTTTATCATCCCTCATAAGAAAAAATTCCCACATATCCCAGGGATAAACAGCACATAAAGCACAATGCAAAGTGATAAAACTTGTCGGAAAGTTCATAAATAGAGATCTTTAAAACGTTTTAATGTGAAATAGATTATAATGGTCTATTTCTCTGCACTCTGTAAAAGCAAATTAAGAGCGAGCATCACAGGATTTGTAAAATAAAGCTATTCAGTATCTCACATCAGTATGGTAGCATACTGCATGGTCCAGATGTTACAAATCCTATTAAAGCAGGAATTAGCCATCCCTAACTTACCTGCCAGATCCCAAGTGCAAAGCTCTACACTTTGGTGACCGTTGATGCACTTCTGTCACCCACAGAAAAAACAGCATGCAGAGGATGCTTCAGCTGAGGGGTTTCACGGAGTCAGAGGTGGCAGCAAGGCTCCCTCTGCATCCTTCACATGTCCCATCCAGGTATTGACAGGACGAATAAAATTTGTGAAATGTTTGGGATCGCAGCAATAACACCTGCCAACGCCTGTCCTTGACTGCAATTACAGAGCAGTCTTGAGAGTACCAGCCAGCTGTGCCCAATCTGTTGGAATGCATGCCCTTTTTTGAGTTATAACACCAAAAAAGGAGCCTACATAAATTATTATTGTTTTCTGATTCACTGCTAGATTAATACTCAAACAGCAGATATACAGTCTCAAGTTATTTTCAAAATATTAGGACAAGAAAAAACCAAATATTTAATATATTGATTTAAACCTGTTGGGCAAAAGTACTATAGACTATACCCTCAGCTTACTGTTTGTAGGTGTGACTATGCCACTGCCAATACTGACAACAGACCTGTCACATTCGAGATGCCATGCATAATTGATACAGTAAAAAACAAACAAAAAGAGAAAACATAAATAAGGGAGGCTTCTCCCCAAGCTTTTTTCCTGCACAGAGTGGATTCTCCACTATGAAAGAGACAGTTATCCCTGCTCCAGCAGTACTTAGATAAGCACATGCAGAATGCCTAGAGGCTACAGTTTTTCATTTTCCTCTTGGCCGATCTACAACTAAGCTGCCAAAATAAACAAACTTACTCTTCCAGTCTGGCTCAAAATGAACCAGCAAACTGAATTTTTATGTCATAAAAGGAAGCAAAAAAATAACCAGGAACAGTTAAAAATGCTTAAAGTATCGACACTTTTTTCCAGAAGAAGGGAAAATAAATTTGTGAAGACAAGCTATTAAGCAATGCTTTCACATGCTAATTACACAGTCCTCAATGCATCCAACAGAGTATCACAATCGCAGTCGTCTTTCTAAAGTCAATGAAGAAAAAAAGTTTGGCCCCGTGACATCAGGGAACAAAAAATAGACTTTTTAGGTCAGAAGAGGAACAAGCTCATACTTTGAAAGCTAACTCATCTAACTCATTCTTTGCAGAAAAACAACTTAATTAAACTACAAGTTTTTTGGGTGACATTTTTGCTGCCCAGTGAAAGGCCCAGAAAAAACCTAGAGAGGAATCCAAAGTCTCCTCACTGACTCAGAGCTGCAGGGATGCCCCAAGGTCACCTGTGCAGCCAAGAGCTGCTTTAAGAGCTGGTATTGATATTGTCTGGAGACACCGAGTTTTCTACTTAGGATCCAGACTACTTTCATTTCTAGACCTAATATTAACTTCTGATTAAATTATTAAATATTTTATTCTGTATTGAAGACTGGAAAGATGAACTTTTCCAAAATGCTGAAAACACAATAAGCAAAATGAAGATAACGTAGACCCAAAGACTAAAACAATCACCTCCCACAATGCCAGTCGGCTCATTTCAGTGTTATTTTGGCACAGAGGCAGCTCTGACAGGCCAGTAACCACAAACAAAACTAAGCCCTGAGATGCAGCACAACATTTGCAGACTCCCCCAACCAGTACCAATACAGTGCTCACCACATCTTGCGCGTACAAAGCCACTCAAGATGCTTCACTGAACCAGTGTATCGTGTACCGACTCGTGCAAGAGTCTGACCACTTGGTTCATTAAAAAATGTTCCTTTTAATTACATCATGCAAACTACTTGCTCTTCAGAACTTGTGAGGTGCAGTCACCGTTAGGCAACATTCATGCTGACTACTCCAGCAGGAAGCTGTAGCCCATGGAGTGCAATAGCTCCATTGGTTTTGGCCATGTGACGGGGGGAGAGCACTCAAGATTACTCCAACATCCATCACACCAGCCCAAAAATCAGACCTGATGGGAGACAGCTTTCCATTTTTCCTTGCAGCAAATAAATTTCCTTCCATCCCTTCCCTGCGAAACAGAAGATGCAAACCTCACATACAGTATTGCTACCTCCTGTTCTTAGGATATTTCAACATAAATATTCATAGGGGAACACCACAAAGGAAGCCACTCATATACATTCAAATTGCTCTGTTCTTTTGAGCAGTTACAATGTAAATTCTCAAAGACGAACAGGATAAGACAAAGAAGTTGGACAAGTAACAGGTACCTGTGCATGGCACAGCACACCTGGAGACTGAAATTGTTTCACGTCACTGTAAAAAGTTACATTTGTGCACTGTTCCCCAAAGCATTCTCCAGAAGAAAGCATAGAAAAATTCATGTATTTCTAGGTTTGTGACCAACCTTGCAGCACACGGTAAAATGAAAGATGAGCATGAATACGCACAATTTGCTTTTTTCTGCTTGTAAGATTCATTTCACTTAAGTTTATAACAGCCCTCTTTTTTCAAGATAAAAACATACAGCAGGCTTCTTACAGAAGCTGTAGCTGCATCCCCATCCTTCAGTGTGTAATTTTTTCTTTACATTTGAGCTATAACCTAGCACACACGTGCTGCTTCATTTATCTCCATTCTTCTCATTAAACTAATTACTCTGTAAAGCACTTCAAGTACTTTAAAATACCAGCATACATTTTCAGCTTGGCTCAATAAGGCCTAGATAGGAGGAATGCTTCTGGATCCTGTATCTTGGAATAGGACTGCAAGCGTAGTCCCAAATATATCTTGGAGTAGTCCAGCACTATTTTAACTTACCAACACCTACGGCACCAGGGAAGTTGCACACAGATGAGGAAATTCGTCGGCAGCAAATCACACTGAGCACTTTGCATCAGGAAACCGAGGAAATGGATCCCGACCAGCAGCCAAGGTCCCGGACAGCTCTCCAGAGGACTTTCAACCATCCTGCCCCAGTTCTTTGCGATGCAATTTGAGTATGTGATCATTTTTCCCTGGGGCAGGTTTTGTCATGCTGCTTGCTTATAAACATGGCCTTACAGTATTTTTAAAATTCTCATTATGAACAGGAAAGTACCAATATGAAAACAGCCCTTGCTTCTTCTCTACACATCATTTTTGTTTACAGTAATTAAAAGAACTTTCTGTTCTTTTTATCTCTGCAGTGGCAATACATATAGAGAAGTACAAACTAGAGCCTGCCTGCCTCACGCACCATAAACAGAAGCATTCACTAAGCTCCAACTGCAGAGCCCTTATTACTGATGATAATGTATGAGACCAGAGCCTGCAGTTAAGGGAAGAAGGGGGGCGGGGGGGAGGAATCAGATTTTAGCTTGTAAACTGCAGCTTTGCTGGAATCATTGAAAAAGAACAAGGATTCCATGATGTCACTTTTACAGTCAATGTTCTGACTATAACTACGCTTTACTGACCTGCCAGTTTGAAGCACTAGTACACCAATTCACCACTTTGCTGCATAAAACAGTGTAAAAATACCAATTTTAAATAAAAAGCCCATTTTGTAATTCACGTATACAAAAAGTACAAATCCCAAGTACCTCCTGTGTCAAGTAAAATACATAAAGCATTATCGGAAAAACACACTGGCAAAATGTGAGTGCCACATAAAGCAGTCTAGAAGAGTAACTTAAAATGACTGATGTGATGCTTGCCTTTTTTTATGTGCTTTCGGCCTTCTTCCACTTACTGCACTCATTTCCCTTTTTTTAAAAAAAAAAAAAATTCCCTTTATACACTGCCTTTGTTCGACTCTTTCAGAGGATAACATAGCATCAATAAAATAGGTAGCCAAATATACAAACCAAAACAGAGCATGACATATATCACATCCAGTTCCTCTTGAATAACAAGCTTTGATGGAATTTGTGTGGATGGCAAGACTGAATTATCAAATTAATTAGAATTTTGTATGTTCTTTTCCTTGTTATTCTCATAGAAACAAAAAAAAGAAACAAGAAAAAAAAAAGAGGAATTGTTTCTACAACATACATCTTAAGACAAGACGACTGCAGATCCAACAGAGAACCAGAACAGAGTAAAACCCAGGAACACACATTCCCAAGATTTCACTATTATTCATACACAAAGGCTTAAAATAGCTAGTAATTTGGACACAAACAAAATGAAGCATTGTCCACAGAGATCTTTGTATCCAATCCTTGAATGAACTTGCATATAAAATAATACAGTATTACGTGTATTCTGTAACAAATGGTGGATTTGCAATCAGCTCTGTTTGTTAGGTCCTGTGGAAACCCAGCATGAGACCCTGCCCTTGATGCCTGCAATGTTAGTGCAGACTGAGAACATGCCAGAGGGATGGAGAGCACTGCCTGAGGCACCAGGAGAGGCACGCAGCAAGTCTGTGACCAACCTCAGGACCACCACAAGACCAGTCTCCCTTCTTCTGAAAATAAAATAAAATAACCCAGCTGAAAACTAGTGGGAAGACACATAAGGCATGTAGCATCATACACCTGAAGGCAGCATGAGCTTGGGTCATGCAGAGCAGCCTGCACTGATGCACAATCTCCTCTTGTCCTACCCCTGTTGCAACACGGCCATTGCATTCCTGTGACACCGAGGCAAGACTTTTTTTTTTTTTTTTTACCAAAACCAGGCTAATTTGAATTGGACATTCAGCTCAAGTTTTTGGCAGCACTAATCACTGAGAAGTCAGTTCCCAAAAAGCCTGGACTCTCCATCTCTGTACATTTATAGATCAAGATGCGAGTCCCTTTCTGAAAACAGATGCTGATCAAAGACACACTATTGAGCTCCACGATGGGACCATGGCCACAGCTAATGGTTTCTGAAACACGGGTCAGGCCGGTCTGGGGCAACGAGAGGAAGAAAATTCTGATGGTTACAGACAACTAAGTGCTTCCCCGGAGAACCAGAATTCATCCTGCCCCTGGAGAGACTTCTACCAATTTAAACCACTCGGTTAAATCAGACTTGCCTGAGGTTCTCGCTGATTGTATGTTCCACAGATACTGACCTCCAGCCTGCTAACAGGGGGTGTCGTTTGCAATGTGCTGTTTATTTTCAGATACTAAGTTAATGGGATTTGTTTTTACACATACAGTGCTCAACAGCGCTAGATGTTTTGAGTAACACAGTCTAGATCATTTTCAATTTAATCTCATGGAGATTCTGACTGAACCCCACTTCTGACATTTCCATAATTAGAAGTGTTTGACATTACATTTTAACAACATTCTTTTTATTTAGCATTATTGTGTGCAATTAATAACCTAGACTAAAAATAATATTTATGTATATATACACTGCACTATGAAAACCAAGATATTTTTAATATAGTATTTCATTTGAATGCTTTATTGAGGTCATGTGGAGCATCTGTCTCTTTATATGGATAACTAAAAGCAAAGAGGAATCTGTCATGATAACATGCAAATAAGTATGGTGCATTCATATGAGACCAAACACTGAAGTAATAAAAAGGAAGGAAAACTACACAGCAGGACAGATATTTCCAGCATTAATGTAGCACTTTCACCTGCTGTGCAGACGCAAATTCTGTGTACATGAATTAACACTTGTTCTTATTTGTTTTCTCACCTTCTTTATAGAGCAGAAGCCCTATGTGCATCTTTACTTTCAACTAATATTAAGAAGCATCCATAGCTGCAAAGATTATTTCCATTTCTACCCACATGTGGAAAATGTGGTTGTTATGTACAGTTCCTGGGGGAAAATTTAAAAAGTTATGCCAAAAAATAAGAAGAAATATCTGTTTGACTCTCAGCCTTTTATCACTAAAATACCTTAAAAAAACAAACAAACAAACAAACAAAAACTAAAAAAACCCCAACCAACTTACATCCCCTGAATGCTCATCCAAATGCCAGTAATAAGGATTAAATCGATTCAACAACATGACTTCTACAACCTGCTGGTCGAGCAAAGCTCAGCAGGGAGCTCCTGGACTTCATGTAGGTGGAGACTGGTCTCTGATTTCTTATCTTAATGTTTTGTATTAACATTCTTTTAAGATTAATACTAGCCTGAAAACAATCGTGCATGTGCAATTGGGTCATGTGTTTATTTTCATCATCATTCCTCTCACAAGGTTTAACTAGTTTCTTGTAGATAAGATTTCTAAAATATATTTATATTTTCATGGTAGCCAGATATGTTTTAATGTCAAAGCAAACACCACGAAAGGAGATGGTTCTGAGGAAAAAAAAAAAAAATCATTATCTAAACATAACAACGAAAGGCAGAGTATTGCCAAAGTCACAATTATCACAACAAACCTAGAACAGACAACTGAACAACAGATCAGTCTCCAAGGATGATTCATTGCCTTGTTGCACTTAATTGGTGCCACTCAGGCAACAGAAAGGAGGCAAAGCCTGTTCTGTTTTCTCTGCCATGAAAGTTTCCTTGGTAAAGGCACAATAGAAAAAACAGTTTTGTCTGTCTGCAGACAGCAGAGGGAAGCCAGAGCTCAGCCAGCTGCACCCTGCATTGGGATGATCCTACATAGAGAAAGAACTGCTGCTGCATCACTGACACTGATGCACCAGCTGTATGAATCTTGGACACAGCTGAGAACCTGCCAACGTTCAGGGAAGTTGTAATGGTTCAGCCATATACCTTCCCCTTAAGCAAATTCACTCTCAAGCATGATTTCACTGCTATGTTCAGACCAATGCCTTTCTTCCATCTCTCCTCCTGCTTTGTCTCCCCAGTCCAAACTAAAAATCACGGTCCCTTTCTTTCATGTGTGTATCCAACCATAAGACTAAAGACAGTTTTACCAAAGCATACCTTTCAATTTTTGCCTTCAGGCATTCCTTGTTTCCTTGTTGTGACTCATCTTCACAAACAGTGATCACCATTTTCTACTGTTTAGACTTAATTTGGCAATTACCCAGGTCTCATTTTTCCTCACTATTTCTTCCATGAAATCTAACCTAACACTCTTCCTGCCTGACATTATTAGGACATGACTTTTCCTTTCCATCCAACCTCATGTCTTGACCAAGCCTTTATCACAGCTTCTTCTCTACAGCCTCGATAAATGCAATCTTGCTCAAATTCCACCCATTTAAAAAGTTGCCTCAAGAATAATTTTCTTGACTTTTTTTTTAATATGGTAAATCCATCTTTGCAGTTCTCCCTATTGCTTACTCTTTTTACTATAGAAAAAACAAAACTACACATTTATTTTTAAGGTACTTCTTCACATATGGAGTTACGAGTTTATAAAGGGCCTTGCCTTTATTTTTTTCTTCATTGTTGAAATAGAATCCTAGAATCATTTAGATTGGAAAAGACCTTTAAGATCATTGAGTCCAACCATTAACCTCACACTGCCAAGTCCACCACTAATCC
This sequence comes from Burhinus oedicnemus, assembly GCA_008921705.1. Taxonomy (NCBI): domain Eukaryota; kingdom Metazoa; phylum Chordata; class Aves; order Charadriiformes; family Burhinidae; genus Burhinus; species Burhinus oedicnemus. The sequence continues at coordinate 527,433 of VFFE01004873.1, forward strand.
ATGTCCCTAAGCACCACATCTACATGTCTTTTAAATACCTCCAGGGATGGTGACTCAACCACTTCCCTGGGCAGCCTGTTCCAATGCTTAATAACCCTTTCTTTATCTTCACTCCACCAAAGATGTTAATTCTGCAGTAGGATATTTTCACCTCCTAAATACAGTTGTGGTATAGAAGCACCACAAATAACAGATGTACCTCATTGTGCCCCTTCATACCAAACCCCCTCTGGCGTAACACTTGCTGTAAATTCACAGTGAACAGACGACGTGTGCCCAGCCATTGCTCATGGCCCTGTTAGCACCACCTCCTTTCTGTTCATCGTCTCTGTCCATTGTGGAATATAAGCTTTTCAGGGGAATAAATTTGGTTTATACCCAAACAGCAGTGGGGCCCTGATCCCTCACTAGGGTGTTTGCATACCAACACGATACCGACAGTGAAGAGTAACAATTACTGTACTTTGAGACATGCTTCCAGTCAACACCTCCTATGGAAGTTACATGCAACCTGCAACAGATGGAAAGCGCAACCTGGCATATCATTCTTACAGGTAATTTTTACTGAATTCACAAGAGGTTAGAATGGAATTCAATCAGTCATGCTATATCGTTTTATATCAGAACATACATGCATCATACTTCACTCAGCTCAGCAAGTAAAATCAAAGTGGTTTCAAATCTCTGGTATTCTTATGAGGAGCAATGACAGAACAGCCTTTGTTCTGCTAATTAAGAGGAAAAAACCTTGGAATAAGTTTTTGCCAGTGAGTGCATTATTGAACACACAGTACAGTAATACAGTACTACAAGAAACTTCTGTAACAGATAATTCTACCTTTCTGCTTTCTTCAGTCTGACACAAAGCTGGAATAATTAGGATGATAAAGTCTAAGCAGCCCTAGTAAATTCAGCTAAATCTGGTATCAACGCAGTTGGGATACTTATTTGCATGTTTAAATTACTCAAGTGACTAATTTTGTAATTTTCTTTTCAATTGCTGAATGCCTTACTTTTAAAATCAGTCCCCTGAGAAGCAGAGGCACAGTGCATGGTGCTGTTAAAGTTAAAAACTTGTTATACTTTAGAAGATTATCATAATATTGCATACCTTATTTCTTATTTAATAAAAATTTAATTGTGCATATAATTTGATAATTTAATACCGATAATTTGTTATACAATCTAGAATGCATTCATTTGTTTTTTTCTTGGAAAAAAGTTAGATTCAAGGTTTCTGTGAACAAGCGTTCTTATTATTAGAACTCCCAATTTTACCACATTTTGCCTGCAGTCTTCCTAAATGGGACAAAACTCATGCCCAGTGAAATCATACCCTTTTATTGTTATTCAAACGTCCTTAAATCCAGCCTCTTGTTCTTGTTGTTGTGGGAGATGCAGAACACTAAGACAGGCTACTTTGCTTCATTAATGAAGTTCTGATGATGCTCCTTCAGCACATCTTCAACACAAAGACAAGGAACGACCGCAGAAAGCCATGACAAGAATGAACAGCATTTTGTTGCCATCAGAGGCAAAATTCTCACCTACTCCTTTTCCATTGATGTGCAGTTTTTAGGAGAAAGCCAAATCTCTGGAACCCATTATAAACACCGATCACAGTAGAACAGGACCTGTTTTCTGCAGAAGCTGGCTCATTATGACCTTCTAAAATGTCAGATTCCATACACTATGCCAAAAAGCTACGCTCAACATTATCTGTTTATTTCCTCACACAGGGACAAAAATCCAGCAATACAGAGCACTCAATAAATTGCATGGGCAACTGCGATTTGCTTGGTTTACAAAATAAAGGAGAGACTCCCACTGGTAAGGACACTGTCACTATAATCCTGATTTCTCTGAGGTTTGTACAATACATGGATTTCAGAAAAAAAGGAATCTGGCTGGTTTTACTAATAACCTGGATCAATCCTTGTATGACTGTGGGTTTCATACATCCACCTTCTTGCATCAATAGCAGGTTTGCAACACTGACCTTGTCAGTTCAGTGTACCCTTCAATATACACAGATGCTATGTGTAGATTTTAATAACAGCCTGCAAATGGCCATGGAATACATCTTTAAAAGCATCTGGAAAATCCCATTTGTTACATCATTGCCAATTATTGTCTCTGGCAAACTAGCTTCTCAACTGGTTTGTTGATGTGCAATCTAGTTTCCCATATCCTGGGGGGAAAAATGGATCTCAGGAACCACCTAACGAAAGTAAAACTCACTCAACAGGATCACAGGAATGACATATTAGTTATCTTCTGTAGAAATTATGAGAAAATATTTTTCTTATGTGTTCTACTGACACATTCTTTCTTTCCTGTTTTCTAACATGGCTCCCTGTGGAACTCATCAAAATCTCCCAAGACAACAAGGACCACTGTTAACAGTTCTATACCCTCCCCTCATATCCCCCACAGCAGCCCTTGGGATTTAACACCCATCTACCTTCCACCAATCATTCCATATTACAAGTGGCAGTGCTGCTTCACGTCTGCATGATGCATCCAGGGACCCTAGCCTGAAATCATGGCTTCTCTGCACCAAGAGCAGTTATTCTGCTCAGATAAATTCTGGTCTGGATAGATAAAACAGCCAAATAGCAATAGGCTGCATACAAACACAATGTTAGAACTAGTCTCCCATAACTCCTGCTTCGCTGTACTCTTGTTTAGTTCCCTCATTCTTTATTTCATTTTAGGTTTTATACTTCTAGTTTCCCTGGCCAAATACAACAGCAAGGTTTTCCAAAAGCCCATTTCTGGTAAATTCATTTCTACTCGATTCTTCTAGAGCTCAGGAAGGCATTATCTGAACATAAAAGTTCAAAAGCCCAGATATTTTACAGTGCTGATATTCTTCGCTTCAAAAATAAAACAAGAGCAATATCCACTCCTTCCCAAAATCAAGCAACACAATTCCTGCACCCATGTACCCAACAGCTAGTCATACTAATGTATTTATCAAAAAGTTTAATCAAGAGTAATTACTTCACTAAAAGAAGAATACCAGAGCAGGCATTTTTCCACTGCAAATAAAAAAAGTCCTAATAAATTTCCACCTTCATACAGGTGTTAAAACCATTAAAACATATACATATCTAACATTAGCCTTCTATAAGCAGCGAGTAAAGGGTTATTTTTCTCATATGAAAACAAACTTTTCACAGAATGTAGTTTTCACAGAACTACACTAACTTCCTCATGCAAAGGTCAATAAAGTACACACAGCAATCTTCTAAAGCTTGCTGCTAAGAAAACTGACTTTTAAATCTGGTAAGCTTATATGCAATCTTAATATAACATACAGATGACCTTACTAAGCTTCTGTACCTTCTAAAAATTTAAATTAATTGTATCATTTTATTTAAGTTTCCAACTTGCTGTGGTGTATTAGCATATTAAAATTAACTCTGCAGCCTGTAATCACTTTACCTTAATAAAACAACTTACCAAGGCAAATTTGATAAAATTATAGTACCCCCTTGTGGTGTTACCTTCATACCCCAATAGAACATTTCTTAATGTTATATTCTAAAAAAATCTTCTTCTGTGAAGCTCAGTGGATAACTAATTAACCTTTTCTAGAATTCAATACAAGCAAAGGGAAATTAAAAGGACTGTCACCAGAATCTGAGAATGGATGAGCTAGAACAACATTTTTCCATAATCTGAGAAAGTAATCTTTAGTAAAATCTTATGCATTTTTACATCAACAAACATAGCATATAACACTTTAATATGAAAACAGCATTTGGGTAATTGTCTCCATGATGCAACACCAGTAAAGAATGTTTTCCATTAAAAAACCAAAACAAAACCAAACCACCCAAAAAACAATCAGCTTATCAGTTACAAAAGTAATTTAAGAGTTCACCATACGATGATTATATCTCATCTTGTACAACGTTTTCACTCACTAAATTTAAATTACTCTGGCCCTTTGATTCCAGATGCCCCCTCTGCAGAACTCTTCAGTCTTCCATTCTCTAATATGTATACACATATATACATACATACCCCATTCTCCTCTTACCTCAATAGACTCTTATGAAAACAAGGAAACAAACAAAAAGCAACAGTGTGTTTTGTATTCTCTTTTTTTTCTATTTTGATTCCAAAGAGGTGTGGGATTCCTTGGGATTAAAACATCCATCTCTCCTAAAAGTACTATATAAGTCTGTCCTATTTAAATATTATGACCTATTAAAAACCTACAGACTGACAGCCATAGAACCAGTTAGATTTAGCTTTCGAAAGCAGAGGTTCCTGCACCTAATTGTTCCCAACACCCAGTCAGAACCATTAACAACAGCAGCAGGGTAATACCAAAAACACTAAGCATAAAGAAGTTCTTTAGATGCTGGGTGTTTTGAATTTTTTGTACATCTGTACAAACAAGATGCACTTTTAAAAGATGTTATAATGATTATTAAGACTTTTAAAAAAAAAAAAAAAATCAAGAGATGATTACCCCATTTTCTTCATGATTATATGGTAACAGTTTCAACCAGTATTTGGCTGAACTCAAGTGAAAAAGCTGGTTTTTATTTGCATTAACATACTAGCTTAGTAATGTATCTATGTACATACATTGGTGTTTAATCTACACGAGAAACATGGCAAAGGCTATCAAAGTACACAGTTGTCTATAGCCTGACACAGATAAGATGCCACAGAAGTTCTTAAATACCTGAAAAAAGTATTCACTGCATCTGACATGAATTGCTGCTGTTAGCAGTAAATGAGAGTTTTTGAGACTTGTAGAAGGGGTACAGGTACATTTTCAGTAACGCCTGTGCTTTTCAATAACGCCTTCAACAAAACTGACTCAGTTAATCAGTGATCTCTACCCAGAGATGCAAGCTTTCCAGAAATGGTAACGACACAGAAAAGAAAGGGATAAGCAAGTGAAAGGGAGGAGGATCTCTCTCCCAAAACCTGAATTAGGTTGGTGTCCCACCAGTCGAGTTGGGCGTACGCAGTCAAATTTGGGCAGAGGGGGAGAAGACATGCAGGTGAAGGAATATTGTGGAGGAGTATCCAAGGGGGGAACCCAACACCAGGCTGATATGGGCGCAAAGGGGATATACCAGGCATGTACCCGCTGTGGGTCGCAGTGCCCCTCTGAAGCATCTAGCTGGGCTTAAACACAAGCCTGATTCCATGGTGTCAGTTGTAGCTACAGGAGAAATTCATCTTTCTAGAGAAAGTATAGAAAATGAACATGACATCCCTATTATAGATGTTGCGTTACAATATAATTAACATAGCACAGCACTGAGAACAGTAAATTTGGTCTATAAAATGCAGTCCTAGGCTATACAGCATTTGTAATTGCATAATATTAAAGCCTTGACATAAAGTAAATTCAAAACTCTTTCCATAACTAACAGGAACTTAAAATGTAGGATTGAAATGCAGTACCAATAAAGCCTTTGTAAATGCTATCTTAAAATATGTGTTTCTCTGAAAGAAAATAGTTGCCATAGGCGGTTTATTTTATTTTTTTCCATATTTTTCCCTATGAGGCTTACAGAGAACTGGTGTAAAACCACTTTTGTCTGCTGAAAGAAGGTGTGTTTTTGCATTACGTTCAGGCTGTGAAAAAACGGGTATTGGGACCAGTAGAGGTGGTAAAGTATCCTATTGAAGACACTGGTGTATGTGCGAGAGGGAGTAACCATGGCAGTGGCAAAGTATGACACAGAATTTCTCTATCTCTGCTGGTCCCAGCATCTTTCACAGGGACAGCTGCTCCCACAAAAGGAAGCCATTTAAAACAAGTCTGTGATTCTTCAGGCCAGTGACATAATTTCAACACTCTTTAAACAAGAATAAGCTACATCACTACTACCAACATTTCTAAAACATACCCACTACAAGAATCCGAAAACACCTGTATAACTAATTTTCCATTTTCTAAATCAGCCTGCTGTAATAGAATGAAAAAGTGATTTTGTCTAAACCATACAACAAAGCAGTAGCAGAACAAGACAGAAACATCTGCTACATCAGCCTTACCATGTTAAAGCCCCTTCAAGGCTAACTTACTGCATCATTCATACCATCCTGGCCTGAGTGTCACAAGAATTTAGAGGAATCCACACATGCTACTTTCCTTTCATCTGTAAACATCTGCATTCGAGGGCCTTGGGGACAAGTGAACCGAGTTGTTCCCGATAACCAGCACAGACCACTGTCTGAGAGACTTCTGCTGTTGAGCTAGGACAGGTCTTCAACCTCCCCACAAGTCCAGTCTTATGACAAACAAAGTGCCTGGAGATGACCACACCAGCTGGACCACGGAGGCTGATGGCACCATAGGGATGGTTTGGCTATCATGGTGCTTCTGTAAAATTTTCCTTGTAGGAAAGTCTTCCACTGAGATCAGTTGCCCAAGTGCCTTGGCAGATGGGCCTTAAACTGGATTTGAAGGGTACCCCAAGATAGAATAAGGAGGGCTGTCTTTGGTGGGATTGTATGTCATGTTTAGGGCAAAAAGATGTTGACACAGAACCATACTAAATCTGGTAACTCTTTAGGTATCCAGACCAGAAAGTTTTCCCATAAGTACCCCATTTTCTATCAACTGCTGTTTCATTGCTTTAGGAGCCTAAGCCTAGTTTATAACATGGCTTGTGTAACCTCTACAGGAGCAGACTGACGTTTCTCAGTCTGGGATTTCTGAAAGATTTTCTCCAATAATTGGTAGTAAGCACTTGGGATTTTGTCCACAGCTGTGCCCATGAGGGCAATCAAGTGATTTACTCTTCACAACAGTAATTCTGTGCCCTTGCAATGATTATTGTGACACTTGAAGGACCTTTTTCCTGTCTCCTAAATTCAGTGTCCCAAGGAAACACCGCAGCTCCCAAACTGTGCACACAAACCTCAGAGGCATCTTCTCATAGATCCTGAATAGCCTGTACCATTCTGCTTCCCAGACTAGAGGCCAATCACACAAGCTTCCTCCAGCAGTAGGACAACTTGTGTGACAGGCTTAGTACCCATGAGTTTAGATGCCCTCCAGAACCTGAACAAAAGAGAATGTGGAAGCATCCAAGCGCCTGCTCAGTGGCATTTCAGAGTCAGGGAAGATTGCTGGAGCAGTCTTTTTGAACAATCTTGCAGACCAGCCTAGATACGGCTGTTAATTCCCAGATATTTTAATCCCATCATCTACCAAGTGCAACACGTTATCTTCCATCACAATAGAAGTAAGCAAAAAAAATTAACCTCTCCTCTCCATGACAAACGGAGCTTTACATAGACAAAATTGGATACAGTCCTGATATTTGACTACAGGTTAAGGATTGAAAAAAGAGAAAGTCTGAAAGAAATATACTTAAGGAGATTTTATTCAGGCAAGAGAGGACCTCCTGCTTAACATACACAAGCCATTAAGAATTTTTCAACTAAATCATATGGACCTGCATATACAGTACATGTTAATTATTCTTCTTCTTCCTTACAGAAGTAAGGATGAAAGTATCTTGGCTTCAGGATGCACTGGTTTAATTCTGCTACAGCACTCAATTCTGCCTTTCATTTTCCTACTGACTTTCTGAATTTCCATGGAAAGACACTGCTGTTAAACAGCAGTGAGTGTTATTCTCACAGCAGTGTACACTAATAATAATTCAGTGTGGTGTCATGGAAGGCTGTAAGCTCTTACTGAATTTATTTGAAAAATAAAGTTTGGTTTTTTTCTCAGAGATCTTTACTTAAGTCAGCATGGAACTCTTGTAAAAGATAACTACCAATAAGTCACAACTACCCAAGGAACAGCCTTTTTATTTTATTTTTTTATTCCTTGCTCACCATGACAACATAATAAATGAGCCCTGAGAGACTAGAGGTGCATAACTATTTAAAATTTTGTATTTTATCTTTCATTGTATGCTTCCAGACATAACATTCATGATCTATTTTTTAAAACCCTCTTCAGTGTCTCCAAGTGAAATACTCCAATTTTCAACTGCAATATACAATAATCAGAAATACATCTAAGCTGTGATTCTAGGTAACAGTTTACAAAACTAGTCTTATAGTATTTTTGTGATCCATTAATAATTACTTGCTCCTGTAAAAGAAAAGCAACAAGCCAACAGTTTCAACATCTGCTTTTTCAATTTTTGTTTTGAGTTCTGTTGGATGTCTCTGTATTCTTTCATACATGACTAATAGGAAAGATACAAGACTAATAGGAAACATAACTGCAACTTCACTTACGGTTGGTTTCAGTTAACAGATGGTCTTTAAACTATCCAACATAAAAGCATTCATTTTAGAAAAACTGACCCCAAAACTGCTTCATAAAATAAAGTATTTTGATTTTTTTTTTCCCCTCTCAAAGCTTTAGGATCCTTCAAGACACTACAGCATAAGAGGCCCCAGGGTTAAAAAAAAAAAACCCAAACAAAAAAAACCCAAAAACCCACACACACCCCAAAACACTTATAACTTCTGACCTTAAAATATGACAAACCGAAGGTTTTGCAATGTAAGTGTCAGAAGTAACATACACAGTTACAGAACATGGAGGGCCTCCTAGACTACATCTTTTCTTGCTAAATTTCAAGTACCAACATAAAATTACAGCAAAGAGATCTGCAAAATCCCTATGCTACAGATGACTGCCATGATATGTCAATCGAAACTTTAGTTTTCCATAAGCTGGTGCAGCAGTTACGATGGGGTCTTTTGGCGGTTGTAATAGCTGCTTCGTTCTGGATAAATAACTACTATGAGTCAGCCACCAAGAAACATTTTCTTTAATTCCTCAATAATATGCTTTCACCGGCATATGAACTAGGATGATAATCATACAAGTCCTACTTCCAAACTATTTAATGTAGAATATAGTGAATGAAAAATTGTTTGTCCTACACACACCTTGTATGGTTGAAGAGAGTTTACTTAGGATCAATAAATAGGTTTTGCAAGACCTGTGTTATTCCACATTTCTTATTCTGACAATACCACTGTAAGTTTGCCCTGTTCTAACACTTGTCTATAAACCTGCTGCTGACCATCGTCAAAAAAAGTGCAGCAGACTGGGTATAACTTTGGTCCTTTTGTTCAGTGTTTTTGGTCATAAAACACCACATTCGAGAGCTATGCAATAACTTTGCTATGAGTGCAATCTGCTTATAGCGTGGCTTTTCTTAAAGGTCTGTCTATAAAAGAAAGCAAGAGTAAAACCAAAGAAACAGCTATTATCCAAAATGCCTTCCAAGCCTATCGATCACAGTTTGCATAACTTGGGGACAAATGGGTACTGCCACAGCACTGCTTTAGCTATACAGGCACCATAGTGTGGTGCTGATTTAAATATGAACAAGGTTTAATGCCTCTGACCTTTTTCAGACTCACTCTTTCATACTGTTATGACAGCAGCCCAAGTGAAGCCAAAACATCAAGAGCAACTTCACAAAAAGTTTTAGGTTAACAATTAAAGATTATCATATTCAAGATTATATTAGGAAGTACTTTTTGCAAGTCTGTTCTCCTACTTCTATTTTGAAGGTGCCTGTGCAACAACACTGGACAGCTGAGCATAACTGGACTTCACAGAACTTTCAGCAGCTGACTGGTGAAAGCAGCAATGCATCTGTTTCCCAGGAAGAGACTGTAGGTGGCAGCATTTTTATATGGAAAAAAAACAGAAACCACTTTTTTAAATATTCAATTTATAGTCAGATTCTGAGCCCTTTGCTCACATGTAAGGATATTTACTCTTGCCATCACTTCCTCCCACACAGCTATGTCTGTTAATGAAGTGCCCATACAAGCCATAGCTATTTTGGTCTAGACAAGAAGATAAATTTTTCTATCTGCTAACATTCAAACAGTCCCTCAAAAACAAGTTTAGAAACAGATGAAGCAACTGAAGCTTGCAAAATAGCACTATACCCTAGGAACATGGCTCTTTATTTTAAACAGAGTATTTATATTACTTCCTAACCAGAATTCTTTAAGCTTTGCAGAGATCACTTTAAAAAAAAAAAAAAAAACACACAAAAAAACCACACACACACACCAAAAAACACACCACATTCTAGTTTAAAAAGTGCAATTAAAAAAAAAAAATCATACAAGAATTAGCACTGGAGAAAAAGTTAGCAAATAAACCAAAGTTGAAAGTAAGTTTCATTCTTTCAGACAATCTATTTTTCCAGATGCATCAGCAGCATCTGCATGTTAGCAATTTTTCATTATTTATAAATGTATTACAGGAACACAGCCAAACTACAAGCCAAGAAGTCCAACACACACATTTTTAAAAATAGGGAATGTATCTTGGTTATAGAACAAAAGAACTCATTTTATCACTTGGCTTTACCGCTTGAGAAAATGGCTCCTGGTGTGCTGAACTCCATGATAAATGTGCCCCCTCTAGATCTTTATTGCCCTTGTAAATCAAAGGACTGACAGCAGTTAATAAGAAAGCTTTTGAGTGGTTTTGAAGTTTTGCTTTGTACAAATAAAATCCCATATTAAAGAATTTGCTAGTCCTCAAGGTGTGGAAAAATGGGTATGACTAGAACCTGTTGTGCTTTCTTTTTTTAACTGTGTTTCCACTACTTAAAAAAAAATCATTTTGTAGCAAGGGTACCAGAATAAAATAAGCAAATTGCTCTTTATTGAAATAAAAGAATTAGAGTCAGTGACTTAGTTATTAAAAAATAAATAAATTTAAATCTTTCTGCCATTTCTGTACCCTGGGATGTCTGGACAGGGCAACAAAATCAGAAGTATACAATATAAAACATGAAAGATTTTTCTATAATTTTACATTAGATGTTGACAATACTTCTACAAAGCATTTTTAACTAAAGAAAGCAATGATTCTACATCCAAATATTATCAGTTGAAATTCCACTGTGATACTGTTATAAGGAAGGATAGGATTATTTGAGTCACCAGCTAACCCACAGGTATGGACAAAAGTTTTTCAATCCATTGGCAGAAACTACAGCAATATTCACAGATGGCCAAATAATGGTAAACAGCATGAGTTCTACTTATATATGTACCTTTTGGTCAAGCAACAGTACCCTATAAGGAACCAAAGAAATAAATTACTACAACACAAATATTTAAAGATCGTATCATAGAGTGAACAGATCAATTTATAATTACAGATTTAAAAGTTTGTTTTAGAGATTACATTCTAGAACAAACATTTTGGAAAAAAATGGTTATTTGGAAGTCTTCAGAAGCAAACTGCAATTTGGTTAAGGACACTCTTTATGGCATTATGCATTGAGTATACAGCTTCAGCATTTCACTGAATTACAGTTTAACCAAAACAAATTAGAATTAATGTTGTGGTGGCTTTCTGTTTTGCTTCCATGACTTGCATTATCCTTGTTCAATTCCAGGCAGCATCATTCCTTCTAAAACAGTTTATAGCTCACCCTGGCCGAGGAAATCTTAACAGGAAACTACAGTTATTTGGACAAAGCTAAATGTATTTATAGGGAAATAAATATATTTCCTGTTCAAACTGGTAGCACAAAAGTATTACGTGACAAACTATCAACAGGTCTAAAGAAAGCCTAGCTTCTCTTGACTGGATTTTAAACACATTTTAGAAGGCATCTCAATGAATATACATGTTAGTGGCCATTGTCTCTTTAACTGTTCAGATCCCTCTTCCGCAGTCTCGGAAAAACAGAGTAGGTTTTTTTTCTTTAAAAACAAAGACAACCAGTATTAAAGGAGCACATTAATAAGCATGATTTAGGATTAGGATCCAAAGTATCAGACATCAATATTTCCCAGCTGCATGAATCCTTCGTAGCCAAAGTCCCAAGGATGTCACTTATCTAGCAGACACTGGAAAGCTACAGAGAAAATGCAAATCAGACTGAAGTGTTACTGCCTTCTGCATGATTTCCCCGCCTCCCTACACCCCTGAGCCTGCCCTGCCCACAGCCCGCCATCTGCTTGCTTATACAGTCTTCCTTCATGCACTCTGCCCTTTAGGTAGGTACAGAACCCTCTTTATCTGGGAGAGACTCAGTGACACGGATAATCAAACTTTTCTTCCCAAGGAGAGGCTACTGATCAGCAAACAGCAGCTCCTTCTCAGACAAGATGGAAAAATATACATCAAGAACTATACAAAAAGCAGGCTGTAAGTCCGGAGGGTGTAACCTACTGCACAGCCATCCAGGGCTCAGTTTATGGCCTTGATGAACTGAGGTTGCTACTGTGGCATGCTGGTATTTTCATTTAAAGCACTGTTACGTTTCTAACTCTCCTCATTGAAAAGAACACCTAGAAATATAAATTGAATGTATTCAGTAAATGTATGCCTTCCCCAGTCTGTAGATGATCAGACTCTTCTGTGAGTCTGCCAATGGAATTACCTCCATTTGGTTTTTTTCCCTATTACAAATTTGCATCACTGCCCCCTACCCCCAGTATTGACAGATTGAAAGGAGAAGGCAAGAGGTAAGGCCACTAAAAGTGTCCCTCAGCTGTGTTACTGTGGTTTTGTAGGGCAGCATTAGTTAAATTAGAAAACAGCTGGTGAGCAGAGACTCCATAAAGCCACACTTGATGGCTGTCCAGAGAACATGTCGCCAATCTAATAATGATCTAGGCCCAAACACGACATGAGACATTTCACAGAAATAAAAACCACATTTCTGAAACATCTAATTATGTCACAGTTTAAAGACAAAGACTAATTCCTGATGGAAGGTCCAAAACTCCTGAAGTGTGATCCGCAGGGCTGGAAAAGAGGTCAGAACATGACAAAAGACGTAGAAACTATGCAGAATCTGGCTACCAACAGTTTTCTTCCTGCTGCTTCACAGCAGCTGACAGCGGCAGATCTTGGTTTAGAAAAGCCTACAAAGACGTCCTTTCGTACCACCAGTAAGTATAACCTTGCACTTGAGGAGAGTTTACAACACCTAACAAATCAAAAGGAAGGGAATAATGGCAAAAAATGAATTCAGAATGAAGTTACAGGTTGCACCATTCAAGACAGCATTCACTTTCTGCAAACGAACTTTCATTTAAAATGCAGCCATAACTGATAATACATGAACAGGATAGCTAGCTCAAACATAGAAAACGTGCATCTCCACAGACAGCATAATGTTTCTTTTCTGCTGACTTCCCTCTTGAGGTTATCAAGGTCATTATTAAAGGAAGACTAGAACTTGTTTTAACATTTATAATCATTAATTTGATTTTTAAACCACTTTATGATGATTTATTCTCATTTTTCAATCCAGAAATTATTCTTAAATCTCTGAAAACAGTTATGTGTAAATTTTGGATTTTCTGAGGCCTTTTGGTTTTGTGGGGCTTTTTATTTGTTTTTAACAAAATAAAAGCCCAACAATTAATGATGGAATCACTTGCTCCATTTAAAGAACAAAACACAGCTCCCTCCACCCCCACTTCAGGTCAGTTGCCAGGTGCTTGCATACTGCAGAAGCTCTCTAAACTTTGAGTTTCAGCTCAGCAATCGTGAGCCAAATCATATGTAAGTATTGATGTTTGCCACTCTACAGTTAAATTACATCAAGCATCAATGCAATCAACTCATTAGCTGTTTTTTATTGAGCACCAACATTCATTACTTACTTTTCAATTCTTTGATTAAGCAACATATTGCCTGTATTCCCAGTCTACATCTACCAGCTGATTAGCTCAATAATACTGATAATCTTCTCAAGTCAAAAGAGCTGGGAAGGGAAGTAACTGAAATCCCTATGAGCAGACTCAATTTACTCCTTTTGTGTATAACATCAATACACTAAACTACTAGCAATACAATCCAGCAAATGAAACTTCAAATGTGCTAAGTTAGAGAGTAATTTTAACAAAAAGTCACAGCAGGTCATTAAAATGCCCCTTTAATTGTCTCTAGATCATGCTCCATTATCCTTCCACAACCTTCCTGGCTTGCTGAGATTTTAAATCTCTTCTGACTGATGTAAGAACCAAGAAGAGAATTGAAGTGTGATTGTCACATACAGAGCCTGCATGCCAAAGGTCAAAACAGCTTACTGGTATGCTGGCCCACTGCTCCAAATTTTATATCTTTTCTGTCCCTTGGTTATTGCCTGACATGATTTAACAACTGTAATTCCTTATTTAACGATGTCAAAGGTTTTTAGGAAATTGACTGTATTTCACCAACGATATATTTCTTCTTGATTACAGAGTGGTTAAAATGATTTTAAACCAAGACAGCAAAATAAAGCAGTAATAAAATCAATAAAAGGTGCTTAAAACATTCCTTCTATTAGGTAATGGCATTTAAAATATCCGTAGCTTGTAATGGCACTTAGGATATGCCCAAAAATCAATGAGCTAAATTACTTATTGAACTAGTTAATTTGAACATTGAGTTTTATATGTATATTGATAAAACAAGCTACAAGAATACTGGCTATATTTGAATTTCACGGTCAGATGTCTCCCTCTGCTGGAAAAAAACCTCCAAGAACTCGACCAGATTTTTTTTTTTAAAGCAGCACCACTAAAGGATGTAGCATCTAAAAAACTCCACAAGAGGTCTCTGATTCTTGTAGAGTTTGTCAATTAATGTTGCTTTTGCTGAAACCTGCAAGTGTTAAAAGATGCTAAACAGCAACACAAAACTTTAGATTTCACCCAGAATACCGCCATTTGGTGAGACCTGAGAAATATGCAAAAAACACATAACGTGGGAAAAGCACAGAAAACGAGGGATATCATAATGCTTTGAAAACAGTGAGACTATCCTCAAAAATTGTGCTAATACTTCTCATGTTAATAATTCCTCCATAGTAGATTCAGGAATAACAGCCTCAGGTTCTATTTCTTGCTAGAAGTAAAGTACAAAAGACAAGCTGTGTGTCTACCAGTCCTACTCTTGAGGTGCAAAAACCATCCTACAAAGACTAGCCTAAGCACTCAGCTTAGTTCAGTCTGTTTCTCCTTTACATCGAAGAAAACTGTACTTCAGCGAGAAAAAACGTTTACAAAATGAGAGGCTGAAGGATGTCAGGTTTGCCTACAAAACAAAACTAGCCTAATGCAGTCCCCTCAAGAAAGCAAACACTAACAGTAATAAAGATTTCTGCCTGTTGACGTAGGCTTTTATCACTGCAGTACTGGGAACCTTGAAGTTACCCAAAGCTCTGGAACGAGAGGCAAGGTGATGGGAGTTCTTCCAGCCCAGGCTGCAACAATTCCCAAAGTTGCAGAGACAAGCCACAGAAGTCAAGGCAGAGCACACAGCTAAGAAGGTCAGGATACCACCCTGTACATGCTATTAGCGCTTTCACTCTCTATCAAGATAAGACAGCAGCCCTGCTTTTTAAACCTGCAATCTAGGGGTAATGATGATTGTGACATCATTCTGAGGCCGCTCTCTCATTTTTTGAAAGGTCATGGCGATTAGGAAATGTTCTTGACGACTGGAAAAAGGCTAACGCCACACTCATCTTCCACGAGAGCAGCAGAGGGAGCCGGGAAGGCTGGTCAGCCCCTGAAACCTCCGTCCGTGGAAGGATTATGGAGCAAACGCTCTTGCAAGGCCACTTAGTCAGCAGGTGGACAAGGGACCCTCTGGCTGGGGCCGGACGCGGCTCGACGGGGCTGCCCGCCGCCCTCCGACCCTGCCTCCTCAGACCCCCGCTGACAGGAACCAGCCCCGCAACCGCCCCCCCTCAGGCGGGGCACGCCGAGGTGCAGCTACAGGGAAGAGAGATCAGCACCCCCAGAGACCCCCAGGCGAAGGGCCGCTCGCCGGCTGCCCGCCTCCCTGCTCCGCCGGCCCGCCCCTCACCTCCGGGCGGAGCGACCCGACTTCCCCAAGATGGTGCCGCGCCACCGACAGCGGAGATGCACCTTCCCAAGATGGCGGCGGTGCGTCCGTCTCCCGCGACCTCTCCAAGATGGTGTCCCGACGACGACGACCTCTTAAAGATGGCGGCGATGGCCCCGCCCCGAAGCGGGGCAGGCTGGGAGCGGGACCGCGCGACGGGGAGCGGGCCTGGTGCGGGCGGTCGGGCTTGGCTGGCGGCGGAGCGGGGTTGGGCGGTCGCCATGCCGGAGCTGGCGGTGGACCGGGTGGTGGTGCACCCGCTGGTGCTGCTCAGCGTCGTCGATCACTTCAACAGGTAGGGACGGACGGACGCGGCACTGCCGCCGCCGTGGCGGCGCTGAGTCACGGTCACGGGCCGCGCCGGGCTGGGCCGTGAGGGGAGCGGGGCCGTGAGGGGAGCGGCGCGCCGGGCCCCGGGGCGGGCAGATGAAGGTGGAAGGGAGCCCGCGCCGTGAGGGGAGCGGCGCACCCGGGCCCTGGCCGGTCGCTCGGTGCTAAGGGTCGCGATCCCCGAGTGGTGGCGGGAGCGCGGCCTGCGGGAGCCGCCGGAGCCCCCGGCCCGCCGCCGGCGCCGTTGTTTTCCTCTTCAGGAGGAGGGTGAGGAGCGCTCGGGGGCCGTGAGGGGGCTGTCAGCGCCCGGCCCGGGGCGCTTGGAAACAACGTCCTGCTCCTTAAAACACGAGTGGGGCAGAAGCGGGGCTTGTTGCTCCTAAAGCTGCAGCTCGTTGAGCGGGGCATAAGTCGTAAGCACCTGGTGTAATTTGTGCCTAATTTGACTTAATTGAGCCAATTGACGAGTAGTTTTAGTGTTTTAAAAAAAAAAAAAAAATCTCGCAAGGCAAACAAGCCTGCTGTTGTGAAAGCAAATCGTGGGTGACACCGAGCAGTTTAAGAGCTTACTCACTTTTTCTATAGCCCATTGTCCTGCGGGGCGGCTGCAGCATATTTTGGGTCATCAGACCACGTAGTCCTCTTTCTGCATCGCTGGGCTACAGGTTTGGTTCTGAGGGCACCGAAAAGCCTTTTTGTAGATGTAAACTGGCAATCGGTAATAAAACGATCATAATGCCTTCTCTTCTGTTCTAACGCACGTACTGTTTAACTTGCAGAAATTAGCCGAAACAGCTTGTCTGCTGTTACCTCCTTCCCTGAATCAGGCTTTTTGTCGTAGGAACTGACAGCCTTTTCTATTTAGAATAGGAAAAGTTGGAAATCAGAAACGAGTCGTTGGTGTGCTGCTGGGCTCATGGCAGAAAAAAATACTAGATGTGTCCAACAGTTTTGCAGGTGAGTTTGGGTGTCCTGCCCTTGTTCAAACCTACTGAATTATTTAATAGATGAATTGCGTTTGGGTTTTTTTAAGCTGCTCTGCCAGACCACAGATTCTTCTTTCCACGTACAAATCAGCCTATATCAAACAAAAAATGCTAACTGCTGCCAAAAATACACCTATTCCGGCCAGCCTTGTGCTGCACCTTCCCTGTTAAATTGTGCAATGTGGAATGTTTTGGGAGTGGATGTAAACCTCTTTTAAAACACTGGTGAATGTTTTGCTGCATCAGACTCGCTGACCTCTGCTGAGGGGTCAGTGTCTCAACATGGCATACAGAAATCACAGCTCTCAGTGCTGATGTAGCTGTTACCTACTTGTGTAAAGATTTAGTGTATATTTTAGCTTTACTTGCTCTCCTCAGATTTTGTGCAATTAAATACTAGTTCTTTCCTTAAGTATGTTGCTAATGGTGTTGAAATAGTTTCCTCTTAAATACTTACATGTGATGGTAAAAGTACTTCTTGAATGCATGGCTTTCGCTGACCCATTTGTGTTAGATCATTTCCTTCCTAGTGGGGCTACTCTGTGACAAAGCAAATTGTCTCAGATTATATATGGAGTTTCTATGTAGAGTTCTTCTACCAAGTGTGGACTTTTTTTTCCCCCCAATTTTTGGAGGAACTTTTTTCCATTTGAGTTGAAAAGAGGGGTTTTTTGTTGTTTTGACAGCCTTTCAACTGTGAAGCTTTTACTATAGCTACACGTTGAAAGACTGAGACTAGTCTTTGTTCCCAGAACTGAGCCTGTGTCCCTGAATACATGCTAACTGATAAAATTACTCAAGGGTAAATTGTCCTTACTTAAAGTGCCTCATTGTGTTCTAGTAGTCTATAAAAGTGCTGATGACGCGTGTTCTACACTGAAAACTAGTTTTTCTCTAAGTAGACTGCTGTTGATCAACAAGCTATAAAGTCTGCTGGGATACTCAGTTTATCGTACCAAATGTCTTTGCCCACTATTGAGTCACTTTTGCATGTGGGAGGATTTCTCTTCAATGCTTGATGTCTTCCACTGAGGGTAACCCTCAGAATACTTTGTGTTTCATTCCTTGGTTCTAAACTTAGTAATTACGAGACAGCCTCTACCTGAGAGAACTGAGCAGCACTGCAGGTTGGCTTGTGCAGCGTAGTGTTTCAGAACAGTTCAAACTGGTTAAAATCCACTCTTCTTTAGCAGCCAAAGATAGCCTAAAACACAGTGTTTCTATAAACATTTTCATTCTGGGAGTTCGATTCTTAAATATTGACCTTTTGTTTTATTCCTAGTACCTTTCGATGAGGATGACAAGGATGATACAGTGTGGTTTCTAGACCATGACTATCTGGAGAACATGTATGGAATGTTTAAGAAGGTCAACGGTAAGTTGAGGCCTTCTTGCAGTCAGGGATACGTTCCTAGAAACTTTCAAGACTCTGTATAGGGAAGTGAATTCAGAGTAAGGTAGAGTGTTAATTGCTCATGTAAGAAGCCACTCCATGCTAATTCCTTGCATGGCTTCACTTTCACCGATGGTTTTCCATGGGTTAATGTGTGCAAGCAGTTTGTGTTTTTAACACAGTAATTTATACCTTGCTAGTTTTCCCAAGTCTCATGACAGCTTTGTATCTTCAGAATAATTCAGATTACAAAATTGCCATTATTTCTGAAGAATTTCAAAGCTTTCTCCTCTATAACCCACCATGCAGATGTGCCCTGAAATTCAGAATGTAAACATTACAAACTCGCATTTTGTAAGTAATGATTCTGATTGCTCTTCACCAGTTTTTTTAAAAAGCGTTTTTACCGCTCAGTTTGTGACTTTGTTCAGTCATAACTTCAATTCTTATGAATTTTCTTAGCCCTGGGACCAGTTGTCATTCTCATGATACAGTTTGCGTTTCTAGAATTTTTGCATCTCTAGATGTCAGAGTTTCAAGCTGTCACATCCTGATATGTGCAAAAATTAATAAATGATATGAAATAGTCCAGTTTAGTTAAGGACCTAGGAGTAAAGTTATATATTTAAGTAAGTACGATTAGTAAACTGTCTTTGTCACTAGCCATGTTATTGTCTTGCCTACTTCATTTCCCCCTACTTTAGACTAGTCTTCTACACACATCAGACTTTCACCCTTGATTTGCTAATTCAGTCTCTGCCTAAATCTTTCTGCTGTTGTCTTACCATGAGATTCTGATTTAGAATCCTTTCTGGTTTTGCTCAGCTAGAGAAAGAATAGTTGGTTGGTACCACACAGGCCCGAAACTGCACAAGAACGACATTGCCATCAATGAACTGATGAAAAGATACTGTCCTAACTCTGTAAGTGTGGCATTTTGGGGGGGGGTTTGGTTTTTTTTTCCCCTCTCTCTTCCTAAATGGGGGATCTGGGAACACTTAGCCCTCACCTTTGTTACTGGTGTCACAGCATGTCAAAGACCTGGTAGCTGTAAAGTAATTGAGGAACCCAGATCAGAGATTTTTGAAACAGCTATGGATGTCTTTTCTCAGTGCCTGAAGTTAACGCCTCTGAGCAGCCAGCGTACCATTGCTGTGGAGGGAAGAGCTGACTTAGGTATTTTTTTCTAGTCTTTGAATGAAACCCGGTTTTCTGAAATGATTTCTTCTTCTATAAGGTGTTGGTGATTATTGACGTGAAGCCAAAGGACCTGGGGTTGCCCACAGAAGCTTATATTTCGGTTGAAGAAGTTCATGATGTGAGTATTTAACAGTGTCTCTGCCTTTTCCTTGGAAAAGTGTTTCCATTAAAAGATGGCTGTTGGACTTGCCTTATTTTCTGAAGGATGCACATCCCATGGCACATAGTTGTCTTTTACATATGGGATGTTGTGTTCACTAGTGAGGGCCTGTGACTTGCAGCCAAAATCTGCTGAAACCAGAGTTTAAATCCCAGTCATAAACGTAAGCCTTTGCAAGTGAAGTTTTCATCCACCAGTGCTCTTGGAAGAAAAGCTGTGCATTTCTGTTTGACCTGAGGAATTCCACAAGTCCAGTTGTCTGATTTAAATGCATCTTATCTGTTTCTGTCACGTCCACGGCCACAAAGTCAGTCACAGATTGGAACACACTTAAGATGTCACTTTTACATGTCACCCTGTTTGCAGAGGTGTTCTGCGTAATTGAAAGCTTATTCATTTGTGCACCTGCCAGTGCTGAGTAGGTAGGTCAGGCATGAGCAACACTTACTAATCACTTGCAGACAAACAACATACAGTAGTAAGTCAGCTTTAGATTCTCATTTGCAATTGTTTGATTTAAATTACATTCTGGATGTATATATATAAAAAAAAAATTGATCCTTTTGCCTTTCTGTGGCCCTCACTACAGAGAAGAAGCTGCTCCTGGTATTTTAGATCTTGTATCTGCAGGATTTGTTCTTAGTTTTGTGAATTCACAGTAGTCCCAGTGGAGCTTTCTACCTGGTCTGGGTAATGGTTTTGAAAACACATAGGTAAAACTCATTCTCAGAAATTCAGCCTGTGAATCTTTCAAATATCTTCCTTAATCACCAGTGTCTAAATTGTAATTTTCATGCGATTGTTCTGTATTAGGTTGGGGTTTTTTTCTGGATCTGTGTATATGCTTCTAACTGGCTGAGAGCAAATATCAGGATGGCAAAAGGTATCCCTAAGTGTAGTAAGGTTGTATAGGGAAAGAAATAGTTATGATATTTAGTGAGACTTTCTGTTCTACCCACTAGTACATGGACCAGCAAAATACGTTAATTGAAAATTACACAGAGCATAAGAAAGAAGAAATTGCTAGCAACTCTGGCTTGTGACAGTTGGTACCATTAATTAAATCAAGAAAAATCCAACTAGAGCCTTTCCTCTCTGAGTCCTTGTGGACTGTTTACTACTTTACTTGTTTCATTAATACAGTTTCTCATACGCTATCTAAAATTCTAAGTTTTTTAAAAGGCATTGTGATTCACTTACAAGCTTTTCCCCTTAGCTGTGTACTTCAGTCCCCTGATATTCTGTTTTGCCATAATTTGCCCCATTGCCTCTTCCTGATCCTGTAAACAGGCATCAGTTAATCTTACGCTGTGACATTGTGCGAGTTACCCCACTGTTGGTGTGAGACACCTGTACTGGCTAGTTGGCATGCACCTCTGCACCTGCAGTCAGCTGTGTGCTCAGTCTGACCGTGTCTCCTGTATCCTTGCACCTCGAAGGATGGCACTCCGACCTCCAAGACGTTTGAGCACGTGACTAGTGAGATCGGAGCAGAGGAGGCAGAGGAAGTTGGTGTTGAACACTTGCTACGGTAAGCATCTTTAACATGAAAGCATTCTTAAAAGACTCGCATAGCAGTGAATGCGACCCATCTGGTGTCTACCAGTGCCAGCTTCCTAGGGGAAACGTGGATCTTGTTAAACATGCTACTTAAATTCTAAGAGCGTATTCATTTAGCAGTCTTGCTTTGCATATTCACTCATTGCTCGTGAAGAGTGTGACTGTCCACCAATGAGATGATGAAAACTTCATATTTGTTCTATCAAAGCTGCAGAATATTGCATCGTTTGGAACTGCCTCCAGCCACTGTGTACCTCGCAGAGCAGGACTGAACGGGAGTGTTGCTGATGGGTCTGTAGCTCTCCAGTCAAAAAGACCAGTCACCATGTCGCCTTTTCACCAGTCAGAAATCCTGTTTATTTCTCCCTATCCCTCTAACTGGTGTTACAGATATTATTCCAAAGAGAACATACACGCACCACAGGATACAACAATGATCTATTTTAGATCTACTTTGTAATGTACATCAGTTTGCATTCTTTGACTTGAAGCGTTCATTTGAATTGTACTTCAGCTGTGCTTCAAACTGCTTTTCTTTTTGAGCTGGAAAGATCTCTTAAGTCAATATGCCCACCTATTCATGAGAATGCAAAGTAACATTCTAACGCTGATTCTTTCTGTTGTGGGTGTTTCAGAGATATCAAGGATACAACAGTGGGCACTCTGTCCCAGCGGATCACAAATCAGGTCCATGGCTTGAAGGGACTGAACTCCAAGCTTCTGGACATCAGGAGCTACCTAGAGAAAGTAGCCATGGGCAAACTCCCCATCAATCACCAGATCATCTACCATCTTCAGGATGTCTTCAACCTGCTACCAGACGTCAACCTGCAAGAGTTTGTCAAGGCCTTTTATCTGAAGACCAATGACCAGATGGTGGTAGTTTATCTGGCTTCTCTTATCCGTTCTGTGGTTGCCCTGCACAACCTCATTAACAACAAGATTGCCAACAGGGATGCAGAGAAGAAAGAAGGACAGGAAAAAGAAGAAAGTAAAAAGGAGAGAAAAGATGAAAAGGAGAAGGACAAGGAGAAAAGTGATGTCAAGAAAGAGGAGAAAAAGGAGAAAAAGTAAAATGTGTAGGTTTTTTATTTGTAAATTAAAAATCTTGTAAACTAAATCACTTTGCTGGGTTCTTTTCTCTTGTTGAAATGCTTTCCTCTACTTTGGTATCTGCGTTTTGTGTTCATTAGAGTGTGGCTGGATACATCTTCTCAAAACGGCAGCTGTTGCAACAAGGGCAGGGAAGGGGTAAAAGTCAGGGAATTTTTTTTGTTTATTTTTTTTTTAGTGCAGCACTCTTTCTTCAAGGACTTTTAGGCCAACAGCTCAGGATTTCTACCACATATGTGTTAGCCTTCATGCTAGGTACTTGTCTTACCCAACACTTGAGTTTTCACTGTGAGACCTACTTTATTACCATCAGTTCATTTTTGATGCCGAATTCTGGAAGCACCACGGAGTGAATCAGGAGGGTATTGCTACTGCTGTCTGCTTTCTTCCAGCTGTACCTTGTGCTGGGCTAGTTTTTGTTGGTTTCTTTTTTTGCTATCTTTGCTAGCTGGCCAGTGACAAGATCAGGGTTGGCTGTTTTGTTACCTGACACTGTAAAAAAAAAAAAAAAAATATATATATATATATACACTCCTGGTTCATGTGATGCTCGCCAGGGTGGAAACACAGAGGGGAGAAGATGGGATCCTGCTCTGGTGAGGAGCACTACCACGTTTTGAAGAACATCTTCCCTTCCTCCCGTAAGACATCAGGTTATTACCATATTAGGTTTGCAGTGTGTGTGTATACATATTTGCATTTTTCAGGACTAATTCATTACAAAACCAGTATCATGCAACATAGACATCTGCATATTTAATCTGGTTCCTATTTGCACAGTCCCTGGGTGCCTCGTTGCCTGTCAGCGTAATGCAGGTGGCACATCACTGCTGGTGCAGGAACTGGCTTCACTGCCTGCCGGGGAAGACACAGTGCACCCTGCCAGCCCACATCTCTCGCTCCTCAGGCTTTGTGGTTAAAACATCAGTGGTAGCACCAAAACAGGCTGGCATCTTGTGCTGGCATGACACAGGGGAAGCACCAGGGAGCCTCCCTTGCGCAGCATCTCTGGGACAGCCACACCTATAACCTGCCATCCTGTACCACATCACCGTCCCACATCAGGATGACAGGAAGTGCAGGTCACTGCTCTCTGCCCTCCTTGGAGCAGCACCAGGGGCTCCAGGTGGACACGAGCACTGTCAGCACGCTGGTGCCAGGAGACTGCAAAGTGCTAGCAGCCTGCCACAGGGACTGAAGCATTTATTCTGGGATTAGACTGGCACTGGCTGTGCCACGCTTGGCACAAGTACAGATTATTAAAACAAAACAAAACGCCCACAAAGAACCAACCAGCCAAGGCAGCTGCTGAAAAGCAAAGTCATGGCAAAGTTACTGGGTGCAGGCTGTCCCTCAGTGATATGAATTGTGGGTTTGCTTAGTTCTGCTTGTGTTGGATTTTTTTACTAAACACCGCCAGCCTATGGCCATTGGCCTCCTTCACCTTATTTTCTTCCACCAGTGCTGCTCTGGGTTTCATAGGGTGGCACAGGGAGGCAGCTCCAGCTCTGGCAAAGCATCCCGGAGACATTTTTAGCCGAGTGTGATTACGGGTTAGGCAAAGGCAGGCAGAAGTGCTGCACCCAGCCTGAGCCTCCTGGACAATGCACACATGGGAAAAAAACCCCGTATTATTTGTGACCCCGCTGACAAGCTCTGGCCACCCATCACGACCCTTCAGCTGAGTCCCCGCACTGCAGTGGGCTGTCCCCCCTGTGCGACACACCGACCAGGGACACACACCTCGGCAGCTGCTTATTGTTTATTGCACAAGAAGTCGGCGTCGCTGAGGCAGGATGGTGCAGTACAAAACTATCTGGTTACCAGTCAAAAGCTATTGCAATGTCTCGTATCCATAGACTTCCTTTACGTACAGCTATGTACACCAACACTCACACAGGTCTGTCTCCCCAGCGCACACTGCCAGGGGGGCAGCAGCGGAGGTGGCATCCAGGTGGGGGGCAGAGGACCGATCCTGCCCTCACCCACAGCTCCAGGAGCTCCTGCCACCAGCCCGGCCAGCAAGAGGAAACACAGGGAGTTTGGGCCAAACCCACGAATCAAGCAGAGGCCAGACGTGCCCCAAACATGACCGGAGCCCCCCGAGGCTGCTGCAGAGCACCAGCTCCAGGCAACACACCACTTAAATATTTAAATACAACAGCACAGGGGCCACACGCTTGCAAATCAAAACACGCAACAGACGTGGTTGTCCAGGCCCTGGGTCTGGCATGGAAAGGGGCCGTCCTGGCCCTCGTGTGGTGCATGGGCCCCAACAGCATTAGCTGTGGGTTCCCTGTTACCTTTGCTGGGTGCAGGACTCGGACCAAATGGAACCTGAGAGTTGGTTTGAGAGCCATTTCATTTCCCCTTCTCACCTGCACGTATTAAGATGCCATGAAAAGGCAGAAAACACTAGGGGGAGAAAACAGCCTATGCCGAAACCAGATCTCATTTAACTGTGCCTGTGAGGCAGGTCCGGGGAGCCTCGGTGCACCGCATGCTGCCTGCCAAGGCCCAGGGCTTCGCCCGTCCCCTCTGCACCAGCCCGTGCCCCTCACAAGCTGAGCAGAGCCAGGCTTTTGCATCCACCTCCCCGCCACACCTCAAGTTTGACTGGGGAGGGAAACGTGGACCTGTTTCCCCCTGGGCTGCGTTAATGCAGATCTCACGCAGGAACAAGAGCAACAGCGTCTGCAGCTGCCTGCGCACCATCCTGCAGAGAGGGCTCGACACTGGGCTCCGCTGGCACCGGCAGGCAGGACCTCGCAGCCGGCAGCACTCCAGGGCCCTCCCCGCCCCAGGAAAGCGCCAAAGCTCCATCACTCCTGTCCAAATCCTTCCGTCTCCTCAATCGCATAAAGCAGCTTCTCCTTCAGCTGTTCATAGCTCTTGTAGGGAGGGAGGTCTAGACGGTTAAAGCTGGAGAGACAGCAGAGGTTGTGAATAGCGCTGCGATCCCAATTCTCCTCCCCATGGCAGGGTCCCCTCCGGCCTCAGCCACGCACAGCAGCTGCGGTAAGATGCACCGCCAGGAACAGCAGCTACGTTCCACAGGAACGTGGGTGGAAGGGACAGAGGATGTCCAGGGCCTCATGCAGCCCCGCACAGACTGCCAGCGGTTGTCCCCGTGTGCTCCTAACAGGGCCAAGGAGAAATGACTTACCATGTATGGCTCCGAGGCAGCCATGTCTCTTTGCCAACTTTATCGATGCAGAACTTCTGGGGCCCATTGCTGCCTGTTAATTATGAGCACAGTAAATATCATTACATGATCAGGAGCCGAAAAAGAAAACCCTCCGACACACCATTAGCCAGCAGATCGCACCATCACACGCCCTTATGATCCTAGAGACATATCTGAGCATAAATCTGTAGCAGCACTCAGTGCCTGTTCTGACCCCTTTGCACAGAGGATATACAAAAAACAAGAAAGGAGAAAGCTGAAAAGTATATTCACAGCACACGGGGATAACAGCATGGCTTCTAAGCAGGATGGTTAAATAGCAAGTGCTAAAACCTATTTATCTGTAGACCTGCAGGACTGAGCGGGTCCATCTGAGAGTTTTAAAGGACCTGGCTCAGGAAGTCTGAGTCACTGAGGTTGCTTTTTAACAGATTGTGAATGCTGGAAAGGTTCCAGGGGGCTGGAAAAAAGCTAATACACCAGCAAGAATAAACGAGTGGTCTAAGTTAGCTGGTTAGCTTGACACTGATTCCAGGAAAGTAAGGGAAAGGCTGGTACAGGCCCCAAAAAGTAGCAAATTAAAGGATGACAGCAGAATAATGCCACGCTGTGGTTTTCTGGAAAAGGGGTTTCATTGCACAAAAATCAAAATTAAATCAAAAATCAAATCTCATTCAAAATGAGATTACAAGCTAGACTGACAAAGTTAACTGTGGTGGCACAGTTCACAGCTAAGGAATTTTGTCTGGGTACAGCACGCCACCGGATTAATCGCTGTGCTCAGATGTTGCAGCTGCTTCACTGCTTACATGCTGCAGGCTGCCTTGCACACTGTGATGGAGACATGGACAGCCAGGTCCCACCCGCTGGCCCCCACACACGGCCACTGCCCACGCTCGCTTCCCTGGGACTCCCTGCCCAAGCCGAGCACCCAGGAACACGCACCGATGAGCTCTGCGAACCCCCCGACGGGCAGGCGGCAGGTCCCCGTCACAAACTGCAACAGTCGGATCCGCTTCTCGTTGTCCATCTCTTTAACCACCTACGATAAGAAGGCAGCAGAAGGGTGGGATCTCCGTCACCCCCAAGCCTGCAGCCCAGCCGGGCCTGCAGCACGACTCCTGCCATGAACACACCGTGCCCTCCAGCCAGCTGGGCTCAGTCACAGCCCCGGGCGGTGCAGCATGCCGGGCATGTGGTCCACCCCTCCCCTCTAGTCCCGCATCCTCAGGGACAAGGAGCAGCTCTACTCAGCCTTGCTTTCCTCTGGAGCCATTTTTGACCCCTTTCTCATGGCCAGCATGGAGCAGCACCGCCTGAACTGGTGCAGCTCTATTACATGTCACCCCCTCCCATCACCCTGCCCAAGAGCAGCAGCTATTGCTAGAAGAACGCTGACCACTAAGTGCTGCCTGCTGTCCTCGGCAGCGCCGCCGGGGCCTCTGCCAGCCACAGCTAACTGCTTCTTGCTGAACACGTGCTCATGGTTGTAATCTCTTCCTGACAGCCAGCTCAGGCTGCCTGTCCCAGGCCAGCCCTGCCTGCCCAGGGCCTCGGGCAGGGGACAATCCCAGGGCTGGGGAGCAGGACAGAGGCACTGCTGGTGCTGGGACTGACCTGCCAGAACCACTGGATCTGTTTGCTGTTCTTAGTGTAGTGCCGGTAGATGGTGTTCTTCTGCCAGTCATTCATGTCGATCTCCTGCATCCCGCACAGCATCAGCTGGGGACAGGGGACAGTCAGCAGGGGGACAGAAATGGGGCCCGAGCGCTGCCTCCTCCGGTGCTGGGCTGCATAAGATGCAGGCTCCAGCACTGGGCAATGGAGGTGTCTGGGAGGAATTCCTTGCCTCCAATGAGACGTTTTCTCACTAACGGACCCAATGAGCCACCCCGCAGACCCAACCACCTGGGGTGGGGGTACCCCCCTTGGCAGAGCCGAGGGGTGAGGGGGGCGGAGTGTGCGAGAGGAGCACACTCTGCTGTCGCCGTGCGCGTGCCATGCCTGGGACAGCCTGCGACAGGGTGGGAAGCACCAGTATCCCTGCACCCCGATCCTAGCACAGGTGCCAGCTCAGTGGCAGCTCACCTCCAGCTCCTTCTCGTCGAAGTACCGCAGCCACTCCAGCGGCACCACCTCGTTGAACCCGTCCAGAAAAGCCTTAGTCTGCTCCTCCACGCCCCGTGTGAACCTCCAGTCCGTCAGCAGCCTGGGAAGGCAGACGGCAGTCGGCAGGCAGCCAGCGCCACTGGCCCGGCACAGGGAACCCCTGCCATCCCTCCTGCCGGCAGGGAGGGCCCCAGCAGCCGAACGGGTGCGTGGGAAGGGGGAGAGGGGCTCCTGCAAATCACCAGGGCTCCCCTCAGTTCCCACTAGCGGGTTTCTCTTTCCACTTCCCAACCCAAGCGCAGCAGACAGCCCTGAGCACAGACCAACAGCCATCGGGGGAACAAGGGGTGCAAACCACATCCCCTGGCCAGAACCTACCATCAGCAGGAGGAGTTGGCCCTGGCAGCCCCCAGCCAGCCCAGCCATGGACAGGCAGGGTTAGCAGCCATGGGATAGGGAGAGAAGTCTCACCCTCTCTCCCCTCTCCTCTTTCCTGAAAGTACTGGCAACTGCCCAGCCAGCAGCAAGCCAGACCGCAGCAGAGCTCAGCTGACCGCGCCAGCCCATACTTGTCACAGGCCACGTAGCCCAGGGAAGCAGCCACGTCCCAAACCCTATGTTCCCACCCCAGAACTGCCCTGCAGCTGGCGGGGGTAGGCACCCAGCAGGGGCCTTGGGACGGCCACTCACATGATATACTCCTCCTTGTTCTCCTCTGTCACCCGGATGCTCTCACCACCCTCCTTCAGCTCGTGGGTGGTCACCTTGCCCAGGATCTCCATGTCCTGGATGAAGTACAGCTCCAGGCCGCACTCCTCCAGGCTGTTCTCCCTGCAGGAGGACACCCGGATGTGACTTCTGACAGAGGCACCTGGCAGCAGTGAGGCACTGTGCGAAGGAGCACTGCCTCCCCTGCAGCAGGATGGGTCCCAGGTCGGGAGGGAGAGCGGGCCACTCACTTGGTCCAGACAATGGAGTTGTAAAACTCAGGGTCAATGGATTCCAGGTCCTTCAGCGTGGGCCGCTTGTTCAGCATCCGCTTGTAGAAGGGCAGTGTGAAGCCAGTGTCGATGAACTTCCCATGATACAGAGCCTGCAGCGGGGAGGTGATGCCAGGTCACGGGGGACCCCAGGACAGATCCATGGGGCAAGACGATGCTCCACCACTGGGGCAGCCGTGGGGCAAAAGGGAATCGCTCCTCAGGTCCTAGAGCTACAGCACTCACTCCCAACTGGCACATACGGTGGGGAGGAGCGGGCTCCCTCTGACAGCACTGCCCAGGGATGGCTCACCCGGTGCAGGGTGTGCTCACAGCCCCTCTCCCCTCCCCACCACAAATTCCACCGTGTCTCCTTCTCCCCTCACAGCTCGATTAAGAGCACTTGTTTAAACAGAGCCGTGCTGCGGCTTCCCTGAATCCCTGGCTTCCAGGAGCCCCAAGGCAAAGGCAGCCAAAAATAATGCAGACGCTTGTCTAGAACAGCCCAGCGGTGAGTAATAGTCTGGGGTTTTATTGGTATCCTGCAACGCACAGGGCAAGGCAGGACAGAGCGGAGACCTGAGCAGCGTGCAGCCACCCCCCACGCACACCTCATGGGGCTGTGGGACAGGGACCCTTCCCCGAGCTTGGGGAGCCCCTGGCAGTCCCCCTGCCAGCCTGGGGCTGGGCAGCCCGTGGCACATTTGCCTTGGGGAATGAGAGACGAATGGGAGGAGCCGCTCTGGGGCTTAGGCAGCTGGAAAAATCTCACACTGCTGGGGCTAAAAATAGTTGCCAGAGCTGCAGACCCAACAGCACCTGGGGTGGCAGCCAAAGACCTGGAGCCATCCCCACCACACAGCCCCTGGGAAACCAGATCCCCTCTGGCCCCACGGCCATTCCCTGAATTTAAAAGGCATCACCCCACAGCCTTCCCCAGAGCACCCCGTCAATGGCCTGTCTCCCATGGACCCACACCTGAGTGAGAAGCAGCTTAAGGAGGGTGACAGTGCTGAGCTGAGCACAGCCGCAAAGAGCCACAAAGCCTACAGCTCCAGGGACACTGGGGCTGGAAAAGGCATGCCAAGGGGAGCACAGCACTGTGCCAGCATTGCTCCCCCTCCACACCTTTCTCATCTGGGCCACCCGTGGTGCTGGGGACCTCAGCCTCAGCCCCAAGCTGCCATTAGGGTTAGGGTTCAGAGAGCCACAGAGCCTAGCACAGCAAGGCACACAGAGCTTCCTCCCACCCCACTGACCACCCTGGTCCCCTGCAAGACCCCTGCTCTGCAGGGGGAACACAAATGAAGCACCTTGTCTCCTGTTGCCTCCCCAACCCCTCTCGCCCCGTCACCCCGGGCTCTTACCATGGCAATGAAGCGGCCAATGAAGCGGAAGTAGGTGAGGTGGTCGGGGTTGATGGAGGAGGCAGGGTTGATCTGCAGGCAGTAGTTGTTCTTGCCAGCATACTCGAAGAGGCAGTACATGGGGTTGAGCACCTCATGAGACAGGAGGAAGAACCACTCCCTGGGGCAAAAGGAAGGGGGAGCACAGTGATGAGCAGCTCAAGGAGCCGGGGTACTCAGGGGCTGTGCAGGGAGGCTGCACCCCAGCAGAGGGGACAGCCATGTGCCTCCACAGAATACCCCACACAAACCAGGTGCCCATCTCCTCAGTGCAAGCGTTGCACCCTGGTGTGCCTTGGCGAGGGTGTCCTCCACCCCAGCGGTGCTGTGTGTGGTTTGTGAAGGGCTTCTGGAAACACCAGCAAGAAATACCCCAGTTTGCCAGAGGCCCCGCTCGCAGCACTGGGGATCCCGGCAGGCACCACGCGGCTCAGTCCCACCCAGGCTGTTGTACACGTACAAACACACACACACTGCTGTGCACACACACCTTGAGCCTCCCCACACGGGCTCCCCCCGGGAGCCCCACCTTGAGCTCAAAGCAGTGCGGGATGGGTACCATCCTGGCTTTGCTCCCCCAGCTGCGCAAGGAGACAGGAGTCCTCGGACGCAGAGACAGCCCCGGCATCCCGTCCGTGGTTCTACCCTGTGGTAGAACAGCATGACGTAACCTACCATAGGGTAAAACCACTGGCAGGACACAGAGAGAGGCGGAGAGCAGGAGCCCCTGCACCAGAGCCAGGAGCAGTGGAACCACAAAGGAGGAGCAGGAGAGAGTGGCAGGCAGGGGGAAGCATTAGCCCAGCACCAAGGCAGATGCTCCGACCGAGCTGGCTGGGGCTGATGGGGACATGGGGGCCCCCCTCCAGCCGAGACACAGTCCATGCTGTGCAGTAACACCATCCTCAGGTGCATCTGCATCCTCACAGCAACTGCATCCCACTGTGTCTGCCACAGCACACACCAACTGCCCCAGGAAACACCAGGACTTGTCGGCTGCAGGGAGAAGAGGCTGCTCGACCCATCACCTCCACGCCTCAGGGGCAGCAGGCATTGGCACTCAGCGCTGGGGGCTACAGGAGAGCCCCAGCCAGGTCCCCCAGCCCTCTCTTTGCCAGGGACAGGCTGCTGCAATGCTTTCAGGGTGTTCCACCATTCACAAAACTCAAGCCGTTTCCCATTCAAACATCCCTGGGCTCCTCCGCCCAAGCAGGTGCTGCAGAAAGGCTAGGTACCCCAAGTGCAGCTGCTGGACAGACTCCCCTGACTGCACTGTCCTTTAGGGATTCACGCTGCAGGCAGGGCACAGACCTGTCCAGCAGCAGACGCATGGTCCAGCGCACAGTGCGGCGCGCCAGCGCTCACCTAGCGATGCCACCGTAGTCCAGGCCCTCCTCTCCTCGCATGATGATGTACAGGCGGCGCCGCAGGTCGTACGGCTTCATGTTCATGATCTGGGGAGAAGTAAGGGGAAGCATTACTGTGGGCTGGTGCAAGGGCTGGCTCCACACCTCCCCATGCTCTGCGGCCCTGGCACCTCCTCACCTGCTGGAAGGAGTCCTCAAAGAGCGTCTGTCGGGAAACACTGATCTTCACGTGGCTGGGCAATGCGTTCGACTACAAGCAAGGCAGAGAGACACGAGGCTTTGTGCAGGCTGGCACAGTGGCTCTCCTCACCCGTGTGTGTCCACAGGGTTAGGCTATCCATGCACCCATCCAGCCCTGTGGCTCAGCAGCCCTCAAGCCGCCAGGGGCCTCTGGCCACTCTACTCACATGGCAGAGGAAGCGGAACTGGTGGTACTTCCAGCGAAAGCTCCGGTCATACGCCCCTGGGGAGCCACCCTGCTTGCTCCTGCAAAAGCAGCACAAGCCTTGGTTCAGCATCCCTGCCTGCCCTGGCACAAGCTGCCCAGCCCCAGCAGCCTCATCACCTACCAGGCAGGAGGAAGATCTCTGGGGCACAGGTCACCTCCATCAGAACCAAATGTGAGGCCTTAAACCCACTACTCAATGTCTTTGCAATAAAGCTGATGAACTTCCCCACTCCATATCATGACCATGGGAAGGCATGAGCTGCAAAGAGCCAGTTCAAGTCCCAGCTCCCAGTGTGCAGCCCGGCTGCAGCGCGAGGAGCCCAGCCTAAAAATGCTTACCCAGACTCGAATCCAGGGCGCGGATCCTTGAAGGTAGTGGTGCGAGTGTTGTGGTCAACAAAGTAGCGCACACCCTCGTTCGTGTACTTCATCTCCCAGCCGGGTGGCAGCGGTGGCTCCTGGATCATCCTGCCGACAAGGAAGGGGTCACCGGCAGGCACCTCAGGCATCTCTCACCCTGAACTGCGGCCCTCCAAATTGCTGCCCTTGGGGACCACCTTCAATTTGCAGCTCCACGCCAGGCAAAAGGAAGGATTCATGGTATGGGATTAACGAGCGTCTGTCTGCAACCCGAGACAGGAGCCCTGCACGCTCAGCCATGGCCAGGACTGGCCACAGTTACGGCTTCACTTTCTGCCTGTGGGAGACGTGGCCTCAGTGGAGACCTGGGCCAGGTCCTCAGCCGGGGCAGGTCTCTGGAGAACTGCAACCCAGAGCTCTCAAGAGCCCAAGCAGAGCCAGGTAGGAAGGCGACAGGGCAAGAAGCAAGCACCTCTTTCTGCCCAGAACGCCCTGCAGTCTTCCCCATCACTTTCTCATCTCTACCCTCAGCTCCTGCAAGCCAGAGAACCGCCCTGCAATGCCAAAGGTTGCAGTGTCCAACCCTCCCGGGCTCCAGCACTGCCTGCTCGCTGCCTGCAGTTCTCAGTGCTTTTGGCTCCTCAGTGCTGCAGCCCGCTTGGTCCCCCAGCACAGACAGGTCTCAGTGCTCAGCAGCCCATCGCACGGACCTTCCGAAACCACAAGCATCCTCCCTGCTCTCCCAGCAGGCTGCCTACCCCTGTGTGCGAGGGTCTTCCCACTGGGTGGTCCGTGTGTTGTGGTTCACGTAATACACTCGCCCATTGTCCTGTCTCTTCTCTAAGAGGAAAGGGAGAGGAAGCATTAGCTGGAGCACCCTGGTCAGCACTGACCCACAGTCCTGGGAACAGCCCTCCCCTTCACAGCTCACAAGAAGTTTGTCAGCTCCCCCTGTCCCACCTCCCCGCTGACACTGCCCTGGCTCATTTAGAAAAGGCAGGATAAAATCCCCTACGTTTCTTCTACATGCACAAGCTCCTGCATCTCCAGGGAAGGCTGGCTTTCTCCAGTGCGCAGGGAGGTGCCATGGCAGAAGCCAGCCCTGCTGACATGCTGCCAGGCTGGCACAAGAGGCTGGCTCAGCTACGCATCTCACTGGGCAGATGGCACATGCACCCTCCTCGGACATGCAGCGCTCCGCAAGCACAACATCCCTCCAGGTGGATCCGCAGGTGCTTTCTCAAATGCATCCAAACTCCCTGCATGGCCCTGCTGCCAGCATGCGCTGCACAGGCATGCACACCCACACCTCCTTCTGTTGCACACAGGCATAAAACAACCATGCCACTCACACCAGCACCACTGCCCGGCCCCGCTCTGTGCCTGCAGCTTCACACACTTGTTGCACAGCAGTCTCTCAACACACGCTCCCCACGCGTGCCACACGCACTTCCCCAGGCACCCTCTTCCCAACACACGCTCACGACACTACCTGCATACTCAGAACAGCAAGTGCCTCCCAGCCATGGCTGGGTACCATATGCCCTGGCCCAGTGGTGATTCTGCACCCACTCCCTACCCCACCAGCCCCCGGGTGCCCACACCCACCCCATGCACCCCGTCTCATCCCGCCTGCATGCCTGCTGATGCCGCTCTGCCTCTTGCCAACCAATCCCCTTGTGCATGCCCAGGCATACTCGCTGCCTCCCCAACACATGTGCCCCACACGCAACACACCTCCTCCCTCCACGTGCCTGCGTCACTCCCCGCACGTACGGCCCTGCTCCATGCCGGCAGGGACGCCCTGCACGCACGCTCTCCTGTCACCTCTCAGCCACCGCGGCCCCCCTCACTCCGTCTCACTCCCAGGCTGTGGGAAGCAGCCCCCATGTCGTGGCTCTGCAGACCCCATGTGTGATTACCGGGACTGCATTCATCCGAGGGACCCCATCCACCCTGGGAATCCCCACTCCAGGGTGCTCAGCCCCGTGCAGAGCTGTGTCTCCCCCCAGTCTACCCAGCTGACACTGGAGGTGGGGCACCCACCATGGCAGCAAAGGCTCCAGCATTATCCCTGTCAAGACTCTGCCCTTGGAGACCCCTTTAGCAGCCTGAGCCCCCTCTGTCCCACTCCAAGCTCCCTGCAGTTTTAACCCCTCTCTTGCCCTCCCTGCCTGCCCGGCATAGCACCGCCCGTCTGCTGCCCAACTGCACCCAGAAGCATCCCAGCCTGCCCTCTCCAGGGATGCTCTCACCATGGAGGGGGCCCTCTCTGCCCTGGGAATGGCACAGGGACCTTTCAAAACATCCCAACGCATGATGTTTGGGCCATGGGGGCAGGCAGCCTTGCTTCTGCCGGCTCCCGGCCCTACTGCAGACCAGGACAGAGCATCCTGGGAGGCATGCACAGCAGCAGGACAGATCCCTGCTCAGCAGAGGAGGGGTCTGGAGACGAGTGAGGAGTTGGATCCCCAACCTTTCCCCCCGTCCAAAGAACAACCACAAGCACTTCTGCATTCAGTAGCTGAGAGAGACTGGGAACTCCTCCAGGAAAAGGGGAAAAAAGGAAAAAAAGCTGGATTTCAAATCAGAGATGGTGCTAATCACAGGCAGACTCAGCCCCACATGCAGCAGAGCACGGGGAACGCTGGCTCCCCAGCATCTGCTCCCATTAATGCCAGGGACGGGACCAAAGGAGCTGCTGACAGCACCGTCCTCCCTATGGGGTGGGCAGAGTTCCACTCCGGGTGACTGAGGAACATCCCCAGCAGGCTGTCCGGCAAGCGTGGTAGCAGGCAGGTGAGGTGGCTCAGTACTTACCCCAGCCGGGAGGAAGGGGACCAAGAGGATCATTGTCAGATGGGGCGCCGGACGACTAGAGACAACAGAGAGGGCAAAAACACAAAATAAAAACCAGGGCAGGGACGCCTAGGAAGAGCAGAGTGTGGAGGTGAGCCATGCAGCCCCAGCTCCCACTCGCCTCCCTTTGGCCCGCAGCAACCAGGGAGCTAAAAAAAAAAAAAAAAAAAAAAACAAAAAAAACCCAAAAAAAAAACCAAACTTGCACACTCAAGGGGGGTTTAAAAAAAAATAAATAAAAAACACAGAAAGAAAACAAAAAAAAGCACAAACTAAACAGAGGCTGGGGCAGCCAAGGGGGTGGCGGCGCAGGGGCCGCACCGCACAGAGGCGAGCGGGACAGCGCGGCGGGGTCCAGATGTGCGCGGCTGCTCGGCTCCCGCCGGCTGTCCCCACCAGATACACCTCCAGCCTCCTCCAAGAACCACACACAAGAGGGGAAAAAATATCGCAGGCCTTTCCAATGAAATCATTCCCACAAGCCCTGTCCACGCCCAGCGCTTCCTGGCGGGCCGGCGGCCCCCTCCTCCCCGGGCCGGCCGCGGGATGCGCTCGCACTGAGCCCGCATTCATCCCGCGCAGACGGGCGGCTCCGCGCCCCGCCGCCCCCCCGGCAGGTTGGGGGCCGCCGTACAAAGCACCTTTCTTCTTCCCCGGGCGGGCGGAGCCGGACGGCCGTCACCCAGCCTGAACCGGGGGATGCCCCGGGATGGGGCGGGGGGAGCAGGCTGGCGTGCAGCTCCGCTGTGCCTGAGCCCCCCCAGCTCCAGCTCCGCTGAGGTCCCTGGGGATGGAGGTGCAGCCCCGACAGTCGGGGGTTCAAGAGGGATGGAGGCCTGCGACTGCTTTTAATGGTTAAATAAGAAATGCGTTGTTACCAAAAAGGCATTTTCACGGCACCTCCTGACACCCAGCTGCTGGAGAGGGACCGACGTCCCAGCCCAGCCGGTGTCCCAGCCCTCCACACTGGGCAGGGGATCGGAGTCAGCCTGGGCTCAGGAAATAGCACCCACAGCCTGGCCCATCCCTCACACCTGGGGATGGAAGGCAGCCCCAGGCCCAGGCATGGCTGCTATTCAGGGTGCCAGGGCCCCCCACTCTGAGACACTTGGGGCACCCCATGGCAGCCCAGCACCCCAGGGATGTCCTGGGGCATGTCAGGGTCGGGGCTGGCACAGTCCATGCCTCTCCGAGCTTCATCTCTTGTACCTGCCCCCACATGCCAGGACTGGGCGCAGGAGGCACTGCCCGGCACAGCATCGCTCAGACTTGGGGCAGTGTCTCAGACAGGCTGGCCAGAGACGCAGCCGAGTCACGTCCAGAGGTATCACCTCACTGTGACCTAAAAATAACTAATTAAAACAAGTAGGGCAGAGAGACAAGAGCCTGGGGCAGAGGTCCTGGGAGCCAGCCCTCCTTCAGCTCTCCACAGCCCCTGGGAACAACCTGGCCCCTTGTGCCGGGCAAGACCCTCAGTGCAAGGGATGCTGCATGTGGGGACAGCCCGGGGAGCCCTGTGGCACCAAAGCGCCTGCTGGCAAAGTGATCCCTGGCTGCACCCCAGCCCCCCCAGCTGCAGCTCGGCATCGCCCAGGGCTGCAGCGCTGTGCATCACCTCCGCACCTTCCTCTCCCAGCAAGGAGGGCAGGTGGATGCTGGAGAGCGGAGGGCAAAGCAAAGCAGAAAGCCCCTGCAGGGAAGGAGGCAGAGCAGGAGCCATCGCCACTGGCAGCAGAGAGCTTGAAACAAAAAGTACAATCGTTTCATCAGGCTAAATTTGGAGCACGAGTCCCTCCCTCTGCACTCCGTGGAGCCCAGCCAAGGCGAGTCGCACAGCACTGGAGCAGCTCCAAGGCTGGCGCTGCTGGAGACACGAGTGAGCAACAGGCCTGGAGCCCCATTCAGCCTCCAGTGGAAGCCCCCTCCCACACACCCCTCTGCAGCGGTCCTGTGAACAGCATGCCAAGGAGCGCAGGCGGGCGGAGGGCAGCAGAGCCCTGACAGTCTAGCTCCTGCTGCAAGGCTTGGAAGGACTGGCAAGCTGTCCGGGGAAAGATGGGCAGGGGGAGAAAAGGGGCAGAGCAGTTTCCCACACCCCTGGGAAGCAGCCCTCACTGCGTCTTGTGGAGAGCGGCAGCAGAGGATGCACTTTGCACACTCCTCCCAGAGAGCATCCAAGCTCCTCGCTGGAGCTCAGAGCTCGCACCAGCACTAGCAGTGCTGCTGGGACACGTCAGCCTCCTGGCATTCTCTGAGAGGAGCTAAATGTCGATGGGAAGTTGGTCGTCCTGCTCTGCCCATCTTCACTCCACACCTGCCCCACCAGACCCCCCCACCTTCTGGCAAGAGCTATGTTTTACACTGCGGCACGGTCTCTGCGAGGCACGTGTCCAGCTGATGGCAGAGAGCACTGGGACATCGCTGCTCCGGGAGGCGGAAACGCTCCAGCCTGGCTCTTTCCCAAGCACTGCTCACGCCACAGCACAACGGCCGCCAGCACAGTGCTGGTTATCAGAGGGTGCTCGCCACCACTGGAAGCCAGGTCCCGGCTTCAGCAGCAAAGGCAAGACCAGCACAAGAGTGGTCTTTGCCCAGGAGCTATTGCTCTGCAGGGCTGTTGAGAGACCATTCCTTGAGCGAGGAAATGCAGCTACTCAGCCCAAACCAGGAACGAGGGGAAGAAGTGGAGGAAGCAGGAGGAAGCTCACCAAGCCTAGCAGTGCTCATTTCCTGCGCTCTCTGATCCCCTGGCTATTGTAGCTCTCACCATCACGGCACTTGTACCCTGGGCCTTCAGCTACTGCTGCTGACTCCTGCTGCCACCCACAACCCAACCCCCTGCCCTCAGCCCACTGGAGACATCGGGAGGGACAAGCTCAGCCCCAAGAGCCTCCCCTCCTGCTACAGACCAGGGTCCCATGGCTTCCTCAGCATGTGCCCAGCTCCAAGAGCATGCAGCAAGTCCTGCAAGCCTCGCAGGTCAGCAGCAAGGCTTGGCTGACTGAAGCCAAGGGAGAAAGAGAGTGTCTAGCCACGCTGGCACTGAAGGGACACTGGGGACAGGCTGCTGAGGACACCTCCCACCATCCTTCAGGGCTGTGCAAGCTGTATTACAAAAAGAAAGCTACTCCCACAGGGTTCTCTGCACACAGCAGAGGAGCTCGTGGGCTCTCCTGTCCAAGCGCTGCTCTGCTGAGCTCACCAAGCCAACAGACCCCACATAGCCCAGCAAGCACCTCCCCACGCTCAGGGTCTCCCAGGTCAGCCCAGGTGAGACTGTCAGGAAACTAGGGTGAGACCCTCACCACCACGACCCCCAGTTCTCACCTGGTACAGGAATCTTTGACTGAACTGCTGCATGGCTCCTTGGAGCTGGTTTCGCTGGGACTGCCACTGCTCATAGTTCCTGACGTACTCGGCTGTGGGGCGCTGCCACGTGGTGGTCCGGGTGTTGTGGTCCACGTAGTAATACCTCCCTCGAGGATCAACGCGTTTCTCCCACCTGGAAACACCAGAGGAAGATGTCACTGTCCTCAGACAGCTCGGCGGATCCTGCTGACAGGTGTCTCCAGCTACCGTGTGGCAACTCAGTTACAAACGCTGGTGTGAAGGCAGCAAAAAGAAACCCCGGAGAAGTCGGGAGACACAGCAGAAGGCACAGACCATGGTCTTACACTGAGGAACTTCCCATTGCCCTTGTCTGAGGGCTGTCCCCAAGGCCCTGGGCATGCAGCAGTGGCTTGAGAATATCCAGCTGCTGTCCCAGAATGTTTCAAAAGCACGACTGAGAGCAGCGCTGGGTTGTAAGCCTCTTCCCCAGTTGCCACACTCCCCTCATGTCCCCCATGCAGCAGCTCAGCAGATTTGTGCTCAAGTTCTGCCTCTCAGAAACGTAGGTGAGAAAAGCAGCTCATAGTCCTCCAAGGGAAGA
Source organism: Burhinus oedicnemus (assembly GCA_008921705.1). Classification (NCBI taxonomy): domain Eukaryota; kingdom Metazoa; phylum Chordata; class Aves; order Charadriiformes; family Burhinidae; genus Burhinus; species Burhinus oedicnemus. Next base: position 566,687 of record VFFE01004873.1, read on the forward strand.
AGAGCTGAGAGCTGCCGGGGCCCAAGGGTCCAGCTATGAGACTGTGATATTTCATTTCACTCTGACACGACAGGCTGACTTCAGACACTTGCTCTCTGGCTCCTCTCACAAGACTAAGACACCCTTTAACACAAGGGCTCTGTTCCCAGCTCGACCGCAACCACCCGTTTCACAGCTGAAGGGGCTCTTTTGGACAAAGACCCACCAGAAGGAAATACAAAAGACTAGCAAGACTTGAAGCACCTCCCTGTAAGGGCACATGAAGCCTAGATGGGATGCCTAGACACTAGCAGAGTTCACACCAGGATGCCGTAAGCATTCGTGCAAGACAGCTGATCTCTGACAGAGGCAAGGCACTGGGTTGGAGACCTGAGCAGGAGGGAAGGAGTGCACCTGGGGTACTTCCAAACTTACCTCACCAGGTAACAGCCTCCCTCTTTTGACACCAGAGAGATTTCAAGCTGTTGTAGGATCAGAGAGTGGCTGCAGAGATCACAGCTTAACTAAACGTAGTGTGTACCCACAGGAACCTGGAGGCTCCCATGGTGGGAAACAGGGCAGGCTTGTATTTCACCTTCACATATTACACTGGCAGTTAAAGCACACTTCAGTCATTCCAGCCTTGAACAAACTCAGTCTAGAGAACACCAACAGGCTGTATCGAGTTCTCTGCCTTTAGGCGCACAAAGAGGTGAGAATTCAACAAGTTTCCGGAAAGCATGTGGCCCCCAAGGCTGTGTACAGCCTTTGTGACCTGAAGACTTTACTCCTGCAAGTGAAAGCATGGCCCTCCTGGACATGAGTTTAGTAGAATACTTCCTACAGGTCTCATGGAGCTGAGCAGCATTGTCTTCTTGAGCACAAGCAGACCCCAACATGGCTGAGAACATAAGAGGCCCCACAGAGAGGGTCCAGGGTCCAGCTCCAGGTTTGGGGCACACTGAGCGTGTCTGTTTCTGCTCACCAGGAGCTCAGCCCTCATCTAGAAGCATCTGTTTTTCCAGGTGACATGAGGCCCACCCTCTCCCTTCTCCTGGTCCACAGAGGGACTTTGCTGGTGCTCCATCCCAAAGGCCCACCCCTCTGCTCTGCCCACAAGTAGTTGCACTGCTGCTCAAGTGTTCAGTGATTTCCATGGACTGTTTAAAAAATAACCCTCTAACAGAGGTCAAAATGCAACAGATTTGAAGGCCTTTTCCTTTTTACAAACACTGAAAAGACCTTTCTGATGATATAGGGTGTGCTTTCAGGCCAGTGAACACTTGGTCATCTCACACCATTTCTTTTTAGGAATGAAAATACCTTCCTGCCACCAGCCCATCTCTCCCCTTCTGTGCAGACTCCCGTGCATCTGCTACAAGTTAGTTCAGTATCTGAGATGCGAGCTGCCCCCAGAGCTCCTTACCCTGGAGGAAGAGGTCTTTCCCACGTGGTGGTCTTGTTGTTATGGTCTACATAGTAGACTCTACCATTAGGCAGCTCTCTCTGTTCCCACCTGCAAGGAAAAAAAAATATAAATCGTGAGATGGTTGATACTTGCTAGCACAGAGACTGAACCCTGGCCAAGGTGGAGCTACCAAAGCAAACCGCCCTCTGCAATACCAGCCAGACCAGCGTGCCTCCCACTGCAGGGCTCCCCGGGCACCTGTCCCCACCATGCACTGCTCCAGGGCCAGCTGAAGAGAGCAGCACCCCTCAGGAGAGGACATGGAGGAAACCCAAGGCAGATGAGACAGTGCCTGTCCTCTCCTCAAACACAAAGGTGAAGCAAAGGGATTCAGCTGGAACAAGCGACGTGGATCCAGAAGCCTCAGCCCCTGCATCTGCAGGGCTGCGAGAGCCAGAGCCTTGCTACATGTAGGACCAAGACATTTCACAGGCACCTCCGTCTACTTTAAATCATGCCTGAACAGCCTCCCTAGGAAAACTGTTTGCATAGGCTCAGACTGCAGCTGTGCAGCCCAGCCTCCCCCACAGATCAGTGAGCTGTGAATAATTAATAATCACCTTATTACTAAGAACATCCAGAGAGCTGCACCTGGTGGATTAGCAAGCCTACCTCCTTGCATTGCTTAGCTACGGTGTTCTAACCTTTATTTAAAATAAAGAATGACAGCAGGTCTACATGGCAGTTGTTTGGCTTGCTACATCGAGACTATCGGAGAGGTGCTGCAGCAATCTGCTTTCTGAAAACAGGCATAATTTGGAGCATAAATTCATAACTTCCTCCAGAAAGTAGGAGGGTTGGCGTAAGATCTCACACAGGGTCAGTTTTATGCCCTGTGAGTTTTTGATGTAGTTTTTGTTTGGTTTTTCTTAATACATCTTTAAAAGAAAGCCTTTGAGTTTGGGCTGGGGCTGAATTTTCTCCTTGGCAGCCCTCCTGCTCACTGCTGACAGATACCGCTTAAAAACATTGTGTGGCCACAAGGCACAAGGTTTGGAGGTGGCCCCTAAGGAGAGCTGGTGCGATAGGGAGGCCTGGCTTTACATGGCTACACTGAAAACCATTCTTTGCCTTAATTCATTCATGAAAGTGTATGCCCTGGCAAAGGTAAAAGCTCCATCGAGCACTGCGTTTTCCTGTCAGCTTTTATTCTGCAACAGAGAGAGGCGAGCCGGCAGCTGCTGACAGATAAAGTGTTCTCCTGCTACACTTCTGCTCCCATAGGTCTCCCTCCTGATTCAATCTTTGGTCTCAATCATCACAAAAAGCCCTAGGAAATTAATATACCAGCTTCTGTTGTGACAGCAAGGGAACAAATCTGTGCTTGCAGAAAGCAAGGAGCCCTTGTGGAAGAGACGCAAAGAGCCAATGCCCCATCGCCTGGGCTCACACTGTCTCTGCTCACCCTCAAACCTCCCCAGGGTACAACAAAGCCACCAAATGGTGACCTCAGCCACAACCACACACCTGCTGCGACCACAGGTCCAGATACATAACAGCCTCACCACCACACTCAAAGGAGGTGGGAAGACAGAAATGAGGAGAGCTTCAGCCGTGTTTCCAAGCCCTGACAGTGTGCCGTCAGCTGGGGATCCCACCGGTCCAGCAGCCATGAGGGCAGCCTGAAAAAACCTCTGCCCTGGGCAGAAGGCAACGTTGTACTCTGAGATAAGAGTCAGTTCCCCAAAAGCAGGAGGGGAACGTCAATGCCAGGCTCAGGACTTAGCCAAGAGATTATCTAACCCAAATCAGAGCTGTTGGCTTTGCTCCTATGGGCTCCTCAAAAGCACTGTCAACTTAATGCAGAGACCAGGTAATCTGCAGATAAAAGCTACCAGTCTGCAGCACTGGATCTTTCCCATCCCTAGAACAGATCTCAGGACACCGGTGGTTATCTCTGATGGAAAGAGTCCAAGGCAGGACATAATGTGCCTGTACACCTTTGACAGCAAGGGGCTGCCAAGCATAACGCCGCTCAAAGGAGTGACCATGTGAGAGCAGAGCTGGCACTACCCGGTGCTGTTCTGGGACCAGGAAGTCTTTGTCTCTCCACCCCATGGTCAGCCCTTTTCCTGGGTTACCCCTGGGCAGCGTTGGGTGTTGTCAGAGGGGAAATGCCTGAAGTTTCCTGTTCACTAACGATGAACTCAGTGCTTCATAAGCATAAAAGCACCAGGACAGCTACAAAAAAAAATAAAGAAAAGATTAACATCTCTAAAAAAAAAAAAAGCAGCATAGCTGGGATTTCTTAAAGACACATGCACGTCCACCCCATGAGATGGACAGCAGAAGGTCCCTGGGCATCTTCAGGGAGAAGGCAGGGCTGTGGAAGTGCTGCTGGCTGAAGAGCTGCCCACTACAGGCAGAGCTTTGGGAAGCTCCATCCTAGACTTGCACTGCAGGCACTTCAGATCACCAACAACAACCAGATACAGACCCAGCACAACGCTCAGGTGGAAGAATGCTATTAGCAAACAAAATTCCAAGGCACAACTCCACTCATGAGACTTTGCAGGAGTCAGCATCCCATGGAAACCCTTTAAGCATCATCTTTCTGAAGTCAGTTGTACGTAACGGCCTCCTTTAAGTGGATCTAGAGACTGCAGCACTGCTCGCTTAGAGTGTGCAGGTCAATCCCAGCCAGGCATCCCACCCATTGTGTCCACACTGACACACAGTGCTTCAGAGATGAACAGGACCTTATCCCCATACACACCGAATCAGCTGTGCCAGCAGTTATTACGAGAGGGGACAAGTCCTTCAGATTCATTAATAACAGATTCACAAGATGATTTATGTTATGACTCTGAGGACTTGGAAGTTCTTTATGACAAGAGGCTCTCAAGCTCTCGAGTACCATTTCTGTGGCTGTAGAGACCAAAAATCCCACAATGAGGACTCCACCAGGGCAGAGGGTTTCTGGATCCCTCAGATACTCCTCTGGGTGCCCTTGTGACTGCAAAGAGCCACACAGGACTGCAGAGAGCTGCTGGTGGTGGCAGCTACTGATTGATGTCCTCTATCCCCATCTCACACCATTATACAAACAGGTGACAAGCTCACATGCTTCTCAGGTCAGCAGCTCTCTGGTGATCTGAAAAGTAAATTTGCTGTGGACTGCCTCGCCCTATGGAGAGCGAATCACTGACATTAAACAGCAAGCTGTGACAAACATTACTGGTGACACACAGCAATGACCTCAGAAACAGGGGCACTGGGGGAAACCCATCCTTGCTCAGACGACCTTGCCCAGCTCTTCGTAGACTTCCCTGCATCCCATCCACCATCCCACAAGGGACACAGCTCAGGGAGACGCACGACAACAGGCTCTTCCTCTGGGGACCCTAAGTCCAGCCAGCATTCCTCCCCTGTGACTGCTGCCACATCACCACCAGCAAAGATGATCAGTGGTTTAACAAGTGCTAGATGGTGGCAGCTCTCACCCACGTGCACAACTGCTGCAAGCACGAAGCGTGTGATGTGTTGGCCCCCGCTAGCTGCACTCCGACTGCCCGCAAGGCTTATAACAGTGGTGGATACAGGGAGCCACGGACGGTGCGAAGTGGCAGCACTGAGGCAAGCCTGCAGTCCAAACAAAACGCCCTCCTTATGTAAGAAACCACAGCCCCATGCCTTCTGCCAGGCAGCATAATGTACCTCTTTGTACAGGCGAGACAGCGCTGTGTATACACACTGCACTAACGACCGTCTGTCCCCCGCGCAGGATCATCACTGATAGGAACCAGATGCAGAAGCCAGCAGCTCTTGTGCCCTGCCCCCTTTCGCTATCGGTCCGCACGGAAACCCCTATGTGAGAACCAGGACCCTGCGCCAAGGGCCTCGAGTGCTGCAACCGGCAGCTCCTGTGCCACACACGCTCCCCAGCTTCGCAAGGAAACACACTCTGCCCAAGCCAGGAGGATGTGAAGGAGGTTCTGGGCACTGTCAGGGCTGGAATTATTCAGAACACCTTCCAGCACCCTCCAGCCCCTAGAACAGACTCCCGGTTGTGTGAGAGATGCCTTTGTACCCACCACATCTGGTGCAGATGTTCAGAGACAGCTATCTGAGCAGAATAAATAGCTCTGAATCCCCACATGAACCCAGCCACTCTTGACTCCATCTGCATGCAGCCCGGCATGAGCAGGGAGGCTGAGGCTCAGCACACCCACCAGCACACAGCTAGGAAAAGCTGCCACCCCTCCAGAGACTGAAGGGAAGCCAAGCGTGAGTGATCTCCACGCTCCTACAGATGAAAGGAGACACTCAGAGAATGAGGCAGGGCTCCTGCAGAAAGCAGGAGGGACCTGATGGTTTTCCAGCTCTTCAGCAAGGGAGCGACTGGCAGCTCTGCAGGGGACTTCGCTCCTGCGAGCAGCAAAGCAAGAGTGACCACTCACGGGCTCCACGGTGCTCTCTGCAGAGCCAACCCTGCAAGCACTGGGCCAGCAAGGGGCTATTGTGCACTGCTTTCTGCAGAACATGCAGAGCTGAAGTGGCCTGGTTTTGTCTGCATCCCTTCTGCCTGAGACATCGCTGCCTCCACCAGCCCAGCCAGCCACATCCCCATCTCCCAAGCTGGGCCCCAAACCACTAGTCAATGCAATACCCTGGTGTTGTGAGCCAGCCAAAAATCAGCTGCCCCGGATCAGGTCTCAAGAGATCCCCAGAAGCTCATTTATACCACCCCAGAGCCACAGTGTTTTGTGCAATCCCTGTTTAGCAAACCCCTGTTTGTGCAAATCCCTGTGAGCCCAGAACCTGGTCTGGCAGCTCTCAGGGCAGGGCTCACACCATGGAGACCTCAACAGACTCAATTCTCTGCTCTCCTTCACCTGGGAAGACCTCGATACTTGGTCTCCACCTGACCGAGCAGGTCAGCTGCTACCCAAGCCAGCCCAGCGTGAGCATGTAACTCAGACGGCACAGGCAAGAGGGTTGCTGCCTTCTTTCTCCCCTATGGATCCTACGGTCAGGACAGGGGAAGGACAGACACACAAAGTGCTAATCAAAGGTGTCTCCAGAGATTCACATTCTGCGAGCTCAGCCTGGAGTATGGCTCACTACCCCTTCACTGCTTTTCACCAGACGTCTCCCAAAGCACAACAGCTTTATCCTCCTCCCCACTCTGACACCTATGATTTTCTGGTGTGTGAGCACCACAGGTAGACAGGCACAGGGAGGCCACGGGGCCACCCTTCCGCCCGGCTGGACCAGGTAAACGCAAGTCAAGCGTGTCTTAGAAAGCAGCGCTTGCAACTGCCCTGAGCCTCCGGAAACCCTAATCGTGAGATACCTGTGGGCTCCTCTCCGCCCCAGGAAAGAAACAACAGCCTGTTTCCACCTCGGGCTGTGCAGAGGTGGGGAAAAGGAGACCTTCAGTCTACCTGTTAAGAGCAGAAAGGGGCACAAGCTCTGGCTGGAATAAAGACCTTTTTCAGAGCACTGGACTTTTCCAGCTGCCTGGAAACAGGAAGCGCCAAGCCGGAGAACAGAAACCCTCACACACCCCGCATAAAGGCACACTGAGCCGTTAACCCTAATTACCTGTGACTGACACACAAGCGAGGCCCTGACCTTCCAGGCATTGCCTCAGCCAAAGGAAAATAAACAGCTCCCTTCATATGAAACACAAGCCATTTTCAACGCCCCCCTCTCGCCGCTTTGCTTTTTTAGTCCAGAATTAAAGGTGTTTGAAATACAAGGGGAGATCAACCCAGCTGCAGCAGGGAGGGGGGCTGAGCCCAGAGCCTGCCCACTGCCCCCAACAAGAGCCAGCGCACCCACCAGCACAGCTCAGCCAGCCCCAGCTCTCCTCCCAGCCCCTTCCCCACATCCCACAGAGGAGGAGGATGTGGAGCATCCGCACCAGGGAGAAGAACATGCACCTCCCACCAGCAGTGGCCAATGCCTCCGTGGTGTCTCTGGAGTGCATGTTTGTGTCCTCCTGCTCAGTGGGAACTCCCTGGAAATTCACTCACTCTCTCATGCGTTTTCCTCTGACTGGTCCCTTCAGCAGCCCCAGGAGAGCAGAGGACTCTGCTGCTCCCCTGGGCACAGATGCCAAGAGGCTGCTTGCTGCAGAGATGTGATTCACTGTTTATTATCCCAGAGATCCACAGCAGACACAGATCAGACCCTAGCCCAAAGAAGGAACCCACAACAGTCAAGCCCCGGCCAGATGGCTCAGATGAGGGAGGACAGGCTGTGCCAAGGGAGCAGGGGCACAGGGATCCCTGACAGGTGACCCTCTCTGCTCTGCTGACCACCATCATTTCCACTAACTTGTGGTGCAGCACAGCCCTCTCCCTCAAACATCCACCTCTTCCAGCACACAGCAGTGCGCCAGTTTGGTCGTGTCCCCCCAGCCATCCTTCCAGGGCCATGCCTCCGTCCCTGAGAGCCACAGGCACTCTGTCATGCTGGCCCCGTCAGGGTAACAGAGGGGAACAAGCCTCAGGCAGAAGGCAGAGCTTACCCGGGGGGCAGAGTATCCAGGGCTAGCACTGCTGCCCGGGCTGGCGGGGCACTGGAGCCAGAGACCGCCTCCTCTGCCTCTCCAGAGCTGGTCAGGGCAGGAGCAACGGAGCTGTCAGCCACGCTCGACACTGCCGGGGTTGGTACGCTTGCTCCTGCTGTCGGCCTTTCCTCTTCGATGTCTGCAGCACCCGCTGCATCTCCGTTCACTGGAAAGGCAGAGGGTGAAGACATTAGAACCCAGAAAGGGTAATGGGGGCCCAGCTGATCTACCGAATCCACGCAGCCCTGAAAGTGGGGCATGTGGTGGGTGGCAGCCGCTACCACCCAAGCATGGGACTCACAGTGCTCCCAGCCTGCGGCAAAGGCAGCACCTCCTTCAGCCAGCAGTCAGATCCCTCCGGGAACCACTGCCACTGCCTTTGCCCCAAGACAAAAGCAGAGGGTACTTGGCACTTGTGCTCAGTATGTCTTCTGCCACTTGCAAACATGCTGCGTGCCTGAAGGGAATTCAGGTAAGGAGCAGGAGCTCAGAAACTGCTGGTGCTGCATCCCCCCCAGGCAGAGGGAAGCCCAGGATCAGCAAGTCAGCTGCACTGGTAAGAACTAAATGTTACTGGATTCCACTGAACTTTGGAAGAGGGAAGGGAAAGAGACAGAGCAAAGGAAAATTACAAAGAAAACTGATGAGGAGGAAAATGCAGACCTAAAAAATGAAAGGGAATTTGTTTGACGAATATTTATTAGATAGCCAAAAAACCCTGCGACTTGGCAGTCCAGCAGAGGATAACTTTAGCTACAAGACATCCTGGCTTTAGTGGCAAAGCAAAAGCACTAAAAACAAACTAGCAACAAGTAACAAAGAAGTAAGGGATGCAGACAAGAGCTCCACAAGTTAGAGCTGGGAAACGTAAAAAACTGTAAGGCAAGTACCTATGTCTACAAGCCCAAGTATTTAAAAATATTGTGGGAAAAAGTCTCACAACAGTATAAACCCCCACAGATGGGAGACTGAAGAACTACAGACACTCTGTAGAAGAGGCAGGCTGTTTGGGACACTTTTGCTTTGCAGCTAGAGGGTAGCAGGACAGCATTCTCCACCACCGGAGGAATCCTGGTACACAGCATCAGCAACTAAAGGAGCCCCTCAGGCAGCACCTACAGGTGATGAAGATTTCCAGGTTTGCAGGCTCATAGCAACTTCCATCAGAGTCCCGCAAGACTCAGGTGAGGAGGTCTCTGACTGCTACTCATTTCTGGCAAGCCTCAGAAAGGGCAATTTTAGAAGCTTCAAACATGTTGTGCCAATCTTCACGGGGAACCTGCAGCATGACCCAGGTAACTACGCTGTGATCGGTTTGATCTCAGTCCTGGACAAAGCAGGGGAAAAGCTGATCCAAAGTTCACCTGATAAAGAAGGGCTCCAAGGGGAACACAGCTGGGGCTAAACATGGCTGTGGAGAAAACACGCCATGAAATAATCTCCTTTTATTGTCAGACGAAATTACAGCTGTGAGTGACAAGTGTAATAGGGACGTTTTTGCAACAGTCTGCTCAAAAAACATGATAATGTCACCAAAATGTACCAAACTGAGCAGAAAGAGGATGGTTTCTAGAGGTATTCCACAGTGCAAGACAGGGTGTCCAGCACTAATCCCAGCCACCCGAAACACTCATCTCCCCATCCTGAAGTGTAAAATCGTCACCGACAGGACTTGCAGGAGACACAGAGGTTGGTGAGTGGTAAACAGCAACAAGAACAGCACAGTCATAAAGCCACCGGGAAGGCTGGGGCCAGGCTAATAAAACGTGCTTAAACAAACCAAAGCCAAGGAGCCAAGTTGTACTTAGGAACAAAAACTCTGTCCACAGCCTGAGGGAGTGTCCCTCACGCAGCGAGGACACTGGGAAGGGCTGAGTGGGCACCGAGGACACTGTGCAGCATTCGCTCCCAGTACAGCGCTGCATCAAACAGGGCAGAGATGACCCACAGCCCTGGGGAGGGGAGCACAGAGCAGGAGCAACAGCTGAAAGGCAGCATTTCACGTCAGCCTTCCGCTCCCCCATCTTCCTCCCAAAATGGGTTTTGGCAAAATTGAAATTGCATTGCTCCAGGTTTTTTCCAATGAAATGGGAAGGAAAAAAATTAAAATAAAATCTTCCTTTTGGGTTGAACAAAACATTTCCTTCTACCCAAAACAAAGCACTCTGCTTCTCCTTACAGGTCTCCAACAAAAGCAAAAGAAAGGACAGCCCTGCCTGAAAAACAGTGCAGGGGAGCAGGAGATGCCACACTGCTCATCCAGCAGAGAAGGAAAACAGATAAACCGCTTGTAGCTTCATAGTTAGGCACTCCGCAGGTCCCAGTCCCCACTTTACAAGGTATTTATGGCTTTGTGGACAAATCCAAGAAAGGGCAAGAGAAACCCTTCCATAAATATGCTCTGGCATAAAAACCAGCCTGCTTTTGGGAGGTGGGTTTGTGCCTTCTTTGGTGCTCAACAGACAGCTGCTCCTCCCTGCTTCAGTGGGCAAAGAGCTCAAAACATTTTTGCTGAAGACTGATGGGCAAATTCAGCTGAACGCTCCCAACCCTGAAAAAAGTCCACTCAGCTGTGGTAACTGTCCTCCTTGCAGTGGCATCAGTGACACTCCTGTCCAGTATCCTTTTAAAAACACAGAGCTGGATGCAGTATTTTTCTCAGGGAGTGTCCAGAGAGGAGCCAGAGAAATTATTCACAACAAGCAGAACAGATCCGACCAGTGCGCTCTGCAGAGCTGCCCCGCTTATCAAAAGTAAAAACAATAAAAATCAATCAATTCACAGGCACTACAAGATCTGTTATCTTAGCAGAAATTAATTTTCTCCCACAAGACGTAGCCCCGAGCTCTGTCCCCGCCACCTCCCAAGAGCACTGGCTCACCTGTGCCGTTGGCCGTGCCGTTGGCCATGCCGGCGTGCTGCGTGGTCTTGGCCTGCTGCCGGTGCCGGCTCCTGGCACTGGGACTTTGCTCTCCACTCCCCGTGTTTTGCCTGGCCACTCCAGCCGCATGTCGGTGCGTCCTGCAAGGGAAAGAAACAAGAGATGAGACACATCGCTGGCCTCACAAAGAAAACCCTGCTCCTGCCTTTTTGCCTCTGTCTTGTGCTGCTTGTCCCCCAGCACAGCCATCCGTCTCACCTGAGAACGACCAGGATGCAACCATGTGCCTCTGCTCCTCCAGCAGTGCCCCAAACTTCGTGCTGCTTACTCGGACCTGCCAGCCTGCCCACAGGTCCTGGCACCCACCTGCCAGTGGCAGAGTCCCATGGAGGAGTAACCGGGGTGACAATGACCTTGCTTTTGTTTGCAGGTGCTCCCGAGGAATGGCCCCAGGCACTCATAGCCAGAAACCTGCTTGCAGCACCAAGCCATCACAGCCACCAGCAGTTTGCTCCGTCCACCCCTGCAACAAAGCTCCCAGGAGAGATCCCACACCATCATCAGCTCCTGCACCGCGATGGGAACCCTCACTGTGCCTCCCGCCTGGCTACAAGCCTTGCACAAAAGCAGGTGAGCAAGGTGGAAGTGTTCGCTGCTGCTGTGACAGCCGTGTCCTCTGGCAAACGAGGGAACAAGAAGCTGCAAAAGACAGGAGCTTAACTCATGGCACAGACTGCAACCATCTTGGATGCAGCTGCTCCATCTCTCAGGGGGTCTTCACTTTGTGCCATGCTGGAGCTCCCTTGCCACCACATCCCTGCGGCCAGGGCAGCCTGACCTCTGCGGGCAGAGTGCCTGCAGCATCCCACAAGCAAACTCTCCCCCTCTGACCACCCTGGGCCCCCGAGGCAGCCCGAAAGCATTCAAGAAAAGGCTGGGTTTTCACATTGATTAAGAAGCCTGGTTGTTACTGCAAGCAGGGAGTGGGAAGGGGCAGAGCAGGAGGGGGGATGCCGCCTTCCCACATCCCAGGGGCCAGGGGGAGCCACCTCTGCCCAGGATCCTGGGCTGGGGCAGCGACCACAAAGGGTGAGGACCACAGGGATTAGGAAGTTGGTTTGCCCCAGCCAAGTTCTCCCCTTAAAAGGGCAAAACCTGCAAACTGTCTCAGAGCTGGAGCTGGGAGGGGACAGCAGCTTGACAGCGACAGGGCGCAGCATCAGTCATGCCACCCTCACCAGCTCTAGCAAGCCCTCGGTTCCTCCCACTCACTCCAAAGCCACTCTCCTTGGGGAGCAGTTCATGACAGTGGGCAGAGGAAGGGCTGGGACACGGAGGAGACATGGGAAAGCAGGAGATGGTTGTTGAAAATAGATCAGATAAGAGACACGGGCAGAGCAGCCTGAGAGCAGGAGCTCCTGTGGCCACTTTGACCAGCCACAGGCCTTCCCAGGAGGGCAGCCCCACACAGGGGCTCCTCAAGGCATTCCTCAGATGGTGAACTTGCCCCAGAAACCCCAGTTACACCCTGGAGACTGCTACATGCTGGGGGTTTGCTTTGGCCAGCAGCACCTGGGGACTCAGAGCAGCTGCAGGCACCGAACAGGCTCCTCTTCCCCCGGCTGGGAGGTGAAGGCTGCCCCTCGCTGCCCATCCATGGGGCTCAGCAGGGCACACTGGCACCACACACCTCCCAAAGGTTGGCCAGGACCCACCTCCCCACATTCACCCATGGCAAGGCTGGGAGACAGCACAGCCCCTGGAGCCCTGGCCAGAGGGAAGCGGGCAGGTAGCACCACCAGCAGGAGTTGGTCCTGCCAGAAGCAGCCCCCAAGGTCTGGGATGGATCTGGTCCCTGCCCAGCACAGATGAGCTCAGAGCTGCCCAGAGAGTTTTTAGAAACCAAAACAGGATGTTTCCAGGCTGCCAGCCGGCCGCACAGTGTTACCAGGCCTGAATTAGCCGGCCCGCCGCCCAGCCCAGCCCTCCTACGAGTGCTCCCATCTGGGCATTGTCTTTTAATAGACGCGTGGAAACAAACCCAGCGAGGCCACGTGAGAGCGGCAGGGCCGGGAACGTGCTCTTAAAATAGGAGTGAGGAGAAAACAAGTCACAGCATGGATGGGAACAGCCTCTCACAGCCATGCTGGTGGGATGGAGCAGGGCGTGCAGAGGGCAGCCCACCTCCCAGGTGGCTGGCAAGATCCCTGCTGTCCCCTGTCCATCAGGACCTCAGGTGGTTGCCCTATTGCATGCTCTGCCCCATTGCCCCTCCTGGGCTGGAGGGAGCAGACGATGCCAAAGAGGAAAGTGGCGTCAGCCAGGGGTGACATCAACCTTTCAGCTCCCCGCTCTTCTGCCAAGGCAGAGCCCTCACGCCACAGAGGCTGACATGGGCCCCAGGCACGAAACCCGGGAACGGCCGCCTCCTCCCACTGCGGTGGCCAAAGGTCCTGGCATGAGACGCCAGCAGAGGTGGTAACACCAGCCTCTGTCTCACTCAGCACACCAGATCACAAACTGCGGAGGAAGAGGAGGGATGGCAGAGCACACCACGCAGGGCGGGTCAGGGCACGACCACCAGGAAACACAACTGGGAGAGCCCTGGCACCATGTGGGCAGCAGGGACTCAGCTCCAAACATGGAGCTGAGAAATTCCCCCTGCAAAAGGGGGAGGAGGCAGCCACATCCCCCTGCACCCAGCCCTCACATCTGCAGTGCTGGGAGCAGAGATGGCACCCGTGTACCACCATGCTGGAGCTGGGGCAGGAGGAACACCCCCTTGCCCCACGGCAGCAGGACATGCTGCCAAAGAGGCGAGTGGCTCTGAAACCCCGAACCCAGTTTACTCCCAGTTTATTAAACCCACCCCTTCCAGCTGACCTGAGACCCATCTCACAGCTTGTTCTCCAAGGCCCTGAGCAGCCCCCCCGCCCCTTTGCAGTAGCAGGCAGCACACCCACCGTGCAGCACTGCCTGCCTCTCCCCTGCCTGTGCCAAGGGTGCAACTGGTGATGGCAGCTCCCCTGGCCTTTCACTGTTGCTCTGTCCCACCAGAAGCTACATGCCTGGGGACATCCCCCAGCCACACGTGGGGCTTTGCAGAGCAAGGGGTCTCATGAAGGAAAATACTTCATCTGAGTGACCCGGAGGAATGTCTCCCACCTGCCCTCAGGGATGTTCATGCCCATCGCTAGCTGAGTGGTGACTTTTCAACATCACACAGGCAGAGAAAGCAAAGCATGCTGCACTGAAGAAATCACTTGAGTTTGCATGAGCTTCTGACAGGTGACAGCAGTTTCTCATGGCTGTACCTAGATTGCAATACCCGACATGGCTCACCAGCTGGAGCCTCTCCATAAGGTGAGCAGCAAACCGGGCTACTTTATTCCCTGCTGTCAGAAGAGGCCCCTTTGGCCACCACAAGACAAACGGAGATTGTGGCAACTCTCTCAGCACCCATGACACCAGCTCTCAGCCAGGGACCTCTGGGCTCTGTTTTCTCTCTGCACAGAGGGCTGTGGAATTTCACACCCCGTCACCAAGATTAGCAGCAAATCCCAAGATGACATTTGTTCAGGAGAAGAAAGAGAAGCCCTGACCAAGCAGTTTCCCTTGAGGGGACAGTGTAGAAATAGCTGACGAGCAAAGAATGACCCTTTTCTTTCCATCCTGCCTGCGAGCGAGTTTGCCAGCATCCATCACCAAGCCCATGAAAATAAACACGGCTCTGTGTATAAACAGAGCAAACATCAAACAGCATTCCCATGTGCAAAGGACCTGCACTCCATTCCGGAGAAGGAACCATGCCTCATGGTGGGTATGTACAGCAATGTAGCAGTACTACATCAAACTGTGGGGTTATGTCCAGGACAACCCTAAATTCAGGTGAATGTTAGATGAATTGTAAACTAGCTAGGATGTTTCCCATGCCAGAGCAGCCATGGGATTTTTAATGATTGTAAGCACACCTGGAAGGTCTCTGAAGGTCCCCTGTAGAAGTACTGGCCAGACATCACCACACTTCTCCCGCACACTCGCAGGTCAAGACAACACCAAAAGCAGAAACTAATTCCAGGCAATCGGAAAGCCATCACCAGGCTGAACCTCCCAAATCAGAACTTTCTTAGCAGGCTTTCTAGCACCTACTGATAGCTGCTAAGTGGCTGCAAAGTCCAGCTCCTGTCAGGACACTGAGCACTCTCTTACCCCTTAGGAGGCTTTAACACCTGGACAGCAGGAATCAAGAGGAACAGCCAAAACAAAAGGACACAAGCTGTGTTCAGCAACCTGCTCCCAATTTCCCATCCCACTTGGGGAACCATTCCCTTGGGTGGGATATGGAAATATGGAAAGACAGGGTCACTTTTTAGAGCCAGAAACACTTCTCCCTTTCACTCATCCTTCGCTTCATCTGCCCAGCAGATGAAGAAGGAGCAGAAATGCTCAAGGTGTGGGTGTTGTTGCTAAGAGTGCTCCTAAACCTGAGGGCATGCAGAACCTCTTGAGGCAGGCTGCAGGCGCCCCTCTCTACAGGCACATTTCTAACCAGAACATCTGTATAGGCTGCTGGGACACTGCCATGCTCTGGAAATATAAATAGGTGTTAAATTCAACCCCATGTTGACAGTATGACACGTCTCAATAACCACAGCTCCAAAAGGAGCAGCGCTGAGCCACTTCAGCAGAGCAAGAAGGCAAGGAAGGGCACTGTGCCAGGCACAGGATGGCCTGGTGCCCAAGCATCTCATTTCCTTTGGAAGCAGATGTTTTTTTCCTGCAGCTCTGCTTCTCCAGCTCCCCCTGTGACCACCACCAAGAGGGGCACTGTGCTTCCCAGCTCGGCCCAGCACCTGGCCAGGGCTGTGCTTGAGGCAAGAGCTGGGGTCCCCATAATCCCTGTCTGAAGGGACCCCTACAGACCAGCCCTTTGCTGGTTTGGCTGGTCACAACCTGCCCCACATCTCCCTGGTAGACCATTCCTTCAGCTGCCCATACAGCAACTGGTGGAAACTGTCTGGGCCATCACAGACCTGATAGTCCTCAAGAAACATACTTTAAAAGAGAGGCCTGGGTCAGCTGCACCCCACCTATATGGCCACCTCCCAGCTCTGCTGTCCTCCAGGAGGTTGGCCAGCCCTCTCCTGCTCCACACTTCCTATGGGCTGCTTTGCTGGGGGCTCACTGGGAGATCTAGAGTGGGGTCCAAGTGCTCAAAGATGATCTAGACACTTCTCAGCTGCCTCAGGACCACAGCAACCACCCAGTAACAGCCTCACAGGTGCTGCCAGAATGGGACCATTACCTTGGTCTGCTTCCAAAGCAGTTTGTACTGGGAGGCTGGTGTCTACTCTCTGTGGCTGCAGTCATGCTGCTCGGGTCCCGTCCAGGCACCTGGGACCCTGAATGGGTGAAGAAAAAACAGATGAGGAAAATGACTGAGGCACCTACTAGTTCTACCTTCCTTCTTTCCCTCCCTCCTTCCAGAAAGGAAACCCAAAAACACAACAGCTCCACATATTACAGGGCAGACCCACCAGCACATAAGGACACCCTGCCCTTACACTGGGGCGCTCTCCTCTCCCACCGCTGTGCAATGGCATAGCCCACCCCCACAGCACCCCATGGCTCTGAGCGCAGCTCAAGGGAAGGTAAATGCAGGACTTTGTGGAACTGGCAGCACCAGGACAGTGGCTGCATTTAGGGCTTCCAGACTTCACAGGCTTTGTCTCCCAGCGAGGGAATGTAACACACCAGCCCCTGTCCAGCACAAGCTCTGCTCGCTCCCCTGGCAGCCCCCACGGGTCAGACATCTTCCACCACAGGAAGCCCTTTTCCAAGCGGTTCATTAAATACAGAAGCCGTTTCCCCAGCCCACACAGGGCAGTGAGGGAAGGGGCTGCGCCACACGGGCAGCTGGCGGAGGGCCTGGAGAAGGGCTACTCCTACCATGCCATCAGGGAGGCAGGGCGTGAGCCTGTTGACGCTCCCACTCCTGTCCCACCGCACGCTTGCTCCCATGGGAGACCGTGCGCAAGCCCGGAGTCGGGGCAGGCAGAGGCTGGAGCCTTACCTGGGAGAGGAGGTGGCTGCTAGCACTCGGACACTTGCTCAGAGGTGCCGGGGGCCATGCTCTCAGCCCCACTCCTCTCCCCGCTGCTGCTCACCACCTCGTGCTCAGAGCTGCCACATGTATGCGGAGACAGGCGGCACTCACCCTCTGTCACGGCACTGCCATTAGGCATGCTTCCCAGATCAACAGCAGGCCCGTCCAGGAAAATCGTCAGCTCTCCGCCGGAGACAACGCTGCCTTTGTTCTCCGTCTCGAGGTCCAGGGTCAGCTGCCTGTTCTCCACTGTGGAAGACGAGGGGACATGGAGAAAGAGACCAAGCAGTCACTACTCAGGATGCCAGCCATGATGGACGATGACTCCACCAGCCCGGGTCCCCCATGGGACAGGATGACAGCCTCCTGGTCCCTCCAGGTCTCCCCACGCCCCCAAAGGACAATATGCCTGCTCCCTCAGGGGCAGTTGTCCCAGTGAGCACCACCAGCATTGGCCCCACACCTACACGTAGCTACCAGCATCGCCAGAGGACAGCCAGCCAGTCCCACCACCAGCTCCCAAGGAAGACCCTCCTTCACCAGCCATTGCTCGCAAAGCGGAGTCCCTCCACAGGGGTGGAGCTGCCCCAGGGCCCCTGGCTTCAATACAGCCGAGACCACCATCGCTCACAGATCCAGAAGCGGGGGCTGTAGGGGAGAGTGCAGCAGAAGAGCCACGGGATTTGGCTGGTTTGACATGACACATGGGACAAGAAAGGTCCTGCATGAAGGTGACCATCCAGCAGGTGTCCGGGACACAAAACAGACTGATGGCTACATGTCCAATGGTGCCTGAAGCCCTGGCCTGCTGCAGAGGAGCAAGCAGCATCTTTCAGAATCGGGGGTATCCTCATGCCACCTAGAAAACCCAGGTAAGCAGCAAAGGAAAACCTAAGGCACATCCCTCCATCCTCATCCCTGTGTATCAGTTCCACTGAACACAACCAGCACAAATGGCTGCCCCCAAACACACAGAAATGCTCTGCTGTGGCATCAGACTGCCTTTGCAGAAGCTTCTGGAGTGGGTGGCATGGGCTGGGAGGCTCCTGGAGGCAGCTGCCAGCTCCACTCCCCTCCCTTGTGAGCCAATTTGGCTCCAGCGGCTTAGTGAGACTTTGCCAGTCACAGCTCCATGCACAGCTGGACACAGTGGCTTTGCTCAGGGGTAACGGCCCCAGGAACACCATTCAATGTTGTCCCCTTGGGCACGGAGTGAGGGGCTGCAGCAGCAGGGATGGGGAGCCGATGAGCCCCATGGTGCCACATGCCAGGGCACCCAGCAACTGCTTTGAGAACCAGTACCTGCCCTGTTTCACCGATATACATTGGCAGCCACAGTTCTCTGCCTCCCTGCACCTCAGGACACTCGCCACCCTTCCAGCTCCTCTGAGGCCTCCTAACAGCTCCCTACTGCACACAGACAGCAGCAAGAGGTGTCCCTGGAAGCCACCAGCAGTGCTGGAGCAAGGCACAGTGCAAAAGTGCTGCCTGCACGCCTTCCACAACCTCCTCCAACTGTGCACACAGAACCACCTACTGCAGAGCCATGTCCCCACAAGTGATAAGAGACCATGACCCTCAGGGCCCACAGGCAGGCAGGGCTCTCACATTGCTCTGGCAGCAATGCCTGCCAGACCCAGCAGGACCGAAACACCCAGCTCCACCACAGAAGGCCAGAAACATTTGGCTGCACCAGCCTGGGACACCGGCCCAGACGCTTCCTGACTCATTTGCTCAAATAGTATTTTTATTATACACAGATTGCTCATGACACAACAGCACTATTTTTTAGCAACCTGCTTTGTCCCAGTCCACTGTGGGGACGGGGTGCAGTACCTGCCAGTGGGAGCAGGGGTAAGATGAGAACATGCTCCCCATGGCCACCTCGTCCCATCTCTAGCTCCAGCATGAGAGGGCCAGCAGGGCCCCAGGGTGTGCAACTGCCACCCAAACAGCACCTACGGCTCCCAGCTGCCAGCCCAGCCCTTGCACAGCACCAGGGGTGAAGGCGCAGAGCCCACAGTGCCGCTGCACACCAGCCTGGCTATTGCCAGGACCAGAAGCAGCTGCGCATCTCTCGCGTTGGCCCAGAGAGTGGCTCCTGCCCTCCTTCCCTGTCCGGAGCTGCTCCTCCCCACAGGGTGCCTGCTGGCCTCACGCAACTGGGAAGGGACACAAAGAGGACGGAGAAAGGGGTCTGGCATGAGGCCAGTCACAGCACTTGCACCACGTGTGCCATCCCATGGCTGGTAGCCATCCTTCCTCCAAGCCAACCAGCACTGTGACAGGGAGCCCAGCCCTGAGCAGTCTCTGCCCCGCAGGGCGCTCAACAGGCACCCTAAAGCCCAACGCCATGGGGTCTGAGGGACAGGCTGCACCCGTGGATCTCGTGAAAGCATCTCAGATTTTTAGTGCCAAGGACACAGGTGTCCCCTCAGTGCCCAGGGTCCAGGCACGGCAGGAGCACATGTTCATGGGGGTAAAGCATGGCGGCTGGAGCCCAACTCTGTTGCTTGTTACCCGCCCGTCATCAGACAAAGGATTCTGCTAAGCCTGGTCTTACCCATCTGCCTGAAGGAGCTGCTCTCAGTTTGCTTCCAAGTAGAAGCAATCTCACAGAGAGTTTTAAGAGCCTGAGATAGAAGATGCTACTGAGTATGGCCAAAAACCAGAACAAATCCAGACCCTGTTTCTCCCTGGCTGCTCCAAGCCATAGGAATTTGCATTTTCTCCAAGCCATGCGGAAGTTGTGCCCGCACGCTCCGGGGGTCTCCTCCATCCCCCTCTGTGAGTCCAGCTGAGCACGCCGCTCTCCCTGTCGGAGCTGCACAAGCCCTCATTGTGCAGGCGCCCAGCCGAGGGGGTGGCAGCACAGGAGCAAAGACAAGGTGTCTCCAAGTGGAGGATGTGAACATGAACCTCCCAGCCGGCTTCCTTCTCCCCCTCTCCACCCCCTTCAGCTTTTTTAAAGAAAATAAACACTAGCAGAACCTTCCATTCACTGTCCCAGTCCAGCATGCGGGACACACAAAGGGACATTGCTGTTGCACCAACAGAGGGTCCCCTGAACGGCTGAGCACAAAGGCTGCCTGTGTCCCGCCGGCAGCCAGAATGTCAGAGGGATTATTATTATTTTGGGAGGGGGTCGGGGGGGTGATTTGGTCCTGAATAAGGTCTCAGTTCAGCTACTTCCAGTGCCCCGCACACAGCATCAGAGCTCCCATTTAGCAGAGGTGAGCTGGTATTCCCACCCAGCCCATTAAGCGGATTTACGGTTCCACGAAGTGAGGCTGGTAGCAGCCAGCGTGATAACGGCCCTGGGTTGAGCCCGAGCCCAAGCCCTCTGGGACCTCCAGGAACCACACGCATCTGATAGCCATGGGCACAAGCACCAGAGAGCTGCCGTGCAGGAGGGGACAGCCCCTCTGCCTCTTCCCTGGGCTGGGTGGCTCTGTCTTCGCACACGCAGCCAGGAAGATTTCCAGATAGCCAGCCAGAAGGTGCTTCCCACCCTCTCAGCTCCCCAAACCCTCTTTTGCACAGTTCCACAGGATGCAAAGGCCAGTTTCCACTCAAATGGCTCCACGCGATCAAAGCTGTATCCACCATCACCCCTCAAGAGCAGCCCCCTGCAGAGCAGCAGGGACTGCCACTTATGCAAAGAGAAGATGAAACCTACCTGCCCCCCATCAATCCGCAGAAGAATCAAATCCCAAAGCCAGAACCCTGCCCTGAAAGCACCCTGGCACTAGGCAGAAAAAACAGGGCAAAAAATAATATCAGTGGGGCCACTCTCAACCCCGGTGGGAGCACTGAGCCATGCTGACTTCCCCCAGGTCTCGGGGCCCCTGAGCTACCCCAGAGCTCAGGGCTGTTGAGCAGGCAGCACCACTCACAGCACCCACCTCCCTGGTGCTTGGCAAGTTAAGACTAGCTTAACCTTTGTGCATACCTGCAGCTGAAGGAATGACTCCATGCTGTGGCTATAATCCCTCCGGGAAGAAGCAGGGGGAAGTTAGACCTTCCACAACCATCCCTAAACCAAGGAGGAACCCAGAGTTTAGGAGAAGGAATAACCTTTACTGTCCCAGGTAAAAAGTAAAAGTCTTCCCAGGCAGTAGGAAGCTTTGTCCCTGCTGCTGACCCAGTCTCAGCCACCACAGCTTAGAGATAACTGCATCCCACTCCATTTATCTGCCAGGTATAACGAGGAGGATCTCAGACTTCTGCTCCTTTCCTCTGAACCATCACAGCCCTGGGAAGGAAGACAAGATGGGAAGAGAGAGTCAAAGAGCCCACTATCTCTGACCAGGGGCAGCTGTCTGCAAAATAGCCCAGCCAGGGCACAGCAGGACCAGAGCCTACTCACTGGCTTCAGCACAGAGAGCAGCCTCCATCCAAAGACAGCCTGGAGGTGGCCAGGGCACAGAGACAGTGCTGGTGGTCACAGTCCCATCAGCTCTGCAGGACACTCGGGATGTGACACCAGAAAGGTGATGCAGGGTAGGCACAGTCTGACCCCTGCTGTGACTTACTGGCTTGGACAACCAGTTTTACAGGACTGTTGCTCAGCTGCTACGGAGCCAGCTCAGTGAACAGTCACCTCGACCAGTCTGCGCATTCGCCTTCACAACTCCTCACTAAGAGCCTGTGCTGCCAGGCCATGCAGCAGAGCTCCTTTGACAGCATATCCACGACATGGAGGCAGCTGCAGCTTTCCAAAGGTTTGGGGTTTGCTGCTGGCTTCCTGGAGGGTCCCACGAGGCCGCGGCTCCAGCAGCTCTGGCCTGGGGCACAGCAGCAGGGAAAGAAAAGGCTCTGCAGGATCTGTAAAACCCTGGCATGTGGTGCCACTCAAGAAACAGGAGCCTGTTGATGTAACTTGCAATCCGAGCAGCAAGCAATAAAAGCGAGTGCTTTCATTTGCAAGCTGCAGCCTAGCTCACTCCAGCGCCTGCACAGACATCCACTGCTCGGCACACAGGGGGACCAGCAAAAATCAGCAAGGCTCAGTATTGGTTTCCAGTGGCAGACTGTGGCCCAAGGCTGGCCGGGGACGTTCCTTGGGCCTTGCGGGAGGAGCGGGTGAGGAGCTCCCGGAGCCTGGGAACAAAGAGGTGCCTCTGCAGCAGGCAGCAGCTCGGGGGCCGGGGCAGGGGGCTGTGCCATTGCCAATTAGCTGTTTTATGGGAGCCCTGGGAGCAGCTCCGTGGAAGGCTCCAGCTCATTTTCTGTGATTGAGCCCATTCTTACCCACCTCTCCATCTCCCTGGCCAATCCCCTCCGAAAGCGGGAGGGCGCTGCCTGCCAGAGGAGAGGCCCCAGAGGCGCCTGCCAAGGCGGTGGGAAGTGCAGCAAGCCCGAAAGCAAGGCTGGACCAGCTCGGAGCCGGAGCTCCTGTCCGACAGCTTGGGCTGTTAGCTCCAGCAAGCTCTCCCCATCTTCCCAGGAGCTCAGGCCTGACCAGGCTCATCGCTGAGCTCTTTTTCCAGGCTCCAGGCCTCAGAGCCAAGACTCTTCCACCTGAAGCGAGGCATGCTTGGCAGGATTGCAGACAGAAAGAACAGGGTGGGGAGCTTCAGTGTCTTCCTGGCAGGCGGGAGTCCTGCACAACACTGCCATGGACATCAGTGGGGGCAAGAACACCACCCCTACCCTAAAGCAGAGCAACCAGAACAATTCTTCCGCACCAAGCAGAACAACTACAGAAACACAAACCAAAGGCCACAGCTACACTCACATATCAGTAATTTATGAAAAACCTCACCAAAACCACAACAAACTCAACTAAGCTAGAAAGTGGATCTGCTGCCCGGCAGGAGCAGCCCTTGGAGAAGGCACACTCCTGCTGAGTGCCTCCCAGGAGTGGGGAGAGGACGGCTGGGTCCCCGCCAGCAGCAGAGGGCACATGCATTTCGGTGCCTTCCCCCAACAGAGGGTCACAGGCTGCATGAGGACATTACTTGTCTGACTTGGGATGG
The DNA here is from genome assembly GCA_008921705.1 of Burhinus oedicnemus. Lineage (NCBI taxonomy): Eukaryota > Metazoa > Chordata > Aves > Charadriiformes > Burhinidae > Burhinus > Burhinus oedicnemus. Next base: position 589,622 of record VFFE01004873.1, read on the forward strand.
CTTGAAATCCCAAATGTCGTTTGCACGCCCTTCTGTGACCTGGCCCCTTCCCCACGCTGGCAGGCAGAAGGAACAGGCTCCCCTCCTCTCCACAGGCAAGAAGCCCTCTTGAGGAAGGGGTCTCCCAGGCACCCAGGCTCCCATGGGACCTCTGAGGGACCAGCAGCAGTCTCTGGCCCACTCAGAGCTGCAACAAAGCACAAAGGCCAAGCAGCGAGTCTGCAGAGAAGAGGAGGGAGCAGATGCCAGGCTAGACAAGACAGGCAGACAAGAGCACATGGCTCACCCAGGCAGTGCTGGTTGCCCCTAGTGCACGGCAGCACCTTCCTAGCAGGGCAGGCTCTGCAGCTTTAAGAGTCCTCCCTCCCAGCCCACGGTGTCAAGGAAAAATCTGACACGTTTTTTCTGGTGGATGTTCACAGGCAAGCTAGAACAGCCAGTTGCCTTTTCCATTCATTTTCCACACAGCCCCCTGGGACGCCTGCTAATGAAAGAGTCGATTGTGCCCCTGCAGAGGAGCAGGCAGGTAGGGCGGGAGCAGCAGCGGCTCCAGGAGCCCAGCACGGCAGGGTATTAGCACAGCTCAGGAAGAAAAAGCTGCAGAGGAGGGTGCCCTGGGGCAGAGACCCCCACTGCAGGCTGCCTAACAACAGGTCAAGCAACAGGCGATCCAGCCCTGCAGCTACCCAGGGGGGACATTCAGGTCCTGGTGGGCTTTGCGAGACGATGGCAGTAGCAGCACAGCTGCCTGCATTGGCCTTCACTGCCCCGGCAGGACAAGATGCCACCCAGGGGCATGGGAGCCTGCCCGCCACAGGGAGCACAGCAGGGACACCATCCGTCATGGCTTTGTAGCCTGCAGCTGGCAGTGCCAGTGGAAGGAGCTCACCCCAGCCCCTGGCACAGGGAAGAGTCTGAACCAGCCCTGTATGCTGCCGGGGCACAGGAGGCCCCTCTCCCCACTCAATACCAGGTCTGTCTCTTGTGAGCATCAGAGCTTTGCTTGGAAAAGACAGAGTGAGCCTTTTCCAGCCCTGCGCAGCCACTTGCACGGCCCAAGCCCTGAATGGCCGCCTTTATGTGGTAGCTACCATCACGAGCCGCACTCTGGCGACCACAAATGGCAGCAAATAGCTGAGGCGTTTGTGTTTCCATGCAGGCTGTGGCACCCTGGCTAACAGAGGTATGGCTTCTGTTACACCCTGACCCCCCAGCCCAGGGTGCACAATGGCACTTTGTTCCTTCCTGGGGCGGGGGACTACATGGGAGCTGCTGTGGCCACCACCTCTCCTCCCCGCTGTGCAGCTACGGGGCAGGCAAGGTGGCAGGACCCTGCAAAGTGTGGCGCCCCCAGCCAGGGTGGAGGCTGAGGGACACTGGTGGGGTCCAGCTCGTACATACGTTTCCCACCGCTCTTCAGCAGGTTGCCAAGGCTGACGGACGCGGTGCCCAGCAGCTCATTCCTCAGTGTATGGCAGCTCCACACCTTCAGGTCCAAGTGACTCTGAGCCGTGACGTTTCTGCAGAGACCAGAGAAGGCAGCCATCACCATGGCCTTGTCCCTGCTTGGGGAGTGGGCAGAGCCAAAGCCAGGGAGCAGAGAGAAGTGAGCAAGGCCATGGGGCAATGGGAGACCCCCTCACACTCCCTCCCGCCACCCTCCCAGCCTGGCTGTCCCTGGCAGCATCCTCATCGGGGGAAGCAAAGACATCCGATATCTGAGCAGTCCCAGCTGATGGCACAGTGGGGTACACCAGGGAGCACGGGGCCAACGCCAGCACCAGCCCCACACTGAAGAGTCATGGAGACTTACAGGACGAGGATCTCATTCCACAGCAGCTCAGAGCTCCCGATCTGCTTCCCTGTCTTCTTGGTCTCACTGGGCAGCCCGTCACCCGCCACCTCCACATAGCAGTTCATCCGCGATGGGCGGCTGTGCACCTTGGGCTTCACAGACACGACTAGGCAGGGGGGAGAGGCAGATGGTCAGGCAGCCACAGGGGAGCCCCTGTCTCCTGTCCCCCCCCTCCCTGCCAGCTCAGAGTGCCACGACTCCGCAGAGTCAAACTGCTTTTGGGAGAGGGGGAGCTAGAAGCAATTCTCCTGATGGCAGCAATGGCCAGATTCAGGTGCTCCCATCACCAGTCCCTGATCACTGCCTGTCCCCAGCTTCACCCACACCTGCAGGAGTGTCACGGTCCCCACAGACACCACCCTACCCCAGGGCTTGTGGGCTATGTGGGGGCAAGGGGGCTCTGCCAGAGCCGCTGTGTAGAGGCACCAACCAGGCGAGGCTCGGCTGCCCCCAAGGCCAGCGGCGCCCTGCACCAGGGCTGCCCCGGGGACACAGCTCCAGGCATCGGGAGCCATCTCGCGGCCACAGAGCCACGTCCCAATGGCAGCCAGGAAGAGGAGCCGCTCCGCTTCCCTGGGCATGCATGGGACACAGGGCAGTGCTGGCTCCAGCCCCTGCTGCCTCCCAGAAGGTCTCCCAGCCTGGGGTGCAGACAGAGCACACATCCAGACCAGATGCACCCAAAATCCACATTCCCCACCGTGGGGCTCCCAGTCCCACCTCCAGCAAGGCAGCAGGACCCACCTTTCACGGAGAGTTGGGACTTCTCGCAGGGCGGCCCAGCCCTGGCCCTGCTGGAGCTCGCAGCGGCCATGGCATCACCCCTAGCTGGAAGCAGAGATGGGAGACACCTCAGCACCACTCCCACCATGCGGAGGAAGCCGAGGCTGTACTGGGCTCCCAGGTCAGCCCCTCTGGGCCCAAACGCAGCCCAGCCGTTAGCGTAAGTGACCCACATGGCAGGGAGACTTGCCAATGGACAGGCAAACATAGGTTCCCTCTCACTCCTGATAAACCAGCCCCGCATCACAGGCAACAGCAATACTGCACCCTAGGGACAGAAACCCCCCTTCAGTGACACCGCCACAGCCTGAAGAGAGCCGAGCCAAGCTGGGTGGCGCTCAGCCCTCTGGACACTCCGTTTGGGCAGCTGCAGCTCACCCTGACCCAAAGGTCACTGCTGATCACAGCTGACATGAGGACAGTGCAGCCTCCAAAGCCTTCAGCAGATATGCTGTCTCACACCCTGCTCTGTGCTGCTAAGCGGCAGCATGGGCTCACAAGCAGCCTCTGCGGCCACCGCACAAGGGACCCCTCAGAAAGGACGAGGCAGTGACACTGGCAGAATAGAGGAAGGTCCGGTCACAGTACAGGGAAGCAGTCACGTCCCTCAAGGACAGCCCCAGTCTCTTCCTGGCAGCAAAATCCCACAGAAAAATCAGTCCCATTTACCCTAACACACTGTGAAGGGGACGGGGACCGCAGCTGCTCTGAATGCAGAGAAGGATCACACTGTGGAGCAGGCTACAAGCCCAGTCCTCCACTTCCCAAGTGCTCACCACTTCCTTGCTCTCCGGCGCCACGTCACTGTCAGTGCAGGCACCGCGTTTCCCCCTGCCCCTTCTGCTGCAGCTTTCCCTGGAGTCACCCACCAGGGACAGGGAGCAGGCAGGAAGGGCACAGGCTGTAACACCCAGGGATGCTGGCAGTACACGTGGCTGGGTGCCTCTGCCGAAATGACTGACCGCAAAGTAGAAGGATGAGGTCATGTATCACGCAGAAGCACGAGGTGCTCGGTCTGGGACCACAGAGTCAGCTACTGACTCGCACCATCCTCCTGCGCCTGCAGGCAGCAATCCTTCTCTCCACACTTCCCAGGCAGAGGAGCTGGAGAGGATGTGCAAAGTGTAGGTGCCTGCAGTGTGTGTCAAGGTCACAGACCAGAGGGTCCCTGCCTGCGCAAGCCCCCAACACAGCAGGGCAGACAGAGGCATTTGCTGCCCACCCCCAGCCAGTAGCAAAGAGGAGTCTCAATCCTGTAACCTGATGTGAGAACTCAGATATGGTCAAACCTGATCCCCCTCCCAAGCCCCCAAAGCCAAGAACACCCCTCCTGCCCGTGCCTGCCAACCTCTCCCTCCTCCCCCTGATCAGGTGAGGGAAGTCTGGAAAGAGGAGAAGAGCATCTCCAGCAGCTCCAGCCCCTGCCACCTCCCCTCTCATGCAGGGGTCTCCCTCTCTTCCCTGCCCTCTCCCCACACCCTCATTAGACCTCACCAAGCTCCATCCCAAAGCCAGGTCCTTTTTAAAAATCCCCTCTCACGAGCCAGGGTCTCTGCTCCCCACCCCCTTCTCCTTATCAGCCCCATGCAGCCTCACCCCCTCCCCAGCACGGCAAACCCTCCCGGTACTCTGTGCTCAGCCAAGACCTGGCCAGTGCCTCGTGCAATCCCCACTTCTGCCTGGAAAACCTCATTTGGAATCAGACTTGCTGCTGCCTCAGCTCTATCAGATGGTGGCTGGAGGCTCGCTAACACATGTCGATCTCCTCCCCCTCACGAGTGGGGGAGAGCTGACTTATGCAGGGAGGTCTTTCACGAGACTAATTGCACTTGCTATTACTACAGTTACTCCTACTCCAATTATCCTGGCCCACAGATCACCATGGCTTTCCCTTAGGATATTGTTATACCTTGTGTTTGTTATGACTCCCCAGCTCCGCATCACCACTTATTTCATTAGCACTATTAAGCAGGCCACAGAAAACAGCCAGGCGCATGTGCCCCTCCAAAGCAGCACCTCCTGCGCCAGCCTGTGACCAGCCCCTGGGCCAGACCCACCAGCCAGCTTGTCCTCTGGGGCCTCTCGCACTACTGTTAGCGACCTGCGCCCACACAGCTATTGCGTGAGACCCAGGACAGCGGGGACTCTGGATCCCCAGCCCTCCCTCACAGTCACCAGCACTGCTTTCGCTCTTCTCCAACCGTCTCGACTCTTTTTCCCGTTTTCTCTTTTCCTGATTCTACCCCACTTCACCATCGCTTACTTTAACTTCCCTGCCCGCATTAAATACCTCTCAGCTGTCAGAAAGCCCCGCTGTGCTCAGCGCCGTTCCCCCAGACACAGCTTTCCTCTCTGATCGGCCTTTTTCCTTACCGCTCACACCCCCTGCGGAGCCGGCTTGTGCCTGGTGCGGGCTCGGGGCGCTCCCTCACCCGCACACACCGGCGCAGCCCTCCCTCTCTCGAAGGCCGAGACCTCCCGTCCCCACCGTCCCCCGGGGTTCCCGTTGCCCCCGGGGACGCGGGCAGCCCTGCCGGACTTCTGCTAACGCCAGGTTTACCCGCGGGGCCGCAGAGCGGTGGCAGGGCCGGGGCAGCAGCCACGGGAGCCGGGCATCCCCGCTCACCATCGCCGCAGGGACCGGGCCGGCTCCTGCCCCGCAGCCGGAACCGGGTGCCGGTTCGCCCCCGCACAGAACCGGGCCACGCAGCGACGGCCGCGGCCGCCGGCGAGAGGGGACAGAGAGCCGGGGAGGGCACCGCCAAGGGGAGGCGGCGGCTGGGGCAGCCCTCCCCGCAGGCCCCACCGCCCCGCACCGGGCTGGGCCTCACCTCGCCGGGCCGGGCCGGGCCGGTACCGCCTCGGGGTGGGCACAACCCGCGAGCCGAGCAGCGCCCAGGGCGCCCTGCCCGCCGGACGAACGGACCGTACCGGGAAGCCCCGGCCTCGCCTCGCCTCGCCTCGCCTCGCCTCGCCTCCCTTCCCTTCCCTTCCCTTCCCTTCCCTTCCCTTCCCTTCCCTTC